>OY754967.1:26478594-26676094 GCA_963576475.1 Molanna angustata | reverse complement strand
TACGTCCTTGTCGAATGGAGACGTGCTTCGATCTGTCACGCTGTCGAGGAGACTTTAAGGTGTACGTGTATCCTCCGGAAGGGCCCGTCAGTCCCTCATATAGGAAGGTGGTGTCGGCGCTGCGGCAATCTCGGTATGCCACGGAGGAACCCGCTCGCGCGTGTCTCTTCGTGCTCGGTATAGACACCTTGGACAGGGACCCGCTGTCTCCCGACTTCGTCCATAACGTGCCGCAGCGGCTGCAGAGACTGCCCCACTGGAACGGTGGACGAAACCATGTGGTGTTCAATTTGTATTCGGGGACTTGGCCGGATTATGCGGAGGATGGATTAGGGTTCGACCCCGGGGAGGCTATTTTGGCCAAAGCTAGTGCCAGTGCGGCCCGTTTTAGACCGGGATTTGACATCTCCTTGCCGCTGTTTCACCGACAGCATCCCGAGAAGGGAGGAGAGGCGGGAGCTGCTGGTGGAAATCCCTTTCCCGCTGACAAACGTCACTTGCTGGCCTTTAAGGGAAAGAGATATGTGCACGGTATCGGTAGTGACACTCGTAATTCCTTGTGGCATTTGCACAACCAGAAAGACATGGTGCTGGTCACCACTTGTAGACATGGCAAGTCCTGGAGGAATATGAAAGATGAGAGATGTGACGAAGACAACAGAGAATATGACAGGTCAGACTAATTTTTAATGTTCGCATTTTATATTGGTGTAATGATGTTTAACTATTTATTACTAAGTCAATTTTGATATGTCACTATTATTATATTGAGGTCTATGCTATTCAAATATTAAATAAGAACATAATATAAGGAGTTTAAATTATTTAATAATTTGTAAAAGTATTCTTTCGATCCATGCAAGTGGCGATAGAAGAAGACGTAGTTTTAAATAAATTTAATGAAAAATTATTGTTAGTAAATATTATCTTCTGGTGAGAATCGAACTCAGGACGCCGGCACAGGAGCTGTGCACTTACCACTATGCCACGGCGGTCGCGGTTTTATACTTGTAGGAAGACGTAAATTAATGTTGTTTTAATCGAGTAATGTTTTTATTTCATATTATCTGCATATAAATAAAGTAGATCTCGTAATATAATAAAATACACCTTTTATATTATAAAAAATCGTATCTTTTAGAGAATGTGTTATCCTAATAATATACACGTTTTTGTTTCACCGTGCATAACAATTATTTCTTAAAGTATATATACCTATATCAACAATCATTAGTTTCCATTCATTTCCGGTTAAAGTAACCTCATGCTTGTTAAATATAATAATTTGCTTGTCAACAACATACAGGATATTTTCATTATTTAGTTAAATACATTGTATGCAACATTCTACTAATATGATTGTGATGTAATCTTAACATAAGTTCATTGTTTGCTTTTTTATTATACTAATTAGTTTGGTATAGTAAAGCAAGGTATACTATAAAGATGGATAGTTCTGTACCTAATATAATTATGTTATCTTTGAGTGATTTGCTTTAATTTTATTGTCAACGTATAATTCAATGTTCATATTCAACAACAAAAATATATGTATATAAAATATGTGTGAAAGTGAATTTTTTTTTTTTAAGATATTTATTTTTTAATAAAAAGTAATACATTGTTCTTTTCCCGCCAAACTGCAAAGCAGTTTTTTGGCAGAGCAGATTCTCTCTTTCACATAATTTTATAAATTTCACATATAATTATTTCAATAAACTAATCTCAAATATAAAAGATACAGAGACCAAACAAAAATTTGAAAGAAAAAAAAAACTTGAAATTCGATAGAAAAAAAAAATTGAATTAAACCTTACACATAATATACATTAGATATACCTATAATTAATCAACAATAATAATTTAAAGTCTAACGAACGCTTGAATTCAGATACAGATGTTTAAGTATTTTTTATTGTTACTATTTTCGTTTCGTCAGACTTTAAAATATTTCTTATCCTAATCGGCAACGCGTTAATAATATGTTTCCTGGTACAAGATGTTTCCTGGTACGATCTCATCTCCATACACGTTGTTTGTCTTAGGTACCTGCAGGGCACGCTCCATCGCCAGCCAGCCAGCCACCCACCTCCCATATATGTGACTTATTTCTGTTTTAAAATATTCATTTTTGTATTCTTCCAAAATGATGCACTGTTTTACTTTATTTTGTATTGGGAGTATTTTACATATTTCAAATAATTTTTCATATTGACTATTACATGATTTTTTTGTATTGTTGTCCAACAACATTTTCAAGAAATTGATTTGAATTTGTTTAATTTTATTGGTGTGTGTTGGGTAAGTTAAGCCGTAACAAGTTAACGCGTAGCTGACAATCGAGTCGACCATAGCATAGTACATAGAATTATTAATTTATTTATTGTCTTGATTTAAAAAATACATCATGAAGCATTTTGTTTTTGCCAAATTTAATTATTACACTATAGTAATGTTATTTCTATTTGGTTTTTGTAACTCATTATTTCATGTAAATCTATGTTTTCTATATTGACATTATTTTATTATTGAAGATGAAGGATTTATATTATACATTTCTTAGAACATTTGTGTCTTTAAACGTATCCGATTTAATATATTATGAATGTTATTTTTCAATCACGGAATGACACTTAATTGTTGTTTAAATATAAAATTTATACCTATTATTTTGATTACTTCAACAGGTATGATTTTATGACTTGAATATGTATATATTTTTTATGAGATGCTAGGTATGTGGAGGGGCAGTTGTTGACACTTATTGCAATCTCTGGAACTGTTCTTTGAACTTTATTATAGATCACGGTAGCTGTAATTACATCAATTTAATGTCATAAGTTCCGCAATGCTACCAATTACTTTGTTTCAATGCATGTCATGAACTATGGTCTTTCAAAGATATTCGATTCTTATTATTATTAACCTAGACTCTTGTCCCTGACTTGTTGTTTTTAAACTTATTTCTTAACAGAAATGTAATAAGTGATTAAAATGACTAATTACGTATTGATCAGTTACTTATTCGTATAAATCGCTTAGAAGAGTGTGCAACGAGACGACGAAGGAAAGAATAAATAATTAAAATGTAAGGAATGAGATTGACTTGAAGAAAAACTGGCAAAGATTGTTTATACAACAAAAATATAAAAGGAATGACAGAAAAACTTGGGCATGATGAAGTAAAGAATATATTGAAATAAAATAAAAAGGTGTTTGGCACTCGGTTCTCTCTGTCTACTCCAAAAAGGGAGACATACCGTGATGGTTTTCATCAATAAAGCTGTTTTTAATTTGGGCATGTGGTTATCAAGAATTATCAAAGTGTTGTTGTGAGATTCAAAATAAATTGAAATTCATAACTTGTAGTCGCACTCCTTTCAGAGGTAAATGATTGATTTAAGAAAAAAATTGTCTTGGCATCCATGTCCATAGATAGTTACCTTATCACTTTGACTGAATACTGATTAATTGACATTTTCATACTGATATTTAATTGACATTTTCATCGTGACTCAATTATAGTTAACCAAATAAGGTGTCGGGTTTTCTATGGAGGAATCAATTACTTTTACACCTCATAATTATTTTTTCCTTTTCATAAACGTATATTTATTTATTTTATTTTATATTACCTTTTATCATACGATATTTATAATGACAACAATAAGTAGGAAATACTGAATACTGCTGCCCAACTAGGAAATCCTGTTCTAGGGCTAGCAGTTTACAATTTTTATTGACTATTATATGAACCAGCGGCCTTATTCCGGTTCTTTTAACGCGGCAATTTACCCAAGTTTATACGCTTTATGCGATTCTTATCACACACTGTTATTCTGTTTCAGCGATACGCATCTGACACTAGCCGGCGTAAACTTTCTGCGCATTATACCGCGAAAACTACTTTACGCCCGGTCGTAACGCGGTATTCTGGATTGACGCGCAATACTATTTTGACATTTGACGGGTGAATGTATTCATAAAGATTAACGCGGCATATCGAGGCTGTTTTGAATTTTGTGAAAAGAAAAATTATAGTTTATACGTAGCTATAATGTCGTTTTTACCCTCTTTATACATTTATCATATAGAAGAAAGACGTTTAGACAATAGAAGAAGGATTAGGAGGTTGAACTTAGAAAGGCGCAATTTACGGGACGCGAGTAATCCTTTCGATTTGTCTGATAATTTTTTTTTGACAACTATATAGAATCAATAAATCGTTGGCTCTAAACCTAATAAGTACATGAACTGGGACCAATTCTGATGCGAGTCAGGTCACGTGGCTTATCAGTTCAGATTCAAGTAAGTTTTTTTTTTAATATCATATTCTTTTTAGTATTTTTAAACATGTGATATATTATTAGAAGCGTGAACAACAGACGAACATGTATAAGACGATTTATGAATGTTGTTGAGGCGATGAATGTATGTCAAGATAGAAGTAAGTGGCGTTCGGTTCTCTCTGCCTACCCCGTAAGGGACATGGCGTGATGGTATGTATTTATGTATACATATTTACATTTTTTAAGGCTAAATTTTTATAATGTTTCTTAATTACCTCTATTGATAACTAGAATTTTTGTTTTTTAAATAAAATTGTTGATTTCTAGAATTATTAAATAAATCAATATAAATTAAGTAAATAAATCATTTCATGCACACAACCATTTCTTATAGGTCCTTGCAACACTCCGGTTTTATGCAGAAGGCGTTATCAAAAAGGTGTTGGGCAAGACTTCTATAATGCTTTAAGTCAATCATCCGTTAGTAGATGTGTTACCCGCACATCGAAAGCTATAGTAGAGAGGCTTTTCAAAAAATACATCTACTTTCCAAGTACAGTTGCTGAGAGACAAAGATCAATAATTAGCGAAGACTTAATTTTCTAGATTTACTACAAGAGCTGGATTTCCAGGGATTCTGGGCTGTATCGATTGCACCCATATAGCAATAGTGACACCTTCCGATCACCCTGAGGCATATAAAAACCACCATGGATATTTTTCTCTAAATACACAGTTGGTAAATATGATAACACTGTATATTAGGTGGATTTACATAGTAGACACAAGTGTATTGAAAATGTATTTTTTCAGATCAGTGATGCTGACATGAACATTATCCATATGAATGTTCCCAGGGAGTGTTCATGATCAGTTCATCTTTACCAACTCGATTATCAGAGATGAGATGAAGAGGCTGGCTGACAACCGAATGGGATTTTTTTTCCTTTTAGGTATAAATGAGATTCCAATACTTTAAAAATGAACTAAATAAACAAAATAAAACCATTAGAGCGAATCACAAATGTATAATTTGTAAAAAAAAGAGTCATCTAGCGTTAAAATCCAGAAGATAAATCCCACACCAAATAGTTCTCATACATACTTGAAGAATTCTGGCCCCGATGAGGTTTGCGTCTCTGATGTCGTAACTCAACCTATACAAATCCCTCAACAGATGTCAATATTTCCTCGCTTTGTCAGATGAAAACTGAACTAGTTAATTTCATTTCTGACAAATTTACAGAAAATGATAATAAACTTCAAGATCTTTCAAACCTTTAACTAGAATACAAAAGTAAATATGAAAAAAATACAGAGCAAAATGCAGAACTTTTAAATTCGTTAAAAATCGTTACTGTATATGTGCATATTTGTTTTTAAATTATCATTTATCTTGTATTTTCTTATGAATATTTCAACTTTGTAATCAATTACTGTATAATCATTAATGTAAAATGAAGACAGCACTTTTTGCTCAACTTTTATACAATAAATGTAATGTAAAATAAATATTTTTTTGTTATTATTGTTTTTTAAATAAATAAATAAATTATAGCTGTAGCTTTCTGAGAGAAAATAAATAAATATGAAAAAAACTTTTGATAAGATATTTGGTATTCTATATAAAGCATGTATGTCAGGATAGGATAGTTTGGAGGTCTGTCTTTTTTTCTTACCCAGAATATGAAAACAAGATGGAGGTATGTATGTTTGGAGATAAAGTATCAAACTATTGAGCCCCATTTTCAAGAAAAACATTATTTTATTATTATAAATTTATGTTTTTAAATGCATATATTTCTAAAGTATTAAAATAATCAAAAAAGGTGAAACACCCCAACTAGAAAAAATAATTTTCTATAAAAAATATGTACAATGTAGTAGTAGTACATCTCAAACATATTTTTAACAATTTTTATAAAAATTTAATTTAGTGACATTGTTTCATACAATTTGTAAGGCAGTAAACACTACACAATATCTCACTCAATAGTTTTATACAGACTTAATTCACAAACATACATACATCATGCTGTTTTCATATTCTAGTAGGAAAAATAGACTGACTTCCATACTATCCTATCCTCACATACATACCTACATGTTTTATATAGAAAACAAAATATCTTAAAATATTTATTAATTTGTATACTTGCATAGGTATTATTCATAGGTACTATCACCATCGACAGTTGGATCTCATGTGTTACATGCAACTAGTAATTATTGTGTATCTTATCTCTAGTTGCTTAACTATGTTAGTATGAGCGCTAGTTATTTGAAATCATATTGTCATTAAATCATAAGGAAACGACTATAGTCAATGGGTAGTAGGAATGAAAAATTTATAGACCGCAGAGCGATACATTTATTTTTTAAAGGAAAAGGCAAACAAAATACACATAGTAACTGAGAACAGAGTGTCTACGAGTATATCACTGACTCTATTTCACCGTGTCTATATCACTGTCTGTATCACTGATTCCATTTCACTGTGTCTATATCACTGACTCTATTTCACCGTGTCTATATCACTGACTCTATTTCATCGTGTCTATATCACTCTGTAAGACTGTCTCTATCTCGTAGCTTGACATCCTTCCAAACCTATAAAAAACAAAGGGATATTTGATGAGAAATTTGAAAATAAAATAACTTCATCTGTATAACAAGGTATTTTATGAAAATTTTACAGCTATCGCATCTTTTTAAGATGACATTAATGATTTGACTAACTTTTTCAAAAATTATTTTGCAATCAGTGTAATAAGCACAGGACAGTTATTCAAAAGTTAATAAAATAGTCCATGGGAATATTTTTTCTATAAATTTATGCTATTTACTAAGTTATATGCATCAAAAAAAGTTCACATTCATGAATGACAACTTTTCAAAGACTTCAATAAAACTATTGTTTAATTATACCATAATCCAATTGTATTAATGAAACTTACAATTTTCCATTGGTCAGCTGTTTTTGATGGCCCCAGTTCATTGGCCAAACTCGCCAGCTCACACCACATTCTCTTGTTTTGTCGGTTCCCCAAAGGACCCACAAATCTCCTATTGGCAAAATCATTGTGTATTGTCATAAAGTCCACTAGGGCCCTTTTATGACTTAATGTCACTCGTGGATTCCTATAAAAAAAGATAATATTGAATGTTTATATGTAAAATCAATTTAAAATGAGCAAATAATGCCAATAATAAATAGCCAAACATAACCATGACGCCATACACCGCGCAGGCATTAATTTTTCATTTATTTACTAAAAATAAGGGTTTTTAATACACATACCTCCTCTGGATTACATTCTCCGATTCTCCTTGACTATTTACTGATGGATTAGACATTGTATTTGCTGGTTTTTATCTTCTTATCAACCGACGCATTTCGTTTATTGCAAAACAGTGGACAGAATTTGACAGTTTGATGCGGAAACATTGCGACGTTGCCAATACTAAAAAGCGGGAACTTAACGCTGGCCATAGACAAACAACGAGAATTCGACGAATTTGGAAGGGCGTTATTTATTGTGTTAATTTCTGTCGTGCGTAAAGATTATCGGAACTTAACGCCGAAATATTACACTTTAACGGGAATAAGTACGCAGGTGATTGTTCCCGTTCCACACTAAATATGTACCTACACAATCTCAACTTTCTGCACTCACAATCATTACCTCAACAAACATATGGGCTCACACAAAACAGATCAACCAGGTCCCATGTCCGCCATAATCCCTGTCATAATTCCAATCTCTGACGCATAGTAAAAATGTTTATATTTTCATTGAGTGACTACTCGTATTATACCAATCGATTTTATTTAATTATTTATTTCTACTTTTGTTTTCTCCAATTAAATTTATTGATTTAATGCGGATGTTTCAACATATTGAAATTTAATAGAATAATTTTTTATGAAACCCTAATTTTTAATTGACTTGGTATTTTCAGTGTCCAGAACTAGGTATGTGACAAATTTTAAACAAATTTGTTCATTTAAAATGATTTTGTTTTAGCCGTCCCGACGAAGAAGCGGTTGCTTGAAAACCTGTATCTCAAATAACTCGCTCGTGCGTAAAACAAAGTGATTTTTAATACATAACACTGGGTAGGTACCTAATTTGTTTTTCTACCACATCAATTTAATATATTTCTGAAACTTCCGTTTCCTTCCACGTGTGAGTATTGCTTGAGTTAGTCAAGATTCACCAAGGGGGGGGGGGGCACGTCTGGTTAATCGGCGGAATCAAAACCATCCATGTTATTTTTATTTATGTAATTAAATAGTAACAATGCAAGTTAAAAAAAAGAAAGAATAGAAACTAAAAACTCAACAAAACATAATATAACTTCCACCTCTCTCTTTTTTATTCATCATAACCTCACCTAAACGGCTACTAAATATAGAACTCCATGATATTATCCACGATATGTGGGTAAACATGGATGGTCGACCAGTCTTGCCTCCCTGAAGAAGAAAACGGGTGTTTATGAAACATGTAGTGAAGTAAAAGTAAATGTGATAAAAAAACTAAATACCTACTACATTTTATGAAACTCACTCGACGTATCGTAGGGTATGTTATGTTTTTGGTGCCGACTTCAAACAGTGATTTCATGTAAATTAATATTTTGCAACCTATGTGCATGTTAGTAATACATTTTTAAAGTATGAATATGTATTTGCTACAAGTATATATAATACATTATTATAAATTCCCTAAACTAAACAAAAATGCTTGTGATATAAGTAAACGAAATCTGACGTGGCAGGATTCGAACTCGCAACTACTGGATTACTATCCCAGCGTTATAACCCCCTTGCCAACAACCACCCTTATGCGTTGTGTTAGATATAAAAATAACGTGCTTTATAATTAAATGAGGTAATTATTTTATAATTTGTGGTGCATTTTATGGCCCGAGATATCAGTTGGCCCTTAAATCGTTGGATTTGGTAATCCAAGTTAAAAGTTTAGGGAAGATTAAATTTCATTCGCGTATTTCAGTCCAAAATGAAACGTCAGTTACGTAATCTTCAACTATAGATATATTTTACGTTTTTCTATGGTTATTGTCTATAACGCATCTGTCAAAAATGTAATAACCTTAAATGATATGTGACGCGAAGCTGTGACTAAATATTATTTTATTATTATAACAACACATTATTTTATTTGTTTCATTACACAGCATGTTACTTTTTCAATTTTTTATACCGATCGATGTTTTTTTATTAAAATCAAACATTGTAGTGAAAAAATGTCATTGAATATGTACTTACGTACGTACGTAGTTGTAGTACTTCAATGCAAAATGTATGTACATTTTACAGATGGATATGGAACTAAGTGATAATGGTAAAATAGTGTTCTTATGTAGAAAATTTAAGAATACACATTATATATATATATATATATATATATATATATATATATATATATATATATATATATATATATATATTATATATATATATATATATATATATATTATATATATATATATATATATATATATATATTATATATATATATATATATATATATATATATATAATTATATATATATATATATATATATATATATATATATATATATATATATTATATATATATATATATATTATATATATATAATATATATATATATATATATATATATATATATATATATATATATATATATATATATATATATATATATATATATATATTATATATATATATATATATATATATATATATATATATATATATATATATATATATATATATATATATATATATATATATATATATATATATATATATATATATATATATATATATAATATATATATATATATATATATATATATATATATATATATATATATATATATATATATATATATATATATATATATATATATATATATATATATATATATATATATATATATATATATTATATATATATATATATATATATATATATATATATATATATATATATATATATATATATATATATATATATATATATATGTTAACTTTAAGGTTTTCACGGGTATAAGATGCAAAACAACTTTTTGGGTAAACCCGTGTAGGATAGTCCTGAGAAGGACTGTTTGTCGCCTGACGTTTCGCCCGATAACACCGGGCATTTTCGAAAGGCCGCCTTAACGTTACCTACTCGAAAAGAACGAACGCGCGCGAAACACGACCGCTCGCAACGAGAGCTCTACGCTAAGTGAGAAGCGCTAGTGAGAAGTCCGGTTATTGCCAATATTTTTATGACCTTCTTAGAAATTAATATTTTAAACGATACTGATCTAAAACCACTTTTATGGCGGAGATATGTCGACGACATTTTTGTAATTTGGCCTCACGGTGGCGATAAACTGAACGAATTTCTTAATTACATTATAGTTTCCACACCGATATTCAGTTCACTATGGAGGTCGAGGAAAATAATTGCCTGCCTTTCTTGGATGTCCTTGTAATCAAAAATTGACGACGGTACACTCGGTCACACGGTTTACAGAAAGCCTACCCATACCGACAGATATTTAAACGCTAAGTCCAACCATAGCCCCTGCTCAATTATCCTCAGTAATAAACACGCTAGTAACCCGGTCCTTCAGATTATCAGATACAAATAACATTAATAACGAACTAAACAGTCTTAAAAATGCTCTCATGTCGAATGGTTTCTCTAAGTCACGCATTGATCAATCCATTAGACGCTATAATAATAAAAATATTAAGAAAACAGAACCTAAACCAACGTCAATAGCATTCCTGCCATATATTAAAGGTACAACAGACAAACTAAGCCGCCTCCTCAAGAAGAACAATATAAAAACAATTTTTAAGACAGAAAATAAAATATCCACCTTCTTACGCAACCCAAAAGACTCAGTTCCACTCGAATCACACGGAGTGTACAAAATTCCGTGTAATTCGTGTGATAAAGTATATATCGGTCGCTCCAATCGCAAAATTTCTTCACGAGTGGCAGAACACAAAGTAGACGTCAAAAACAAAAAGATAACATCATCAATAGTACAACATGTTTAAATGAAGGCCACACAATAGATTTCAAAAATACATCCACTATAGCAAAACTTGAGATCCGAACCACAACGAATATATAGAGAGGCAATTGAGATATTTAAACACACCAATAATATGAACACCAGAAATGACGCTATAAGAATTTCTCCGACATGGTTAAATATTTTAGATCATAAAACATTTAATCCAACAACAATAATAAAATACCTAGCATCAAATACAGAAAAAACCCCAGTACCGGAAAAATCCACTGACAAACAAATAATAACACGTGCACAAAGCCGACTCATTAACAATAAACTTTCTCCATCAACAATCGGTTAAACCGAGGAAGGGGGAGAGGAGGCACCCCCCCCCTCCGCCTTAACTCCGTCCGCTATAGACAGGCGCTTCTCACTTAGCGTAGAGCTCTCGTTGCGAGCGGTCGTGTTTCGCGCGCGTTCGTTTCTTTTCGAGTAGGTAACGTTAAGGCGGCTTTCGAAAATGCCCGGTGTTATTCGGGCGAAACGTCAGGCGACAAACAGTCCTTCTCAGGACTATCCCTACACGGGTTTACCCAAAAAGTTGTTTTGCATATATATATATATATATATATATATATATATATATATATATATATATATATATATATATATATATATATATATATATATATATATATATATATATATATATATATATATATATATATATATATATATATATATATATATATATTATAATATTTTTATCTCGGTTTTCCCGTGTCAGTAGGTCTTGACTAAGACCATTTGTCTTCCGACGTTTCGCCTGAATATCACCAGGCATTTTCAAGGACTTAACGAAAAGCACGCGCGCGACACACGTAAACTGGGGCACACAGTATATAGAAAGCCCACACACACCGATAGATACCTACACGCAACGTCCAATCATCACCCCGCACAAATATGCTCAGTCGCAAAAACACTAATAACAAGATCAAAAAGAATTGCAGACCACGAGCATAAAAAACAAGAATTAGAATACACGAAAAATGCTCTACGTTGTAATGGTTTCTCAGACTATATAATAAACAAAGCAACTAAGAGTCCAAAAACAGTGAAAGAAAAATCCAATGAAACACCATTATCAACAGCCCGACTACCATATATCAAAGGCGTCACCGATAAATCAGCCGTCTATTAAACAAAAATAACATACGTACCGTTTTCAGCACAACAAATAAAATATCAACCTTTCTAAGAAACCCGAAAGACATCATTCCACTTGAAGCTCATGGAGTATATGAAATACCGTGCGGATCGTGCAATAAGACTTATGTAGGAAGAACCAATCGAAAAGTTGAAGCACGAATAGCGGAGCACAGAGTCGACATGAGAAACAAAAAACTTACATCCTCACTTGTACAACACTCGCTCACAGAAGGACATACAATAGATTTTGACCATTCAAAAATAATAGCAAGTTTAAACAGTGAACCTCTCAGAATTTACAGGGAAGCTATAGAAATATATAAGAGAAGGGATATAATGAACAATCGGGACGACGGAGTTCGTTTGCCTAGTACCTGAAGAACATTTTATATGACAAACAATACAATAATAATATTAATAATACCATAGCGAAAATAACCCCAAAACACAACAATAATAATATTAATGTCACAACTAAAATTAACAATAAATCACAACACAAAAATAATGATAAAATATTATTACCAACGAACACGACAGCAGGTGGGCGTGTCACAAGGAGCCAATCACGTCGCGCTAACAATATTTGACATAAGCGGCCATCTTGTACGCCACGAGTCACTTGACGGTGAGCTTTCAGTGTGAGTAGACGTGTGTCGCGCGCGTGCTTTTCGTTAAGTCCTTGAAAATGCCTGGTGATATTCAGGCGAAACGTCGGAAGACAAATGGTCTTAGTCAAGACCTACTGACACGGGAAAACCGAGATAAAAATATTATAATATATATATATATATATATATATATATATATATATATATATATATATATATATATATATATATATATATATATATATATATATATATATATATATATATATATATATATATATATATATATATATATATATATATATATATATATATATATATATATATATATATATATATATATATATATATATATATATATATATATATATATATATATATATATATATATATATATATATATATATATATATATATATATATATATATATATATATATATATATATGTTATTCTTCAGGCTTTCGCGGAGAGGAGTAAATGATGCGTCGGAAGACAGCACCGAGACGCGCACGCTACGGTCGAATACGAAGAATATAACAAACACGGAAGAGAGCACTGAGTCGCGCACGCTACGGTCGAATCGAGCGACACGTAAGGTTACCAAAAAGTCACCAAAAGTAACTACGCCTTATCGACGCAGCCGAAGACTACTGAAGAAGCCACCACTACCCTTCTGAGGATGACTGGCAACGTCCAGTTGAAACGTCAGGGACACGGTTCCAGGAGGAACCATAAAACTACGACGCGGAGTACCCGAGAAATCGACGCATCATATATATATATATATATATATATATATATATATATATATATATATATATATATATATATATATATATATATATATATATATATATATATATATATATATATATATATATATATATATATATATATATATATATATATATATATATATATATATATATATATATATATATATATATATATATATATATATATATATATATATATATATATATATATATATATATATATATATATATATATATATATATATATATATATATATATATATCTCTGACGTTTCATTATGGCTGACAGTTTATTTCGTTTATTGTCCGGCAATACATTATAATTATGTAAAAAAATAAAATAAATATCAAATACATGAACCACTTCTATATCAAGTCTTTTATTTTAACAACAAAAATAAATCATGATTATAATTATTATGCATAGTTATTTGTAGTATAAAATGAAATAAAACATTAAAGCGCGCGGCGATTAGTACGCCACCGGGCGAAAAAGACTAGAAACAATACTTAACTCAAGATTAAGACACGCGATCCGCCAGAAACGTTGAGTTAAATATTTGTCGTTTAGTGACGTATTTAAGGGAAGATTAGGTACTGAAATACGCAATATTTTTGTTAAACTTGAGTTAAACTCCTAAGGGCCGACTGAAATACTGGGCCTATGTGATTTTATTTTTTGTTGCATAGATTTTTACCGAAGTCGAATTTTTAAACGAAAATCGTTTTGGAAATGGGTTTTTTAAAATTCCTTTTATTTTTATTTGTATCTTTTTTAGCATGATGTTTATTTGCAGTGTTTTGTCAAAATCAATTATTTCAATTATGTATCTAGGTACCTACGTAATTGATCGTTGACTTTCTTGCTTCATTGGGTAAGTACTAATTCAAAGCATACAAATATGACTAGTTTCTAGTATGTTAGTACCTAAACGAATGTTGTGTTTACAATGTAGGAGTATTGATTGATTACTTTGAGATGCGACGTTTTCTCCCTCTCCGAATTCATACTTTATAGTTTCTCTCGAGACTATTAATGAGCAGATATTTGACTTAATCAGTGAACTAAAGTCATGTTTTGCTTCACGCATATACTTGACTTATAATTAGCTACCTTCGAACATATTATTGTGTTCTGAATAAGTTTAATCTTGAGGAAGATTAAATTTGTTCACAGAACAGAGATTAAAAAGAGATCGTTGGATATCGACTTTTGAGTTGCACGGGTGTGCTGCCATCGATCCAAACAGAGATCGAAATACAACCCGAAAATCTCTATGACAATCAATGGACAGTGTTCTATGTTCGAAACGTTGGGTGTTAAAACACCAGTCTTTCTCAAGACTACACAATACGTGGGTTAATTAATAGCTAAATTAGGTACAAAGGTAAAGATATTAAAGCATGTCTTATAACTTATGTTGTGCCTACAATGTCGACCACCGTGTTATAGTGTAAAGCCGTTTGGTTTCTGTGCCGGCTTCATGGTTCGATTTCGAGCAGGAGAGAAGTTTATTAAAAATCAATTCACACGCAAATATTGCTTCTCTAGACTGGAAATACTAGTAAGTTTTAAGAAATTGCAATAAACTTGGAAATAAAATCGTCATATCTTTATTTTTCGTCATTTTTATTGATTTTTTAATATTACGATCGAAGATTTTTTTAGAAACTTTAGGTAGGTACCTTGTTGTAATACCTTGGCTTGGGCGGTTTTCTGTAGGGGTTTTCCTTCCCTTAGCTGGGGAGCGGGAGGGGTTCCGGTTTTATGTCGCCGAAGAATCGCCGTTCATCCTTCTATTTGCTATGGCGAGGGTATTGTCAGTGGCCACATTGCCCGGGGCTCGCGGGATCTTATAAGACCACTCGAGGACTCTAACTACTCTACTAGAAGTAGGACTATTGGTAGTGTTACTGATGGATGTAACCGTGGCATTACACGGTATTTGTATGATGCATGCAAAGACATTTCAAATACTATGCCACCAAACTACATGATAGCCTATCAACCTCACTAAAACTGCTACCACAAAACACATCGTCACAAAATTACAAAAAAAACACATAACAGCATGGATAAATAAAACCGGTTCAGATCATATCAATAATATAATTACATCTAATCAAATATAATTAACTTTCACTTTTTTTATCTTAATAACAATTTAATTCCAGAACTCTACCCATAAGGTACTATTTATGTCACCGAACTGTTCAAATGAACACCTCAGCACAGGACTCGTACCCTAGCAATTACATACCTACTTATCAATAACACACATACACACACTTATATGTACACATATACTTAATTTCTAGCTCTAGTATGTACCTAATTGAATTTGTAACTTCCTCTTTGTATTGTTAATACTTTATTTATATGCAGATAAAATATAAATAAATATTTCCATAGGTAGGTACCTTACTTACGTATATTAAGACATGAATTATAAGGTGAAGATACCAAAGCGTGCCTAAAATCGTATTTTATATTCGTAAATCGTTAATTGGTTCGTAAATTAAGTTTCGTAGTCAGGTTGCAATTTAGTTATTGAGATTTTAGTTAAATGTGTATTTTAGTTTGTATCTGTATTGTACGTACCTTACGGTTATACAGCATCACGTTTTATACGGCGCCCTCTGCCGGACGTGTTCAAAGGGGAAGAATTTCCCTCCATTTTCCAGTGACTTCACCATCCTCCCTCTTCCTGCCTCCGCTCCTTCACACCACTACCGCTCACTACTATGTCCTTCCTCCTCTCGCCATCACCATTATTATCTCCGTTTATTTTATCATGTACCTAATGCCATGTTGACAAATACAAATTAAAACATTGTTAAAATTGATGTTTTAATAAAATAAGTTTAAAACTGGATAAAAATTTCTAGAAAGATAACATGTTTAAACGACTGTAATATTCTTCAAGCAAATCTTGATTAATTAGGCAAATGGCGTAATCAAAATCATCTATTTTTGAATGTTGACAAGTGTCATTATATGACTTTTAATAGAAATAAATCTCCTATTTCTTATCAATATAGCATTAATAAAATTAATATTAAAAAAGTATCACAGGTTGTAGATCTTGGTGTCCTCTTTGATGAAGGTCTTACTTTTATCCCTCATATAAATGAGATAGCTAATAAAGCTATGAAATGCTTTGGTTTTATATTGAGAACGGCAAGGGATTTCAATTCACTAAGCTCGTTCAAAATGTTGTACGAGTATGTTGCATTAGTTAGCACCTTAGAATATAATTCAGTTATTTGGTCTCCTTTTTATATATCTCACCAGTATAAATTATAAAAAGTTCAGCGAAAATTCTTAAGATTTGTCAATTTAAAATTATCGATTCCCTTTGAACAAATAAATTATAATTCTTTAATGTGTACTCTTAACTTAAAAACACTATCAAGTAGAAGGACAATTAGTAATTTGATGATTTTATATAAGATTTTAAATGGCTGGTTGGACGTCCTTGATTTAACGTGTCTCATTTCATTTAATGTTCCGATTACCCGTAGTTACACGACAAACACAGGCTTCACTATTTTTTATCATAAAATCTACTAATAATTATTATATTCACTCGCCTATTCTGAGATTACATAGACTGAGATTACATAGTTTGGCTCTGTTGATGTCTTTTGCTTTTCGATATATGAATATAAAGAGAGACTTTTAAAGATTGTATAAATTCTGGGTTCTTCTTTTTTTCTTTTAATTTTTTTATTTTTGTTTCTGCTTAATATTTTGCTTGTTTTTCTTTAATTTTCTATATATTGTACTTCACTACTTATATAATTTATAAATTTATATTTTATATTTTTTTTCTTGATATTTTTGTTGTTGTTACATATAGGTACCTATTTATAATTATGTATGTATGTATTTTGCTTCGTGGTTCATAAACATAACATTTGTTTTAATAATTTGTAATTGTGTATGTAAAAGCCCATTTAGGGCGTATATATAAATAAATAAATAAGTAAATAAATACAATAATAATACTAAAATATTTATGTGTAGGTACCTACCTGATTCTAATTAGTAATACCCAATTTCTTGTTTTTTAATTTGTAGGTATATTATTTTGTCTTTTGTGGAGAATCAAATGTTGGTTGTAACTGTTTTATATCTACAATAATTATTGAACTTAACGATGTAATCAAATATTATTTATATCTCTTGTACCTAAGTATGTAAATAACAGAGGTGTTCCTAGGACCTTCATCAACGCAAACACTACGAAAATTTTGAAATGTTATTTTTTTAAAGTTAAGTACCAATGACTTTTTTCATGAATAATTTCTTATGATATAAACTGCAAATTTTTCAAAAACGTTTACCCAATATCTTATCCGTCATAATGGCACAATCAAGACGACGATTGACGATGGTTGAAAGTTTCGGGATAGACGTAGAAGCTTCATTTACCGATTTTTGTTTTAAAATACCCTCTCGTCAATTTAGCAAAAAAAAGTCACAGCTCAAAACCTTTATTAAGATCTAAGCACTAATGTGGGATTTTAAAGAAAAATATAGTTGAATGATGGTATGTAGTTCTTATTTGAATCAACTCAATGGAACAAGGAAAGTGTAAAAAATATCTGGGAAGACTTGTAGGTACTGAATAGATTATTTATTATTTTTAATACTTTGAAATAAGTACTTATCCATTAAAGTTTGTTTATATTGAAACAATTTTGATATAGGTATGTAGGTATATTTATTTTCTGTGCCTGATATAGTTGTCGCCAAATATCTTGAGTCGTTTCGCCGAGAAGGAGGAAGATTTGCACGTATACCAACGAAGCAAAAATACACCAATTTGCGCTCTGCGCGCCCGGAGGCCTGGTTCAAGATATTTGGCGAAAACTATACGATGACTGAATTATAATGGGTATAAACAAAATCGCTAGAGGGAACACCGCACCTACATAGTATATTACGTTGCTGTCTTCAGTTTTTTTTTCAAATTTGTTTACTTTTACGGAAATGGAAAATATGGATATCTTATGGTATTTCGCTTTATTTACACACGATCGAACTTCATCTCGGAAATGTTTCATCTATTTCGTAACACTAAAATATAACTATATAAATTATACGTGTCTATTGTAGGATTGGGAAGTGGTGGGTATGTATGTAAACACAATCTACCGATAAATTTAGGCGGTTTGTTCTGTTATACAAACCTGTGCTCGTAGTATTAACAAAAAATATTATTTCGCGATTTTGAGGGATTAAATATTTGGCACTCACGAAGATTTCGAATAGTTTTTCAACGTATTTTTATTAAGTCATGAGGAGAAGTCATTCATACATTCATTCATACCATCACGGCATGTCCTAAAATGTGGGGTAACCAGCGAAAGGTGTGCGGGTGTGCATCACCTTATAAAAGCACAACAAAAAAAGGTAGCACAACACATCTGTGTATGCCCACACACCGGTCTCGTCTCACCTAAAAAGGCACTTCATTCAGAATGGGTGGTGAACCTCATTGCTGGACTATGTCAGATGTCATTGTGGCCTGATGTATTTTCGATTACCCGACTCTTACGGGACACTCGAAAACAATAATAGAAAAGAGTGGAAGCACTATTCTAAGCCGGTGCCTCACAGCTTTAGAAGTCATTAACATATTTATAATAAATATTCAAAAATGTCACAGCACAACTTTCTACTTTACTTTTCTGTAAAATAATCGCCAAATGGTTGTGCGTTTTTCAACATTTTGCACTAAAACGAGTTTTATTTAAAGTTGGTACCTATTATTTATTTTATTTGACGACGGACAATACATTATTGAAACTCCATAATGACATAGATATGACACTTCATTTAGTTTCTCTGATATTTTAGCATGGGTTCTGACCGTCGCGACGTCGCGCGTCGTTGAGTGTGTTCGTTTGAAGAAATATAATTCATTCTCTAAACCATGCATTAGCACTTAAACCGTACTTAGTTTGTATAGTTTCCGGTAATAACTATGCTTTTGTTGACTATAATTCGTTCTAACGGGTATGCTCATCTTTCGATATTTCATGATTTTTTTAGTAAAAAAATCCGTTTTTATTAAAAAAAAAAACGTCATTCGCTATACTGTGTATATTTTGCGTAAATGTGTACCGGAGACAATCTCCCGATGTCCACCCTCCATTGGTACTATTGAAGGGTGACTGTGACTGGTGACTGTGTGCACCCCGCTTAAGAAATCCTTTATATGAATTGGCTTTTGACCGGGAATTCCTATTCAGTGTCCTTTGTACCGAATCGGTTTCCTTTCAAAACGACCAATAAAATGATACCATTGAATTCAGACAAACTATTGAAATACACACACACACACACAGGATAATATGTTATGTATAAGTAATTGTACGTTCTCTTTGCTCTATGATATCTGATACTGCTCATAGATGTGTTTTATATCGAGCACCCATGCATATAACTTATTTGCGATGCAATATTGATTCCTACTGTAAGTGCCATCTGAATATTTGATCATATTGATTTTAAACTCTGCGTTTTTATATCAAGTGTTTATTTATTAACATAGTTGAATATTCATTATTTTATCTCTACAATTATGTAATATCTGAGTGTTTTGGACTTCGCAATATTAACTTGAAACCTTTTGCGTGTACCCCGTAAAAATTGTAAATATCTACTACCTATGTAAGTATGTATTTTCTTTACGTATAGCATATCCATTAAGGTATATTCGGAGTATTGTGTCTTTTACACATTAAACTAAAAATTCAACCGACTTTATCATATCGTGTTTAGTTTTTCGTAATTCAATATTTGATAACACTCACGCTGGAAAACTAATTTCCATTATTTTTTGCCAAAAAATGCATTGACAGAGGTTCTCAATAATAACGTCCTGTTTTGATTGGGGAAATTAAGGAAAGTTTTTGCGGTTTTTGTCGAATTATAAACATGTAGGTACCTCTAAAAATGATCATTCAGTTTTCGGCTTCTAAAGCAGCCCATTCACGATCGTGCCATTCGGCGTCGCTCCATATGGACCGGCGCCATTTGGAGCATTGCAAAATTTTCATCACACTCACGGGCGCGCCATCGA
This sequence comes from Molanna angustata, assembly GCA_963576475.1. Lineage (NCBI taxonomy): Eukaryota > Metazoa > Arthropoda > Insecta > Trichoptera > Molannidae > Molanna > Molanna angustata. The sequence goes on along the minus strand of OY754967.1, from coordinate 26,655,071 downwards.
ACCATCGCGCCATCGAGCCATCAAAATTAGTATACGCAAGTGGTCGGCGCTTTCGCATTAATCATTTCTATTTTTTTTAATTTTCAAGTAATAATGAATTATAATTCTGATGATGAGTTTTATACAACTGCTATATAGCGGTTTGTTAATATATAAAAAGAAAAAACAAAGAGAAAATGTATTTTCGCATTCACGAGAGTGTCAAACAGCTCGGCGCGATGAGATGGCGCAATGTACCCCTGGTTTTCACACTCACGAGCATGCCGTACCGGCAGGACGCGCCACGCGGTTGGTCGCGGTACTACAGAGTTTCGATCGTTTGGAATTCCATTTTGGTGTGTCAAGCCAATTGGACTGCGCGGATTTTGACATTCACGAGCGCATTTTGGAGTGATGGCAAGCCATATGGAAGGATGGCACGATCGTGAATGGGGGCCTTTACATTACAATATTTAATCATTAAAATATTTTATTTCTTGTATTAATTTTTTTCCCTGTTATTTGATTTAGTGCTTACGATTTTTCTTGTGGTAGAATTGATAGTTTACCCCTACATAATGTAAAATCACCTTGTATGTATTTTGTTTGGTATGACTTTTTCCTCGTGTTCCTTTATCCCAACCTATTTACCTATGTTTATCGAGTTAGTGAATACCCCTAGGTATATGACCTATTTCTTTGAGCCATGTTTATCTTCACCTTATTTGAAGGACAACTTTACGCAGTAGGTACGAGAAATTTCCTTCCTACTTTTCATGTAAAGATACATAGTTTATGTGCCTTTCTCGAGTGCTACAATATCCTTTACTCCAGAATTGCTTTTCTTTCATCGGATGATTCGCGTAATTCCCTCGGCAGATTTCATTTGACTTTTGTGTTTCAATATTTTTTATAACAACGTAAAACGAAACGGATTTATCTTTAGTGTTCCAAGTATCTACACCATCCTCTCCTACCTTATGTTTACTTCATATTGTTCTTTTTTTGGTCTGTATTTTTCTTGGTTTACTGAAAGTAATATATTTTCATGATCCTTTCTTAGCACATCGTAATCTAGCCGACTCACGCATACCTTTCTTTCTGGCGTTACATAGAGCCATTATACTCACCATGCCATGGATGGTGAGGGAGACGGCGCGGCGCGCGGCGAGGGGATGAGTTATCAAAATTAATTTACAACATTTTACTTGTGTAATTTTATTTTGCTGTGTGCTCTAAGTAACACACATAATGCTATTACAATTAAACGTTAAAGTCCATTTGTATATCTTGAATGTTGCCAACGAAATAGGTAAAATGTAGATATTGTTTGTTATAAAATATTATTAATTTATTTATGGTGTAATTTATTCACAAAAACTAGGTTTTTTTTAACAAAAAAATAATATGTCCTTGTTAAACAAGTACATATACATCTTCCTACGTTCCCTAAAATAACCATACAAATGCTTATGCTATAGGTGAACGAAATCGGTCGAGGCAGGATTCGAACTCGCGACCACTGGATTACTAGCCCAGCGCGTTAACCGCTCTGCCATCGACGCATCTGTAGGTATTCTGATAAGTTTAAAAAATAATTTTGCACTCAATATAATAAACAATTAAACAAAATTACGATTACTTAATTTTCCCTTCAAAAAATCAAGTCCATGGCAATATATTATATATCCAAACAAATATTTTTTGCCAAGAAACACTGTCACCTCATGTATAAGGATGGATTGTTGCTTTCATTATTTACAAATAACTAACTTCTCAATAGATGTCGTTACAAAACAGGTTTCTTCGTTATTTCATAGATGGCGATAGTAAAAATGCATTATTTTCAAATGAATTGTATCCCATTATTGAAATATATAGAACTTTCAAAAATTGTATTGATAAGCGAACTCAAACTCAATAAGAAGGCATAATTCGTGAACGTTGCGCAAGCGCATAAACTGATCACGTATACCAGCTGATGATAGGCCGTAAGCCCAGTAGGTGCCTTGAGTTTCTGGTTCTTCTATAATATTCCAACTTCGTCTCTATTGAGATGCTAAAAATTGTCAAAAAAACGAGTCAATTTAAAATTAAAAAGTATATTATTGAGTGTTTTGAAATTTATTGATAATTGAAGTTTATGTTTTAGTTAATGAAGATATCGACGAATTTGATATTCGTACATCAAATTTTAAAGTCAATAAAAACATAAATTATTTGCGAAACTTTACAGTACGTACTTTGCGTTTAAATTATTTTAAATATTTCTATTACAACAGGAATAACATCATAACAAAGGTATAAAGAAAGAACGTTCAGAAATTTACTGGTTTTTACAGACGCCGTATATTTTTTTACGAAATGTGACCCCCCTTGGGACGTCTCTTTCTGAAATTAAAAAGATAAAATGTACAAATTAAAATGTGTTTATAGTCACTGTATTTAAATAAGTCTTCAAATATTTTAGTATGTACTATCTTTTATTATTTATGCTCTTTATCTAAGAAAAGTCGAGAAAAGTGAAATTGCGGTGAAGCGTTATTATTTTCCCGCAAATAAGTTATGTACTTTAGAATAGCTTTATAATACCTAAATTAAATATAAATATACGCCTTATCTTACGCTCTTTTCTTCTTGATTTATTGTATCAGCAATATGATAAGTATTTTGGTATCTTCCATTTCACTTGGCTTGTGTAAGGAATTCTATGTCAGTTCTATTTACCATTAATTATGAATAATTTTACTTGTGAAATTTTTCGAAATGTTTTTTTAAGTGAGTGTATTTTGTTGAACTTATGTAAGTTAGTACATATTGGGACGTCGTGGCTCAGTTTGATATTGACTCCCTGATCAAAAGTTTACGAGGTTCGACTCCAAGTGGAGACTTTTTCAATATTTCTACGGATTGAAACGACAAAATTTTATCCTTTGAGTTCATAGTAAAGCTAATTTGCTTTTTCGATGGGTCTACAGCCCATATCTCCCCTTGACCTCCATCAACTTCTTGCTCCAACCTCTCCTGTAATTTGCTGCGACTCTTCAGTTTGTAATAACTAGAAGATTTTTTGAGATCTCAGCTACTCAAGCTTTGTCTTTAGTTTCTGACTGGGGCATAAAAAATAAACTTAGCTTCGCTCCTAATAAAACATATGACTTGGTGTTCAGACAGCCGTCTATTGAGTTCTTAGGAACTAATGTGAGTTTTCGGGATCAGGTCACATGCTTAGGGGTTATTCTGGAAAGAGGACCGAGTTTTAAAAATCATGCACGATTGTGTGTCGACAAAGCTAAGTCTGCTTTTTTAAAGACCTCAAACATTACCAAGGCAAACTGGGGTTTACAGTTTCGAATCTCTTTTCTGTTCTATAAGGAAGATTACCTTGGCATGGCATTGCTTGCTATGTAGCCGAGTGTTGGTCTCACGCCTGTGAGCTTCAACACATACGAATAATTTTGCTCTCAAGCCAAAGATTCGCTCTTATAGTTTTATCCAAAGCATATTGAACGAGTCCTACCGAAGCATTGTCAATATTGACGGGCATGACACCCCTAGATCTGGAAATGCAGTGTCGAGGTGTTATTTTCAATCTTATGCGGGGCCGTTCTTCTGTGATTGGAGATGTTCTTCTTTTCTCTACAGAGTGTCACGCAGTGTTCCGGACCATACTTCGGCACATATCCAATGGGATTGTTGCTACCCAATGGTTTCCTCTTATAGATCGGAGCTCCTCGTTGCTGTCCGTGGGCCTTTTCAAGGTCCCATTGGTCATGCGGATTTTGTGTTCTCAAAGAACAATTTTAAAGTCTTTAAGAAGTTCTATCATAGTTATTGTGCCTTACCAGTAGGTTATTTTTTTACAGAGATGTTGGTCATACCCCTGATGTTTCTCGTTTAAAAACATCTGAAGTCAATGGCAGTCCACGAGTGTGAATCTTCCATTCACATTCGTCGATTATTCATTTTGCACTGTGGTATCGATATTGCTAAATAATCTAGAGGGCTCCATGAGCTACTTACTGTGCTATGTATTTTGCACTGTGGTATCGATATTGCTAATCTAGAGGGCTCCATGAGCTACTTACTGTGCTATGTATTTTGCACTGTGGTATCGATATTGCTAATCTAGAGGGCTCCATGAGCTACTTACTGTGCTATGTATTTTGCACTGTGGTATCGATATTGCTAATCTAGAGGGCTCCATGAGCTACTTACTGTGCTATGTATTTTTTTCTTGTCGCTCATTTATCATTTTGTTACGGGGCCGTTTACAGTCCCCATATGCAGAGCGGGTGGTGGTGGAATTAGCGGAACTAGAAGATGGGATGCATGTCTTACAATATCGTCCTTCCATCTTAGCCTCGGTTTACCGACCTTTCTTTTGCCTCCTGGGTGCCCTTAGACCCCTGGCGTTTCTCAGCCTGCTTAGTCTTATGTATATTATGTTAAGAGGCTTTTTGTCCATCTTTCGCGAGTCCCAAGATTTTACGTAGCATTCTCTCAACGACGCATTTTGTTATTTCGCAGTCAAATCATTTTATTAACATGAAAATAGCTAAAATTGTTGAAATCAATTCACATTTATATATTGGCAATATTAGTTATTATGGTAAGTTGATATTTAAAAAAAATGTATCGTGTATAAGGAGAATTAAAAAAAGTTAAAAATAAAAAAGATTTATTAATAAAATTTAGGTAGAGTAAATGAAAGGAAACCAAAGTTGCCATTCATAACGAAATCGTAGTGCCAACTTTGACGTATGCAAGTGAAACCTGGACATGGCGGAAATCGCACGAAAGTAAACAGTTTAAATGAGATCGCTCAGAAGAATTTGTAATAGAACGTTGTATGACAGGGTAAGAACTGAGGATACAAGGAAAGAATGTAGGACGAAGAAAGATGTCATTAATAGGATGAAAGTGAACACATTGAGATGGTTTGGCCACATGGGTAGAATGAATGAAGAACGCCTGACGAAGAAAATATACAATGCGGACAGGAATGGAAGGTCGGGACTCGGGACCACCCAAGAAAAGGATGGCTCGACCATATTTTTTTTTTTTTTTTTTTTTTTTTATTTATTAATTTCCATAATACAATATAAAGTAAAATATAAAACATTGGTCATGAAATATATAAATGGAATTTATTACCTCACTAGGCAAAGCCTGTTCTGAGTGAATTACGTGAATTCTTAACATCTAAGGCACAAAAAATATAAAAAATACAAATAATAAAGTACAAAAGTACACATTTTAAGTCATAAAAAAATATAAAAAAGTACATATAAAATACAATTGTAGGTACATGAAAAAATTATTAGGTGTCTTTGTGTTTTTGTTAATGTGAGGATGTGTTTGCGTGTGTGGATATGTGTAAAAGGGTGTATGAAAAAGATTTTGATTGTAAATTATATTAAAATTATCTTAGGACAAATGTCAAGTCTCTCTCTGACTCTTCCCTGCCTCTCCGAATCAACCAATCAGTAACCAGCTTTCCAAAATTATGCCCACTCGGCTGTACTAAGTCCAAGATATCAGACATAACCATATTATATATTCTGGGTGCTAAAAATGTGTAGTGTCTCTGGGCAAAAGTAGTCTGTGTATGAGTCGGTTGCAGCAAATGTCTATTTCTTGTATTAAAAGTAAGGGTGTATTGTGGTTTATATATTGCTGGGTTTTTATGTAGTTGGATGACTATTATTCTAATATAGAGTTGTCTAACATCAAGGACCTTGAATTCCGAAAAAAGCTGATTTGATGGATATCTGAAAGGTTTTCGACAAATGACCCGGAGTAGTGATTTTTGCGCGGTTGAGATGGGAAATAGGTTGGTCTTAGCTAAACCACCCCAACCTATAATCCCAAGAGACTGACGCTTGTCCAAGAGCATAATACAACACTTTTAACGTATTTAGGTCGAAAATTTCTCGTATATTTCTAAAAACATATATCAGTTGGCGAATTTTTTTCGCAGTTATCTCCACATGTGTTGTCCATCGAAGATTTCTGTCAATTGTTATGCCAAGATATTTATAACTACTAACTCTAAGTAGTTTGGGGCAGGAGCAGTTTAGAGGCAAATCACAGTTATTATGGATAGTAATAGATGAAGAGGACTCCTCAGGTTGTTGTCGATTATCTATGCTAAATGTCATATATTTGGTTTTTCCGATATTTAATGTCAGTAAATTATTATCTAGCCATTTTTTTACGATGATCATTCCCTGCTCAGCAATAGAATGCGTTTGAGCCCAATTGTGAGAACTAAACAATAACACCGTATCATCAGCAAAAGAAATTATGGAACCACCAATATCCAATTTATTCATATCATTTATAAAAAGGAGAAACAGCGTTGGTCCCAATACACTTCCTTGAGGTACCCCATATTCAATTGGAGAGAATGAACTAATTACGCCACCCAATCTGACCGCCTGCATTCTGTTTCTTAAATATGACTGGAACCATTTTATAGTCAACTCATTACTGGTTATTTTCCTAATTTTTTGAATTAATATTTTATGTGAGACAGAATCGAATGCTTTGGCAAGATCTAAATATATACCAATACATTTATTTTTTGCATCCAGTGACTTTGTTATAAATTCTGTAACGTTTAAAATAGCATCGTTGACTCCCAAACCAGGCCGAAATCCAAATTGTTGCGCAGTAAGTAATTTGTTGTGATTTAAGAAATGTATTAGTTGTATGTTGATAGCTTTTTCATAGATTTTCGACAATGTATTTAAAAGTGCTATAGGTCGATAATTTCGTGGATCTATAGGATTACCATCCTTAAATATTGGAACAATATACGCCTTTTTTAGATGCTCAGGAAATGTGCCCACAGCAATACTTAGGTTTATAACGTGCGTTAGTGGAGTAAGTATGTTATCTTTTGCAATTTTAAGTATTTTTGTAGATATACCATCGGGTCCTTGCGCACATTCTGTTCGAAGTGATTTTAGGATACTTAAAATATCATTTTTAGTCACTGATCTAATATTAAATGAGTTGTTACTCTGAGAAGATGTTTCTTGTTGGATAACAAACTCAGATTCTGTTTTATTTATATTGTTTAAGATAGTTTCTGTTAATTTTTTACCGACATTTGCGAAATATTTATTGAGGTTGTTTGCAATTGAATTTTGATCCTCAATTATGTCGTTACCAATTTTCAATGTCTTAATGCATGTTTCCTTCTGATTATGGTTTAGATTTTCTTTCATTATCTTCCAGACGGTTTTACTATTATAATTGCCTTGTTCCATTTTGTTTTTATAGTAGAGTGCCTTGGCCAGTTTTATTGCCTTGTGACACGTATTCCGATATTTCTTATAGTAATTTAAAAGGCTTATATTAAGGGGAAATTTCAATACCTGTTTGTGTAGCCTATCTCATATGAACAACATTCTGAAAAAGGGAGCTTTAACAACAGACAATCATGTTTGAGGCAAGGTGATGAATGTGTGCCAAGACATAAAAATGTGGCGTGAGGGACACGGCGTGTATGTACATAATATGTTAGTAGTGAATGTAAAAATTAACGAAGTACCTACCTATCCTTTGCAGTATTATTTGATCAAACAAACTTACTACTATATGAATTATCGTTTTCACCAAAGAGTATATTTGTCAAAAAATAACAATTCCAGCTGGCAAATAAAATAAAATATATTCTACAAAATATTTTTTTTATTATTTTATATCATTCATGCACCATACAGTGTAGCAAGCAGTAAAATGTTTTATACCAATTTAAAAAAATATATAAAGATATCGTGGAAACGACGAGTACAATTTCATAAATGATTACCGACGATGTCCTTCAGCTACATAGTTGTATGATTATACATTTATTTAGTTCGATAGCCATGTATGGAGTGCATTTAATTACATATTGAATTTCTTAGGATTGATTTGCGTCGTAATGTTGATATGAACTCTGCACTCTGAAAGAATTAACATTGAATTAGCGTTGCGTTGAAGCCATTAGATGCTGCAGCACTTGATTTATATTGCAGTCGTGATGCATACATACATACTTACTAACATGTAGAAATTTCTGACACATCGTTAATTTTAATAATTTTTAAATATTCATTTAACTACAGAAGCCGGATTCAATGGGGGTGTTTGAAGGTTACGTCTGTTTATCGCCATTTTTATTTAGCAATTTTACCCACGAATCTCTTATGTTTCTAACTTCATCTTTTGAGAGTTTTTTTGCCCTGTTTTGTCATCCTAGAATGTTTCAAATTGTTATAATTTTAGAATTAGTAAAAGTAGGCAATATTTCAAAAAAGGTATTTTTAATTTTGATTTCAAGACCATTTCATTTTGATTTCTATTATTGTTTTCGAGTGTCCCGTAAGAGTCGGGTAATCGAAAATACAACAGGCAACAATAACATAATCACATAGTTCAGCAATGAGGTTCACCACCCATTCTGAATATAGTGCCTTTTTAGGTGAGACGAGACTGGTGTGTGGGTATACACAGATATGTTGTGCTCCCTTATATAAGGCAATGCACACCCGCACACCTTTCGCTGGTTACCCCACATTGTGGGATATGCCGTGATGGTATGAATGAATGATTTCAAGACCGAATATTCGCTATGACTATGTGCAGATTTTTATTTATTTTTTATTGTAACATTGACAGTTTTTATACATTTACATACAATATATTGTTATTGTCGGCCTTTGTGCCTCAGTTGGTTAGGTATCTGACTGCTGGTGATCCAAAGGTCCCGGGTTCCATTCCCGGTGGAGATACAGTTTTTAAGTCTGGATCTGTGAGACGATTAATATCGTAAGTCTCCAGAATGTGATAACTTGTTATTGGGTGCTTGTTAAATTAATGTTTGGCATAGTACCTGTTAGTTGCCCGAGAAGCAATATAAAATAGTGAAATAAATTAGTAATACCTAATACAAATAAATACTTAAATCTCGATGCGAAATAAATATTTAAATTAAGAGGCTTCACTAAGTTAAAACTAGTGTTGAATTTCTGATATTATTTAAGTATGTCTATGATTTTAGTGAGCGTGTATGTCCGTCATTGTATGTATTGAATAAAGTTTTGTGTGAATTATTTATCCATTTTTAATTCCGTCTCTAAATGCATATATGTTATTAGCTTTTTTCAATTCCAATGGGAGTTAATTGAAAAACTTGACTCCCAGGAATTGAAAATGTCTTTGTCCAAAAGTTGACTTAGTTGTAGGTATATGTATTTTGACTTGTCTAGTCTGTCGTGTAGTTTGTGTTGATTGGAAACTTTTGAGTTGTTTATATATGTAGATTTTATTTTCAGTTGCATTGAATTCAATTATGTCAATTATTGTGACATTATCTCAACACTTCAGAATATATACAAGACAGGATTCCATATCTCTAGAATTGAATAAAGATATATTTTAAAAGTAGGTATTTAAAAAAATGAATTAAAACCTTACTACAAACGTAAAGTGCTTAACCACGATTTATGAATCTTAAGAAGTCGATTTGACTTTAAAAATCATCGTCTTCTCACATGATATTTTAACTGTTTAATTGTAAGATTATCATTGTTTATAACTAATTTAGATTAAACTATATTTTTATTGGATATTTTGTGATCCATTTTTATAAAAAAAATCTTCTGCCAATCAAACCCACTCCACGCAAGACCCGCCCCTAATTATCTTCCTCCCTAATTAACCTCACCTAACCTAACCTCCAATTCCATATTTTTTTAAGCATACCATCATATTGTGTTAATTGAAGATTAGCCTGATGCGGGATCGGTTAGTTCCGAAACCGGTCGCATTGTTTCAACAAGTACTTAATGTGGTTAGTTCAAAGTAATTTAAAACACAGTTAAGAATTCGACATTTGAGAATATCTATTTTTATGTTCTATGATATTACATCTATTATAAAGTATGTATCCTTAAATAAAATTAAGGTTTTCTGACATACATTTTGTCTGTGGATGTTACATATTGGCTTAACTCGTTATCTATGTTAAATCCAAAAGTTTGAATCTTTTCACTAGAAAGGTATGTGATTTATTTGTCCCTTGTATTATTCTCGTGTTCTTGACTTCCATATGTCTTATTTGTAAATTGATAATGACGTGAACTGGTTAATTCCATTAATTTGCCGAGTCATCTAATGTAGGTAGGTACATAAATATGAAATAAGTTCAGTTTGGAGCTATAAATACACCAGTAATTTAATTATCAAGTTATGATATGTACTGTTCGTCTTATTCTCCGTATACCATTAGCAATGAGAGCTTTATTTCCTTTGGGACAAGACAGAACTCCCAGAGAACTGTTGACTTCCTACTATTGACAGCAGTCTTTAGTTAATAATGTATAATAACGTGACGAGTCTTTCACTAAGTCAAAAGTTAATATCTGTTATTGTTTCATGTTAAGAAAACTTGCAAAAATGGGCGAATTGTATATTAACAGTACATATGAAATATACGAGTTATTATTTCTTGACGTGTTACGTGTCGTCTATAATACACATAGGTAATGAAGTAATGATCTAATGAGTTGGAAAAGACGACAAAAAGCTCACCGTAAACTGAAAGTTTACATTAAAGAACGGTGCACGGTCTTTGTGAAAGATAATCTTAAAGGTTCTAAAGTAACTCTTCATGGTGCAAGCTTTGAATTTTGAATTAGTCCAAAGAAATTCTCTCGTCAGAATATTGTTATTGAAAAGTTAGTGCGTTTCATAAGATATGCCAAAAAATTCCTAAAAATGTACCTATGTTTGACTATAATTGCTAAAAAAATATAATAACCTCCTCAAAGGAGTTTTGATTTGTTTTAGACAATTTTAAAGTAAACATTTTTCAAACTCTTTAAACAGGGATTTCGTTAGAGTGCTTTAAACTTTAATTCGTTTGAATGTTGATTCGTTTTCTTATTAGCGAAAAGTTACTCCAATAATTGTTTCAAATAATCAGAACCAGCTCTCATCGAACTTTGTCAATTGCAATTGCCCTAACTCAAACTATTTATTGATACATATGTTATTTACTGATAAGAATTTGTGTTTGTAACGCGCATGTCGATGGAAGAGGTATACTTCCGAAACGAAAAAAATCAGGAAGTGGTTTAAAGTTAAGTTTTTACACTATTGGTAGTGAAATCATGGACTACTGCAAAGTTACCGCCAAATCCAATTATTTGTGTCTGTTATCGAAATAGTATTTCAGAATGTTTACACAAGGTGTAAAAGAACTTGTACAGGTGGGGTATAGGTTAAGAAGAGGAAGTATCTTGCGATTGCTGGGAGATCCAAGATGATACGCATCTCCTTGTCTGCCGAAACACTGTACAGGGATGTAACGAGGAAGACTTGGTTGTGGCAATTGCTGCTGCAACGTATTGAAGTGAAAAGGCCTAATATGTATGTCCGGACACGTTAAGTAAGTAAGTATAGGTAATATTTTAAATTAATCGATTGATTATTAACTAATTTATTTATTTCAAATCCAGTAAAGTATAAAATATTGGTAAAATACAATGAATTTGAAAAATATATAAAATCCTGTTAAGAGTCATTGCCGTTGTATGGGATATAATACTATTAAACGTTATTATATAATAGTAGTAGACACACTTTAATCAAGTTAATAAGTAACTTACATATAAAAAACCAAGAAAAAATTAACAAAAGAAATACTTTATTTTATTATTCGTTATTTCGTTTCAATAATTATTGTCCTTTGTGTAAGGAAAATAGTCGTAGACACAGTTTGCATATGAATCGACAAATTATAGTTGACCTGTTCCTTTTTGCATTATTCAATATGGCGTTGCGCCGGTATAACAAGTCAGACTGCATCTTTAATACATATGTACATACATATTATGTACGTTGACAGACTTGAGATTTATGTATTATTTATAGCGTTGCATTATTATTGATGTGACAATCGATGACGATTGAATATTGAGAATATCTAGTTGTTATAATATAACTTTATAATTGATTGTCTATACTCACCCATTTAGATATAATCAATAATAATATTTTTTTATTGAAGTACAAATTAAGGCAGAATCTTCATCTTCTTCCTAGCCTTCCTTCCACTGCTGGATGTAGTCCTCTTCCATCTGTCTCCATTTTTCTCTATTCTGTGCCGCTTCAATCCATTTTTTTCCGGCCACCACAATAATATCGTCGGCCCATGTCTTCTGTGGCCGACCAACACCCCTTTTGTTTTCACATAGCTTCCACTTTAAGACTTTGGGAGTCCATCTTGAATTTGGCTGTCTGGCCACGTGTCCTGCCCATTTCTATTTTAATTTTGCGATCCGATCGATGATATCGGCAACTTTAGTTCGGCGTCTGATTTCTGTATTTGTACATAATTCTATCACTCAGATTTATGCCCAACATTTGCCGCTCCATGGATTGTTGCAAGGCACAATATAAATATATAGTAAAATACGATGTGGATTATAGCCAAGAAAGGTATTTTAGACTATGGATTTGAAACGAGTGTAGGTTTACTACGAATATATGTATGGGGCAATTGGCTAAATAGTCAAATATCTAACTGACGAGACCCGAAGACCAAATGCAAAGTTAATAATATATAAGGTACATATATTTTTTTAATAAAAAAAAGATATCTTTAAACCTCAATAACTTATGATAATGATAACATTTCCTGAATTAGGTAAATCGATAAAATAGTTTTCGTAAAAAATAATGTTTTGCGAATTTTGGCGATGTAATAAAATGAATGTACGTAAAAAAGGTACTTAATAATCATAAAATGACGCACGTGCTTCTCTATTATAATATCTCCTTAAAAGTATTAATGGAAATTGCTGCGACTCAATTCAATACACGGATAGAAGAAATTATAATATATTATGAGGATGTCATAGGAAGACTCGAGAGCGGAAGTTTTCGTTCAAAATGAAATAGCTTTAATAGCGTAATTAGAAGTCTGAATTTCGCCAAGTTTTAATTATCGCTCTTTTCAGTCGTTTGCGTAGCTAGGCCCTGGGTGTATGTGTATGGCGTATCTTTATCAAATTACTTCCATATAACGCGCGCACAGACAAAAGTGGCTCTTAACTTCACATAGAGTACATACCTATTATGGCGTCTAACTTCCTACTCAACACTAAAGTTAATCCGGTTTCTATGAGCTTTCTTAGCTGTGTATCCACTTAATTCATCCATAACTAGGAATTGTCTACACAAACGGCTTGTTATTTGCTAAACTTTTATTTTATTTGGGTATTGTATTAATTTCTCGAATCCCGGGACAAAATGTAGGTACTTTCGTATACAAGAGTCAATTATGAAACCCAATAAAACGGCACGATGGTGAGGTACTGTACACTTAATGCATGTAATCCTTTGTGTTGTTGAATGTAAACCTAAACTTTAAATAGTTTTTTTTTTCAAATTATTTCATACAATTACCCATATGGGTCATTTTACGAGTATGTTTACTGATAACATTATGTTCAATGGGATGAAATAATATCTGTTTATCGAATTAATTGCTTGATCTGTGTATAAACATAATACCACGAGGTTGTTCCTGATAGGGTAGGCAAAGTATATCCATAAATTTTATCACAACGCTCTTCTGTTGTTTGGATTTCTAGTAATTTTGACACGTTTTTATCAACTCGTGTTTGTCGTTCCCGGTCGAAATCTTATAAACAAAACCCATTTCCTATAGTCCAATTGAACTGAAATTTGGCAACCTTAATCAATATCAATGAAAATACAAGAATACTGCAATTAAATTGAATAATATTTAAGATATTAAAAATATATATATTCTTATTTTTTTAATTTCAATCATAACGTTTTCATTGTTAACGATATGTCTTGCTTCACAACTAGTAATTGAATATAATATGAAGGTAATTATAACATATTTAATATTTCAATCACCTCATAGTAGACAATTTAACTGTAAATTATCTAATATATGTATTTTTTTTTAACTTATAATACTTTTTTTCATAATTCTAGCTATCTTATATATTATTTTATTTACTAAAACGTTATTATGTGTTCTCTTTTAAACTTATGTTAAATGTATATACATATATATATATATATATATATATATATATATATATATATATATATATATATATATATATATATATATATATATATATATATATATATATATATATATATATATATATATATATATATATATATATATATATATATATATATATATATATATATATATATATATATATATATATATATATATATATATATATATATATATATATATATATATATATATATATATATATATATATATATATATATATATATATATATATATATCTAAAGTAATAAAGCAATCAAAATGTTAGTGTATGTGTGTGTGTGTGTGTGTGTGTGTGTGTATGTGTGTGTGTGTGTGTGTGTGTGTTTGTCTCACGCCTTCTGAAAAACCAAGAGCATCTAAAAATCTAATTTAAGTGCGAACATGTACCAGTATACCTGATGCAGTGTCACGCTAAAAAGAATGCGATAAAAATGCTGAATTTTAAAAATATTTAAATAATTATTTTTTTCATACAAAATTTTCCAAGTCATATCTGTCAAAAAAGTGTACATTTTGCACGCAAATATCTGTTAGTTTAAAAGTTAGAAAGGTATTTACACAAAAAAAATATATTTTGAAGTATAACTTAGCGTTTAAGTGAAAAACATGGTGAATATTTGGTATAATTATAATGTTTAACTTATTTTTAAAGTAAGCCTTTTGTACATAAACGCCGCCATTTTAATATCTTTTCATACAATATTTCATTTTCCCACCGAATGAATATGTTCTTGAAAATAATAAACCTTTGAAATAAATGTAATTATGAAATAATAAAATGAAACACAAGACATTACGGCAAGTTTTAAGACATATATTGTAAAAATGTGTTATTTATTAGTAAAGATATAGGCATAATAAAATTGCATAATTTGTAAATAATATTTGATTTTTCTGACAATTTTCATTTTTATGGCATCGAACAAACCAATGTAAGTACCTACATATTCAAGAAATGTATCCGAACCATTCGATATTACTTACGTGTTCGAATCGTTTCCATGGCTACAGAAAGAATGTGATATTCAAATAAAATTTGTTAGGAATCGAATTTATTTAGAAGGTTGTTGTAGGTAGGTACCTACCTAATACTATTTACTTACAAATCAACAATAATATACCTATACTGATTTCCTATAGGAAAATTATTTTATTTATTTATTTATCAACCGTTTGTCCGATTATAATGAAACTTTGGTGAATTGTCGAGCGTATGCCCAGGATGGTTTTTGGATTTAAACTTTTTTCTTATTCTTCTTCTTCTTCGTGTATTTGGTCGTTTTACCTATGAAGGGGGAGTATCCTGGGAAAAGAAGGTCCGACTGTCCCTCCATCTCTTCACATGTCTTCCAGGATGGGTTCTGCATATAAACTTTTTTCTTCTTTTTCTTCAACGTGTACTTGGTCATCTTACCTATGAAGATGAACTATCCTGGGAGATGAAGGTCCAATTTTCCTTCCATCTCTTCGCAGGTTTCTGGATTTAAACTTTTTTCTTCTTCTTCATCGTCTATTTGGTCATTTTACCTTTGAAGGTGGACTAACCTGGGAGAAGAATGTCCAATTTTCCTTCCATCTCTTCGCAGGTATCTGGATTTAAACTTATTTCTTCTTCTTCTTCTTCATCGTGTATTTTTGCTCATTTTACCTATGAAGTTGGAGAATCCTGGGAGAAGAAGGTCCAACTGTCCTTCCATCTCTTCGCAGGTATCTGGGTTTAAACTTTTTTCTTCTTCTTCGTGTATTTAGTCATTTTACCTATTAAGTAGAGCATCCTGGGAAAAGAAGGTTCTTTCATCTCTTCGCGGTTCTTCCAGGATGGTTTCTGGATTTAAACTTTTCTTAACCGACTGATGGGACGGGATGTAATGAAGGGAAGGGAGGCACTAAAGGGCCTGAAGGGACGGGAGGTATAAAACTGCCTGAAGGGACGGAAGGTACTGAAGGGCCTGATGGGAAGGGACGTAATGAGGGATTAAAGAGACGGGAGGTACTGAAGGGCCTGAAGCGGCGGGTCCTGGAGTCTAATTCTTTTTCTTCTTAATTTTATGTAGACCTTTAGGGCAGTTTTTATACAAACTATTTCCTATTGTCTAAATCATCTTCTTCTTCTTTTATGTATACATTTGGGTAATTTTTTTATAAAAATTATTTCCTTTAGTCTAATTATTATTCTTCTTCATTTAAGTACGTAGACTTTTGGGAGAGTTTTAATACAAACTATTTCCAATAGTCTTATTCATTTTCTTTTATGTAGACCTTTTGGTCAGTATTTATACAAACTATTTCCAATAGTCTAAATATTCTTATTCTTCTTTTTTGTAGACCTTTGTGTGAGCTTTTATACAATCTATTTCCAATAGTCTAATTCTTCTATTAGGTATATGTATTTTTACTTATTTTATGTAGACCATTGGAATAGTTTTTTATACAAACTATTTCTTATAGTCTTATACTTATTTTTCTCTTTTTTATTTAGTCTTTTGGGTTAGTTTTAAGTCTAATAGTCTATTGTGCAGAAATATTATTAACGATATGCACACTTGATGAAAATACATATGAAATGAATGGGATATGGGATGTGACGA
Organism: Molanna angustata; assembly: GCA_963576475.1. Taxonomy (NCBI): domain Eukaryota; kingdom Metazoa; phylum Arthropoda; class Insecta; order Trichoptera; family Molannidae; genus Molanna; species Molanna angustata. Next base: position 26,638,370 of record OY754967.1, on the reverse strand, counting down.
TATAACCTGCACTAGAATCTTTTCAATACTTTTGTTTAATTAAATTTAAACCATTTATATCATCCTATTTTGAATAATTTTCAACACCTAATATTTAAAGAATGGGGGTTGTGGCCATTACTGAACTCTTCACAACATTTATATTCAAATTAAAAACTATTTACTATAGTTCAAGTCTTCTTCTTCTTCGTTAATGAAGACTTTCAGTCAAATTGAGCAAAAATATAATGCACACTTGATGAAAAAATATAAAAACGAATGGGATGTGACCAATACTAGATCTTTTCAGTACCTACGTTTGTTTAATCAAATTTTAACCACATCCCAACATCGAAAATTACTAAATTTTCAATAGGTACACATTACAATTTGTTTTCGATGATAATATTTAAAAATGGGGGTTGTGGCCAAACCAATCTCTTTACAACGTTGATAAACAGTCATATTTAAAACCATTACGCATAGTCCATGCGAGCAGAAATTGTATAAATATTATACTTCATTCACACTTTATAGCAATATATAAAAAAGAATGGGTTGTGGCCATCACTTGAACATTTTACAATACTTAAACTCAATCAAATTTCAAACCACTTTTTATAGTCTGATATTGCAAAATAATTGGGTGAAAATATTATAAAAACGATTGCTTTTTCTTTCACAATTTTACATTCTTGGCCAACGGCGGGACATAAAAGCTAGTATATATATATATATATATATATATATATATATATATATATATATATATATATATATATATATATATATATATATATATATATATATATATATATATATATATATATATATATATATATATATATATATATATATATATATATATATATATATATATATATATATATATATATATATATATATATATATATACATATATATATATATATATATATATATATATATATATATATATATATATATATATATATATATATATATATATATATATATATATATATATATATATATATATATATATATATATATATATATATATATATATATATATATATATATATATATATATATATATATATATATATATATATATATATATATATATATATATATATATATATATATATATATATATATATATATATATATATATATATATATATATATATATATATATATAATGTTAAGGAAGATCCTTCGTTGTCAGTTCTGAGAGAGAACCCATGTGAATTTAGTCACCTACTTATGTAACATTTGTCTATCTATGCTAAGTATGTGGGAACTAAATGAATTAGCCTAGTTTGGTGCCGTATGTGTAGCTTCAGGAATTTTGTTTGATAATGTTGGCAAGTGAATTAGAGTAGGTAATGCAGGATTACCAACATGACATGGCACGGTCTAGTATAGAGTGCTTTGTATATTGCCAGAATTCCCCTAGAACCGATAAGTCTTTGATCGCGTTCATTCAGTAGCCTAGATCCATATAAAAACATATTAGGATCATATTATTTATGGGCGTTTGGTTTATTGAATAAAACTTCATAACGTTATTCGTATGAATATACACTTCTTCTTTTTCGTCAGCCCTCCTTTCTCCAGTAATGGACATATGCCTCCCCTGAGACTTTCACCGCTCTACTCTCTATCCTGGGCAGACCGCATCCTTCCTTCTCCAGCCACTCGTCTAATATCGTCAGACCACCTAGTTTGAGGCCTTCCCACACTGCTTTTGCGTGGTTTTTTCTGTGGTTCGTACGACATGCCTTGCCTTGCTCCACCTTTTGGACAAAATCGGTTACTTTGGTTTTCTCTCTTATCCACAAGTTCGTTTTTCTATTTCTTTATGAAATTCCCAGCATTCTCCTTTCCATGTCTTTACAATTTAGCAGTAACATAAAGATGTTAGGTACTGCTAAATTGTAAAGCATTCTGTTTGTAAACACAATAGTTTCATAGCCATACGTCAGTACCGGGAGAACGCAAGCGTCAAAGACTTTCTTTTTAAGATAATTAGCGTACCTACTTCGGAGACTTGAGGATGTAAGTGAGTTTATGTACCAAGGCGGTTCATACTAGTCCTCTTTTTCTTTCAATTTCTGATTTTTTGATGTTCTTAAATATAAACTAATGTGTATGAATTGTTATTTAGAGGTTACCGTAAATGAAATATTGATTTTATGTAATCCAACTGTCGATTTGTTCAGGAGAACTTTGTTCTCTTAACATATCGACAATGTTTCAAGCCAGGATACGCGAGAATTGTATGGAGAGGTCTACTTTTTCACGGCTTTTCCAACTTTGAAGTCAAAAAACACCAACTTAGAGGCTTCGCAGCATATATGTTCCATACACGGATTTACTCAGAATTCGGAGTAGAACATTTCGTGTGTCTGTGTGTGTGTCTGTGTGTGTGTCCCCCCCCCCCCTTATAACTTTTGATCCGCTCAATTTACAGAGCCTTTGTATTTTTCTATGTTTATACCAATTTTCAGGGTTCTAGCTTTTATGATTTCTGAGATATATGGAAAAATAAAGTAAAAATTCAAAAGTTGATAACCCCTGACTGAAACAAAAATTCAAAATTTTGAGTATAAAAGTTTTGTAGGCCTATAACTGTTTATATATTCTGAAATTTTGGGCTCTGTAAATTGAGCGGATCAAAAGTTATAAGGGGGGGGACGAACACACACACAGACACACGAAATGTTCTACTCCGAATTCTGAGTAAATCCGTGTATGGAACATATATGCTGCGAAGCCTCTAAGTTGGTGTTTTAAAAACTAAACGTAAGTTGACGTATCACTAGTTGCATGTAACACATGAGATCCAACTGTCGATAGCGATAGTATGTATAGTTGAAGAATATGTACCAAACTATAAACCCAAAGATGTATTAGCACATCTCAAACTTTTTTTAACAATATTTATAAAAATTGAATTTAGTGACGACATTTCTTCATACAATTTGTATGGCAATCGCCTACACACAATATCTAAGAAAACTTAATTATTTGATACTAATCTCCAAACATACATACATACCATCATGCTGTTTTCATATTCTGCGTAGGATCAAAGGACTGACCTCCATACTATCCTATCTTGACATACATACATAGGTACAAGTGTTGTATAGAAAATCAAATATCTTAAAATATTAAATAATTTGTGTTTATGGGATTATAGTTTGGTACTTATTCTTCAACTATACATACTATCGCTATCGACAGTTGGATCTCATGTGTTACATGCAACTAGTAATAATTATATTTCATTGTCCGGAACACAAGAAGTCGCTGTAACATTCAGTAGAGAATCTCATCAATATTTTATTCATCAAAATAAAAATCTGAATAATATACTCACATCGGTTCCTTGAAGATCAGAAAGAAATTAATATTACGATTTACAATTGTAGGTGCCTATATTTATTTTTCAATATTAAATTTTCTGTCTCGTATTAAATTTTTGTGATTTCCTTAGAGGATTTTTGGGTCATTTGGCAGAAGAGAGCGCTTGACTTTCCAAAATGGTTTATTAAAAGGCAAGTCATAGCCTAGCAATGCTAAAACACGTGGTATAAAGTCAATCTGGGTCGTATGGAACTCGTATTAATTGAGTTAATATTAATGTATCCCGGTTCACTGAGCGTAATTTTATTAGGCGTTTGTATCAACAGTACCTATCCGTATTACTTAAAATAACGAAATATATTTTCCATAACTAGTTGCATGTAACACATGAGATCCAACTGACGATGGCGATAGTATGTATAGTTGAAGAATAAGAATCAAACTATAAACCCATAAAACCAAATTATTGAAAATTTTAACGTATGTTGGTAAGTATGTCAAGATAATACAGTATGGAGGTCAGTCCTCTTTTCCTACCCGGAATATGAAAACAGCATGATGGTTCTGTATGTATGTTTGGATATTAAGTACCTATCAAACTATTAAGTCTTCTTACATATTGTGTATAAGCGACTGCCATACAAATTGTATGAAGCAATGTCGTCACTAAATTCAATTTTTATAAAAATTGTTAAAAAAAAATTGGGATGTGCTTATACAATGTTAAGTTTAATGTTGTTTCGTTCAATTTGTTAATTTTTAATAATTTTTCATTATGTTTTTTTATCATAGATCAGGTACAATAACTTATAAAAATTAAAAAAATAATGAATTACACTAACACTATTTTTTCTTTTTATTTGACCTAAGTACCTGCTCACCAAAACCATTGTTTTTAATTTTAATTCATTTCAATATTTAGTTACAATTATACATGTAGTGCTTCGTTTAGATGAACGCTTTGAATAACATATGTATGTTACTGTGAAGTCTATTCTGAGATTAATCAGTACTCTTCAAAATGTAAATATTGTATTTAGCAGCTACATAACGACTTATGGGCGTGTATGTTTATTTACACTTGGAACAATGTAAATGTGGATTGTGGAGTGTGTGAATGTCTAATTTTAGAGTTCGAATTTCTTGCGCAAATGGGTTTTACTTTGGCTTCCACATGTAGAGATATGGATGTAGGTATGCTGTATGTGCCCTGGCTGACATCGGAGGGAAGTGAACTGAATGGAATCGGTTACACAAAAATAAACATGAATTGCACAAAGACTTTCTATGTCTTTGATTAAAAAGCATATATTTCAAAAGAATGTTTGTTATTTATTACAACGGAATTTGTGCGAAACCACGACCCGTTATATATTTCTTTGGTAAATGTAGCTTGTCATTTGAAAGATGGAGTGTTTTTTGTATTGTAAGTATTTTGCTCTATGTATAATATTTTTTAAATCAGTTGCATGCGTCACGATATCTCATCATATTGTGTCGTATGGAAAGATATGATAACTCTATGGTACATTTTCAACCATTTTATTAACTAGTTGCATGTAACACAAGAGATCCAACTGTCGATAGCGATAGTATGTATAGTTGAAGAATACGTACCAAACTAGAAATCCATAAATCCAAATTATTGAATATTTTAACACATGTTGGTATGTATGTGAAGATAGGGCAGTATGGAGGTTAGTCCTCTTTTCCTACCCGGAATATGAAAACAGTATGATGTTTCTGTATGTATGTTTGGAGATTAAATATCAAACTATTAAGTCTTCTTACATATTGTGTATAGGCAACTGCCATACAAATTGTATGAAGCAATGTCGTCACTAAATTCAATTTTTATAAAAATTGTTATAAAAAAATTGAGATGTACTTCTACAATATTCATATTTTTTATAGAAAATTAAATTATCTAGTTGGGGTGTTTCGGCTTCTTTCTTTGACTTGTGTGTAATCTAAAATAAATGTAATCCGAAATTTAATGAATGCATATCATTGATTTATGTTGCCGGGCATATTGTGCAGTTGCTAATTATGAATCGCTCTTTGAGCTGAAGTGCTTCAATATTCACTTTAAACACAAGAATTTGTTTAATATAGAAAAAGAATGCAGAAATATGTTATTATTTCAAGGACAAATTGAATATTTTTAATATTAAAAGGTAAAAAAGAATAGTGCAATTTTAAAAAACTCAACTTCCTATATTTTTACTGAAATATTCGTTGAAACAATTTCGTGTTATATTTTTAATTAAACAGTTTAAATATTCCTTTATCACAGTCAGTTAAATTATATTAATGTGTTTTATAATTTACTTTAGTAAGAAGTGTACTAAATCAGACTATCTTAAAAATAGTAGAATATCCAATTCCCGGGTCAATTCTCGGTGAAGACACAGTTCAAAATTGTGTTTTCAGTCTGGATCTGTGAGACGATAAACATTTTTTTTATTTATTTGAAAAAATGGGCAACGTACAATACTTAATATTTTTTTGAACAAATATAATAAATAAGAATAACAACATTAGTAATTGTAACTTAATCAGCCCATCTTTGATTTCATGTTGCATGTTCTTACTATTGGTAACAAACAATTAATTATTCCTGTCTAACGTGGCTCCTGAAAAGGGTCCCGCAAACAGAATATGTCCACGGACCTGCAGGCTAAGTCTGTAAGTAGATCTCGACCGATAAATGTCGAGATTAACTGTCAAAATATCGACTAGTATCGATATTTATTGTTCTGATTTTACGCTAAGTTTGAATATGACATTTATTATAATTAATAAAGTGTTCAATTATTTATGAATGACGAAGAGCATACAGTTTTTATACACATTGAACGGTAATTGAACGGTGGCACTGTTTATTATTTGTTGTTCGGATGGATGGATTCATGCAATAAATTAATAAATAGCTGGATAGAATCTGTAAGGCGTTTTTTACGTCAGGATTATGTTATATAATATATTAGACTTGAAATATAGTTGTTGGTGCAAAGATTACCAGAATGCATGAATGTGATGTGAGGATACGATAGGGAACAAATATTTGTAACGAATGCACATTGCCTTTTATGTTCTATTTTTCCGTTAGATGGATTAATTTTTTTTTTGTATGGAATCGAACATTACCGTATGAAATGTTGTATTCAGTTATTTATATTATACTAGTTTTTGTTAACAATAAAAAATCTGATCAAATAAATCAATAGGAGAAATAATAAAAAAATATAAATGTATATTAACAATTAACACCTATCATTTCATCGTATATTAATTTGATCCTTAAAATACTCGATGAATATTTTTGCGCGTTTCAAGTTTCAGAATGTTTAAGAGTCCGATATATCATTATACCTGATATTGTAAACCAGAACTGTAAAAAAAGTTCTTCTTTTTCATGGTCACTATCTTAAGTGCTCTACACGGACACTATTTTCAACGCGGCCCGGTTTCCAACGGTTAAAATAGCATCCAAAATAGAGGTTACTCCAAGCATCGCTATACAGTACGTTACTCAGGTTACACAGTTTACACGATTGTATGTGCAAATGTATAATATAATATGAATAAATGTATATCGAAAAATTATAAAATAAATGTTTAGTATAATATAAATGTATATCAAAAGTTTCAACACTTTCCAAATAAACAAAATACATCGCGAGCAAATGTCACACGTAAAAGTCAACGTAAACGGCAGCCATGTTGACTCGTCGGTAACGACGACAGCATAGATTTTTATTATTATATATCTAGATGTACATAGTACTCTGTGCAAAAAGTGAGTCATGAAATATCGCGAGTTTGACGTTTTGGTTGGCAACATATTTCAGTTTTCCTTACATTTCAACATATCCTAGATAAATGTTCTCCAAATTATTAATAATTAAAATGTTTTTTAGACAAATAAATCCGAAAACAATTCAGATTAGTCGTTATTTTCTATAGAAAAACGATGTGGTCTGGAACCAAAACGTCAAAAATCCCCCCTGAAAAATGACTCACGTTCGATTCATATAAAATTTGCTAACTACGACATCTAGTGTATTATTTGAAAACCTATGGACGACAGCGAATATTTTTACGGATTTCTGTTTTACCAAAAAGGATGAAAATGGCGTTGAAAAGAGAACACGTTTTTTTTTCGTTATTTTTTTGGCCCATCGCGTTGAAAACCTGAAACCCGTTGAAAACATCGTCCGTGTTAAGTAGACTTTAGAATTGGTTTGCACCAAGCACTTCTTATATCTATGTTGTCCGCTAGACTCTTGGTAGCTGCCAAGTACATAATATAGCACTCTATATAGGATGAATTGTTATATAAAGCAAAAAAAGTCATGAATCAGAAATCAAACTATACTCTTCCCACCTTTCATTCCGAAATTATAGATAATGAAAAAAAAAAATTTTTAAAGCTTTATTATTTACTTATTTGTTTAAAAAAAGTTTTAACATCGGACGAGATCCTGTTCTTTTTCTCTTTGATAACTGAAGCGATGTAAATAAAATAAATACGATGTATGTAAATAAAATAAATATTTGATGAGTGACTACGGCCAAAAGTAACTAGAGAAAATAAATGTCGATTCAATAGAAAAAAGGGACATTAAAACATTCAAATCCTTACGCAACTACAAGCGATTTTGTCCTGGAATAAGCGAGATATCTTTATCTTTTGCAGAGAACTATTCCAGAACGGGTCCTTTACAATCAATTTATTCTTGAAAAGGACCCGCACAATTTCATTCGTCTTTGTAATAACCGTTACAATCCTTACCTACCTACTGTCAAGTGGACATTTCCTTTTCTTATCTTCATATCATACCTACCTACCTACTCCCACACAAGTGTTATCTATTTGATTATCTTCCATTGAAACAATTTTTTTTAATAAAAAATGAATATGTCCTTGTTAAACAAGTACATATACATCTTCCTACGTTCCCTAAAATAAGCATATAAATGCTTTTGCTATAAGTGAACGAAATCGATCGAGGCAGGATTCGAACTCGTGACCACTGGATTACTAGCCCAGCGCGCTAACCGCTCTGCCATCGACCCATCTGAATTGCTCATCCTTAAAATGTATTTCCGAATTCAGCAATTTGATGATGTATTTTTCCTGTTTATATTGTGCAAGAGATTTGTCTTGAACGATATTTGAAAAGATGAGAATATTTGGACCCAAAGGATATATGTAGAAAACCGTGGCATAGAGTAAGAGAACGATATGCCTGTATGGCTCTCGGTTCACTCTTCATATCCCATTAAGGGCACGATGTATGTAATTCAAATAAATGTTATATCCTGTGCATTGGATGATAATCTATATTATAGTTGGTTGGAAGAAATTGCCTAATGGCAATACAATATATATTTTTTATACTATGTACAAAAAGATAAATAAATACCTGAATAAAATAAATAACCTAATTAAAATAAATACTTAAATAAAATAAATAAATAATAATCATTTTGGTAAAATGATTATTATTTATTTATTTTATTTAAGTAAAAGACCATTCCAAGGACACTTTGCCTATTTCTTGGCTCTGCGAAACAATGAAGTCTAAAGCAATTTACTGAAGGTCCCAAAACTCTGCTCTCCACGCACTTCAGAAGGTAATTTTCCAATTTCTTTAATGAGTTGGTATTGTGTGATTTTGATGATATCAATGTTAAGCGTCACTCTGATGGTACATTCCTCTGACACAGTTCTCGAACATAGTGCGGAGCCAAGTCATGCAGAGTCTTGAGAACCATCAAAGCACACTTTGTAATTTATTCGTTCTGGACACCTCAACCAGTGCAGCTTGTTTAGGAAAGGCGTTATGTGGCATCTTTTATACGCCCCAAAGATAAGCCTCGCAGATGCGTTAAACGCCTGCGTTAGTAAGAAATCATCTATTATTCTGCGTTAGTAAGAAATCATCCATTATGTGTTTAATGTGTAGAACTCCATTACACTAGGTATTTTTTAATCAAACAAAAATACCTAATCCATTATTCTTTAATGCAACAGATTATCCATTTCATTCCCATTTTGACTTTTGTATTTAAAATATTTTTAATAGCTGGTTAGTGCTTTGTGATGAAAAAGTATATTATAGGAACAATACTTTTGTGTCAGTGATAAATATGCATTTAACTATTTACGATAAATAATTGATTTCTGCAGTCTAGTTATTGAAAAATGATCTATATCATATTTTTATTATGCAATTCTAAATTTTATTCGCAATACCAAATACATATTTTTATGTATTCTGTCTATACTATGTATTTATTATTAATAATTTATGAACGATTTTTTTGCTGCCTTTGAAAATAGCACTTAAATATATTTTTTTCATCGAAAATTTATCACTATGTCACAGCGATTGGATAGTTTTATAGCACGTTTTAATATGAATACTTGCAAAAAAAGTTTCCGTAAGCTTTATTTGTTCTAATTAAAAACAATTAATAAACCTGGCGGTATAATTAAAATATTTCATCTTTAGTATGTGGCGCGGGCTGTCTCTATAGTTTTATGATTTTGATGAAGATAGTCACGTCTTTGACCCTAAGCCAATCTCCAAGGTTTTAAAGTCAAAATATTCTCAATTCGCCAACGTCTCTTCTGCCTTGTGTTTTTCAACTTATCTAAGTTTTTGATTGTGTTTTCCTTTCAAAAAAGAATTTTCTTAGACCATTATACACACCGTTGCCCAAACACATTAAACCGAATGTTAATGACCTAAGAATCTCGAGAGTTTAAAGTTGACCCAATTCTTGTCACGTTGCAATTAGAGAGTTTGTATTCGCCGTTATAACCCCGCAAATTCTTGAATTGCTAATTACTTATGTTTCGGCTATCTTTGTAAACTTTTTTTAACCTGATATCTCTGTGTATATCATTCAAATACGTTATCTATGGAATTAATGTGAATATTCAAAAACAAATATGTCTGTTATCGTACATTAGATCGAGTAAGTAATATATGTTTCTGAAAGTGTTGACATAAACTCTTTGAATGTGTTGACAGTTAAAAAAAACATTTTTTAGTACTCTGGATTTGTTTTCCTCAAGGACGCAATTATTGTGACAACAAACACAGTTTGCCTGGTATCTAGAGCTGACTGTACAAAATATTTAGGAATTTACATTCAATCGAATATTTTTTCAATTGCATGTACGCAAATGTTGGATTTATTTCGCTTTCGAGAGTTATAAAGTTTGTCAACAAAAAAAAATTACATTGAGTTACAATTGATGTAGTGATGTGGGATAGGCAGATAGATAATTTGACCAAAAGACTGAGAAGCCAATTTTTTTTTTTTTTTTTTTTTTTTTTTTTATTGAGTATCATAATATGAACATACACATAGTACAAATATATAAATTAATACAATTTTTTTTTTCAATAGGTACTGTCCCAAAAAAGTTAAAAACTTGTGCTTGGGACAGGAGCAAATAACATATCTACATTTAACATATTACATACATTTTACTTATAATAATAGAATCATTTAATAAATTGTAAATCAAGTTCAACTTACAGCTAATACATACAGATGATTAAAGTTTATTTTTGTTTTTTTTTTTAGTGAATATAGAATAAAAACCATAATTTATCCAAAAAGGAGAAAAAAATGAAAATTCACATATACAAATACACATATACAAATACACATACATACATACACATATACAACATACACACATATAATATACGCATACTTATACACACATGTTCACACATACATATACACATACATACATATACACACATACATATACATATATACACACATATATATATATATATATATATATATATATATATATATATATATATATATATATATATATATATATATATATATATATATATATATATATATATATATATATATATATATATATATATATATATATATATATATATATATATATATATATATATATATATATATATATATATATATATATATATATATATATATATATATATATATATATATATATATATACATATATACACATACACACATACATATACATACATACACACATACACATACACATATATACATATACACACACATACATACATACATACACACATACACCTACACACACATACATACATATACATACATACACACATCTACATACACATACAAACATACACACGTATACACACACATACACATACATACATACACACACATACATATACACATAGTGAATATGAAAAAGGAATAGATAAAAATTTATTGTTATTTTAAAGATTTGATTTTTCTTTTAAAGTCATAAAATTTTTGTGTTTTTTTAATAATGGCAGGTAGTTTATTAAAATATTGTATACCCAGGTATTTATAGTGATGTTGGGCATGCGTCTTATTACATTTCGGTATCATCATATTTCCTATGAGATGCCGTCTCTGTGTACTCACTAGATTTTCAGCCCGCTTTCCAAAGGTATCTTTATGTATTTGTTGTAAAGCAATATTTTTATATAAATTATCTAAATCAGGTACTTGGAATATATCAAATAATTGTTTTGTAGGAAAATTTCTAGGTTTTTTGAGAATGACCTTAATTATTAATTTTTGTGTTATTTTTAGTGATTTTAAGTTAGTCTTATATGTTCCACCCCAACCAATAATACCATTGTTTACATACAGAAGATTAGTGGATTTTGTAGACCTGGGGGGCAAGTCTGATCCGACCGGCGAAATCAAAACCCCCACGATTACCCATATCATGGATATAATTATTATATTGAGTTCTATGACATCTAAAGATATTATAAAACTCCATATAATAATTACATCCATGATATGGGTAATCACTATGGTTTTGATTTCGCCGGTCGGACCAGACTTGTCCCCCAGAACACTCTCCGTATGGTTTCTTCTTCTTCTTTCCCCTTAGCGCTTTTATCCCGTTTCTATCGGGGTACGCTTTGACCATGATCCTGGAATTGGCGAGTCTGGTTATTACATTGAAGCGACTGCCATCTGACCTTCGTAACTCTCCGTATGGTTTATTAAAGTCTAACTCAATCTTTACTCACACATGTAGGTATGGAATGATTGCTTGGGGAGGAGCTTATGACAGTCACATAATTTCTTTGGATAGGCCCCAAAAGAAAATTATTAAATTAATATATAAAAAACCTAAAAGGTTCCCAAGTGATGAATTATTCCAGCTGAATGGATTGAGTGTCTTACGTAAGCTGTATATATTGCAGTGGACAAAATTCATAAAACAAAAACCACAAGCTTTTGTACAAGCATCATCTAATGATTGAAGAGTAAGCGTGAGGTAGGGAAATCAATTGCGACTTCCCAACTAGATTTTCCCAAAGATTTTCACCTTTCGTTGCTCCAAAAGTTTATAACAGCTTGCCATCTTCATTGAAGCAACATAAAGGTTACCTTACCTTCCTAAATCATTTTAAACAGTGGCTTAAAACAGTGAAAACTAATAATTATTTAATGTAATTTTTTATTTCTTATTTTAATTTAGAATTTGCGTTTGGCAACCCTGTTTCGTATTTGTTTTTTTATATATTTTGAGGCCCGTATTTTATTACTATTGTACTGTGTATTTTATACAAAGTTGCATTCTTATTAAATGTACCATTAGTTAAAAAAAGTATAGGTAGGTACAAAATGTGAAAATATCCAAGACACGTACCTACTACAGTTGAAAAACTAGGGTTTATAAGGTTTACTGAGCGACGCGACAAGTTGTAATGTTGTGTTTTTATATATCTAAAGTAATAAAGCAATCAAAATGTTAGTGTTTGTGTGTGTGTGTGTGTGTGTGTGTATGTGTGTGTGTGTGTGTGTGTGTGTGTGTGTGTGTTTGTCTCACGCCTTCTGAAAAACCAAGAGCATCTAAAAATCTAATTTATGTGCGAACGTGTACCTGTATACCTGATGCAGTGTCACGCTAAAAATAATGCGATAAAAATGCTGAATTTTAAAAATGTTTCAATAATTATTTTTTTCATACAAAATTTTCCAAGTCGTATCTGTCAAAAAAGTGTACATTTTGCACGCAAATATCTGTTAGTTTAAAAGTTAGAAGTAGGTATTTACACAAAAAAAATATATTTTGAAGTGTAACTTAGCGTTTAAGTGAAAAACATGGTGAATATTTGGTATAATTATAATGTTTAACTTATTTTTAAAGTAAGCCTTTTGTACATAAACGCCGCCATTTTAATATCTTTTCATACAATATTTCATTTTCCCACCGAATGAATATGTTCTTGAAAATAATAAACCTTTGAAATAAATGTAATTATGAAATAATAAAATGAAACACAAGACATTACGGCAAGTTTTAAGACATATATTGTAAAAATTTGTTATTTATTAGTAAAGATATAGGCATAATAAAATTGCATAATTTGTAAATAATATTTGATTTTTCTGACAATTTTCATTTTTATGGCATCGAACAAACCAATGTAGGTACCTACATATTCAAAAAATGTATCCGAACCATTCGATATTATGTACTTACGTGTTCGAATCGTTTCCATGGCTACAGAAAGAATGTGATATTCAAATAAAATTTGTTAGGAATCGAATTTATTTAGAAGGTTGTTGTAGGTAGGTACCTACCTAATACTATTTACTTACAAATCAACAATAATATACCTATACTGATTTCCTATAGGAAAATTATTTTATTTATTTATTTATCAACCGTTTGTCCGATTATAATGAAACTTTGGTGAATTGTCGAGCGTATGCCCAGGATGGTTTTTGGATTCAAACTTTTTTCTTATTCTTCTTCTTCTTCGTGTATTTGGTCGTTTTACCTATGAAGGGGGAGTATCCTGGGAAAAGAAGGCCCGACTGTCCCTCCATCTCTTCACAGGTCTTCCAGGACGGGTTCTGCATATAAAATTTTTTCTTCTTTTTCTTCAACGTGTACTTGGTCATCTTACCTATGAAGATGAACTATCCTGGGAGATGAAGGTCCAATTTTCCTTCCATCTCTTCGCAGGTTTCTGGATTTAAACTTTTTTCTTCTTCTTCTTCATCGTCTATTTGGTCATTTTACCTTTGAAGGTGGACTAACCTGGGAGAAGAATGTCCAATTTTCCTTCCATCTCTTCGCAGGTATCTGGATTTAAACTTATTTCTTCTTCTTCTTCTTCATCGTGTATTTTTGGTCATTTTACCTATGAAGTTGGAGAATCCTGGGAGAAGAAGGTCCAACTGTCCTTCCATCTCTTCGCAGGTATCTGGGTTTAAAATTTTTTCTTCTTCTTCGTGTATTTAGTCATTTTACCTATTAAGTAGAGCATCCTGGGAAAAGAAGGTTCTTTCATCTCTTCGCGGTTCTTCCAGGATGGTTTCTGGATTTAAACTTTTCTTAACCGACTGATGGGACGGGATGTAATGAAGGGAAGGGAGGCACTAAAGGGCCTGAAGGGACGGGAGGTATAAAACTGCCTGAAGGGACGGAAGGTACTGAAGGGCCTGATGGGAAGGGACGTAATGAGGGATTAAAGGGACGGGAGGTACTGAAGGGCCTGAAGCGGCGGGTCCTGGAGTCTAATTCTTTTTCTTCTTAATTTTATGTAGACCTTTAGGGCAGTTTTTATACAAACTATTTCCTATTGTCTAATTCATCTTCTTCTTCTTTTATGTATACATTTGGGTCATATTTTTATAAAAATTATTTCCTTTAGTCTAATTATTATTCTTCTTCATTTAAGTACGTAGACTTTTGGGAGAGTTTTAATACAAACTATTTCCAATAGTCTTATTCATTTTCTTTTATGTAGACCTTTTGGTCAGTATTTATACAAACTATTTCCAATAGTCTAAATATTCTTCTTCTTCTTTTTTGTAGACCTTTGGGTGAGCTTTTATACAATCTATTTTACAATAGTCTAATTCTTCTATTAGGTATATGTATTTTTACTTATTTTATGTAGACCATTGGAATAGTTTTTTATACAAACTATTTCTTATAGTCTTATACTTATTTTTCTCTTTTTTATTTAGTCTTTTGGGTTAGTTTTAAGTCTAATAGTCTATTGTACAGAAATATTATTAACGATATGCACACTTGATGAAAATACATATGAAATGAATGGGATATGGGATGTAACGATATAACCTGCACTAGAATCTTTTCAATACTTTTGTTTAATTAAATTTAAACCATTTATATCATCCTATTTTGAATAATTTTCAACACCTAATATTTAAAGAATGGGGGTTGTGGCCATTACTGAACTCTTCACAACATTTATATTCAAATTAAAAACTATTTACTATAGTTCAAGTCTTCTTCTTCTTCGTTAATGAAGACTTTCAGTCAAATTGAGCAAAAATATAATGCTCACTTGATGAAAAAATATAAAAACGAATGGGATGTGACCAATACTAGATCTTTTCAGTACCTACGTTTGTTTAATCAAATTTTAACCACATCCCAACATCCAAAATTACTAAATTTTCAATAGGTACACATTACAATTTGTTTTCGATGATAATATTTAAAAATGGGGGTTGTGGCCAAACCAATCTCTTTACAACGTTGATAAACGGTCATATTTAAAACCATTACGCATAGTCCATGCGAGCAGAAATTGTATAAATATTGTACTTCATTCACACTTTATAGCAATATATAAAAAAGAATGGGTTGTGGCCATCACTTGAACATTTTACAATACTTAAACTCAATCAAATTTCAAACCACTTTTCATAGTCTGATATTGCAAAATAATTGGGTGACAATATTATAAAAACGATTGCTTTTTCCTTCACAATTTTACATTCTTGGCCAACGGCGGGACATAAAAGCTAGTACATATATAAAACTATATTCTTTTTGTATTCTACATATATTTTTACTCCTCACTAACCCAAGGGGATAAAGTGGGGAGTTATGATTTCGCAATTTTTAAGAGTATTTTTTTGTTGCAGATTATCAACTAGTATCATGGTGAGATTGTATTCTGAAAGTTTCATCACAATAAATCTGTGTGTGTGTGTGTGCTATGTGCAGTGTGCTATGTACGGCGTGTTTACTTTACTTTATCGATTTTAGACTAAAGTACTCATTCGATTTTTTTCAAATTTTGCAAATATGTATATCTAATACTCGCTTGGACCCCAGTAGATTTTGAAGGATATCTAAATAGTGCTTCTCAGTTTTTTTAACTGTCAAATATTTGAAAGTGACCCCAAGCTCAGGAAACATAAATATTTGAATTTTTTTTGAAAATTGGTAAAAAGGCACATCACTTTTATAAAATGGCATTGAATAGTTATCAAGTTTTAATAATAAAATATTTAAATTAAAAACAATTTATCAAACTCATTTCATGAGAATGCTGAATATTTTCCATACAAAATTTGAATAATTTATAGAATGACTTGTTAGTGAGGAGTTTAGCGATGGCCACAATCCACTCGTTTTTGTTATATGCACAAGATTCATTACTACTTATTGTTTCAAATGTGCTTTTATATGTTAACTTTGTGTATACATTTTTTTACTGTTTTTATCTCGGATGTTTGTGTGAAATATTGATGAACTTTGCATATCGTGTTCACTTTTAATATGATATTGAAAATAAAGAAAATTTGTAAGATATATACTTTCTTGTATGCCATTGTCGATGTCTGTAAGCGTCCCCAAAAAAAAAAAAAAATACTTTAAACTCGGAAAATACAATTGCCGCTTTTATGTTAACTTGAATGTTATAATGTTAAAATACAATGAACTGCATGAAAACGATTCATTTGATGTTTCGGAACTTCTGGATATAACAAAGGGGTCATGCAATGATGCCAAATAACATTTTATTTATTGGACTTTTGTATTTGAATAATTTTCTTTAGTTAATATAAAAATACTCGCTTTGATAACACAATTATTAATAAATAGAGACACAACACTTTTTCATGTTATTTTAATAACTTTTTTGTAGATTTTCCTTGTATCATAAAATAAATGTGTAAAAACGTTTTAAACGTGTATATGTTTTTGAGAAGGGCTTACGTATGATAAGAACTGAAACAATAAAGGCCGTAATCCTCATTCTGGATGGCACAGGAATATTACATATCTAAGTATAAAAATCTACATACATTGTCAGCAAAAAGTTTATTAGAGCTGAAGGGCAAACAAAGAGGTGACATGAGTTACGATAATTATTTCCTTTGTCAAGAGTCAGGATGTTAACCGGAGGTACCAGGTTTACCTACTTCACTGCATTTAAAAAGGGTAGTTTTTCTCGCTTTGTCTATAGGAAAAAATACTATTTGTTTTATTTCGTAAAACACCGCCGGTCTTGTTGTGTTCCCTTATCAGATCCGTATTGTGTTTCTATTTCGACTATCTCCATTAATGAGTGCTACCTCGCAGTAAATATGTTACAGTGGTTATTATTGCCCAGCTTTTGTATAGCACTTTCATTTATATTTGTAATTGAGGTAGAAATATAGTTATTGTTGGATCGAATGACGATATAAATTCGACCTACTTCGTTATAATGTGATATCGTTTATGAAATGTGTACATTGTACACTATATATTTCCTGATAGTTGTCCATAGATTTTGTTTTGTTTAGACTATTATTTCATTTGTCAAAAATTTCGAAATGCTGTCACGTTTTTGAAAATTAAGTTTTTAGTGTGTTTAGTCTCTATTATTTCATTTGTCAAAAATTTCGAAATGCTGTCACGTTTTTGAAAATTAAGTTTTTAGTGTGTTAAGTCTCTATTATTTCATTTGTCAAAAATTTCGAAATGCTGTCACGTTTTTGAAAATTAAGTTTTTAGTGATTTGTCGCAAAAAGTAAGAAAAAGGATGAGCAATTGTATATTTTTTGGTAAACCGAGCGAATTCTTAGTTCGGAAAATTAATATCTTTATACGTCTTTATACGTATTATATAATTATCTTCATACGTAAGTAATTTGTAATTTTAATTTTATTCGGAAAATTTAATTGATTTAAAAGTAAGTCACAGAGAATGTTGACATACCCAGTCGTTTATATTTGCTTCAAGCGCCCTTGGAATTAACCTGTATGAGAGATGATGCTGAATAAATTACTATTTTTATTTTCTAATTGATCCGCGTCCCCGTGTCCGTACTTTCCCTTTTATATTGTTGTATTTCATTAAATCGTAAATGGGTAGGGTTTAATATATCCTTTGCTATTCGACTTTTGTGTAGTGTTAAAAGTATATCATTTCAGTGTTGTAATCTTTTTCGTAATCGTTTCATCGGTATTGTGAGTATTATGCTTATTTAAATTGAATAGCTCACGTTGAATTTCGATTTTTTCGTCGGTGATACCGTTAATTTTTAAGCATTTTAGGCTGTCTTTTAATTGCGACGGGTTTACCTTCGATACATTTTCAATCAGTTAGTCCAAAAGTGTGTTTGAGCATACCAATTTAATTTCATTTAAACAACGTAAAATCTATACAATGAATTTCAATATATTTATCAGGCTCTACGTAAAAAAAATATTTAACATAAACTCTGCAAAGGATCGTTTGTCCACTATCTGCACTATTCAGTATTTTGAACATAACTGTATACCAAATTTCTTCTGTGTCCTTCCCTTCTTTTTTTTCCTACTTTCCTCCTTATTAGATCAGTCTTTTTACCGTTATATTTTTTCTCCCTTTATTGGACCAATCTTTTTACTGTTGTATTTTTTTCTACTTTTATTGGACCAAAATGTATTCGAGGCTTTACGTTGATTGAGTTTGTTGAAATGATTACCTTATGCAAATGAACCCGCCTTAATGCACTTTGTTATTAATTTATAAATAAACGCTTTTCATTAGCACAGTTAAATTTAAATCAAAGTTAACGCCATAGTTGTGTAGAAACGAGGTTTTACTTTTAATCAATATTTTCTTTTGTTTTGCGAATCTTAATATTCGCTTGTATGATTTTGCAAAACAGAATAACGTGCCTTTCGTCTTGTCATCGACTAATACCTATGTGTTTATTGTACTTACCTCAAAATGGTTTATTCAATACTAGGAGTTGACGTAGGTACCTGGGTGATTAGTATTGGTATGCTTTTAAGCCAATTACTTAATTTGTTGGAACCACAGTTTGAACATCATGTTTTGTGTTGGTGTTTATTCAGGACTGAAAAAAATAAGGTAATAATATTTTTGTGATAGATTATTCGGATTTTTAGCAAAGTTAAAAGGGTTTCAAAATTGATTGAATTTGCGTTGTATCAACACAATAGGTATCGTTTGGTTATTTACGCAATTAATTGAAAAGGTTTCATCAAAGCGTTCATTGTATTGTTACACTTTTGTTGTTTTTTGGTACATGTTTTTCAAGGTATGTTTTAACATCAGTCGTACAAAAACAGTCTTGATTCGTCTTTCGAAAACAGTCTCGTATCATCTCAAAATTATAATCACGTCAATCGTTTAACAAATTTTTGATCCTCATCATGCATCATAATTACTGTGTGTCCAGTGATATTTGTTTATAGTTATGTGTGAGAGAAGCAGAAAATTATCAAGAGCACGAGATAAGACACGTTTAGGTTAGTATCGCTCCTTGGTCTAAATCCCGTCCGAACACACATTACTGGAAACCATTGCAATATTTCACTTATATTTAAACTTTTTTTCCACATATAAAAATATTCTTGATCACTGACGCGTTTCGCTCAAAGAACATCTACAGAACTGCGTTTGAGATTGCGTGTTTGACATTGGCAGTTTGAAAGTAAACAATCTATGGTTTGACGCGAAGTATTTTTTATTTAAGTTAGTGTATTTGTAACACATATGTACTATGTATATTTTTTAGCTTTTTCCACTCCTCAATATAAACTATGCCAAATCTAAAACTCATTTATAAAAAGCTTTTACTTCACGTAGGTATTAGTATATAGATCAGTTACCAATAATAACTTATCGTCTATTTCTTATTTTTCCAGACTTTGATTCTGTATCTCGGATTATTAATTTTTGTATAGGTAGCATTATTGGCCGGGACTTGTTGAGAAGATTATAAAATATACATATCTAATCACGATGGTAACTTTTTCTTTTAGAATCTATAGAGCCTGTTATTTTTTTTCTTGTGCAGCTTTAAACTCTACCTCATTTCTCCGTCGTCTTGTAAATCTTTCTGAATGTCGATGTCCAATTGGCATCCCACGCAGAGCCACGTATGATATCTGGACATATAAATCTTATTTAAATTTTTGAACATATTCAGGTGATTAGAAATTAATTATTATTATTGTACAACTGAAGGGTTTAGTTGAATTTAGGAGCTTCCTTTAGTATTATTATTAATAAATTCATTTTAACAATAACGTAGGTAGGTAAGGTATTTATGTATATTGGTAGTATTAACGGTAGCAGAATAATTGTTTGAGAGAGGAGAGGGGGAGTTATTAGTGTGAATATTTTCCCTTGGGAAGGATAATATTATATCCAGCAGCATGCGTTGATGAACAGAAAGATTATTGTGATTAATTGTGGCTCCTGGTGTACTCTCTGAGCCTTTCAGTTCACTTGGCAGAATATTAATCGACTATCATCTCGCCGGGGATGATTAATAATTAATTATTACTAGGCAGCGCTGAAAGTGATTATGGCGGACCGTGGAGATGGGTGAAAAACATTATTCCTCGGATAATTATTTCGTTTATTGTTGTGTCAGGTCTTTGGCCCTATCCTCGCCTTGGATTACTTTACTTGATACACGGGATAAGGTATTACCTCGGCGCTCTTTTACTCTCTTGCCTACTTTGTGAATTCATCGTGAAACGTATATCTTCGAAATATAAACAGAAATTTGCTGTACCTATTGATATTCAATTATTATTCATTCATCCCACATTTTCCTCATAAGAAAATTTCATAAATAACATCAAATTGATCTTCTGAATTTAACCGAATAAATATACAATAACCGGATATTTTAGTTGCTCTACTTGACCTTATTTATCGATTACCAAAATATAGCTGCATTTTGGAAAATATATTTGTCATATAAAGGCAATGACAACGATTTTATACAAACATTGATCACAGTCAATTTCATTATAATTTAGTAAACAATTGATTTTGCAACCAAGCTTAAACATAGCTGCGATATGAAACTTTGGAAAATGAAATTGTTGGATAGGTATCAGACTGCTGAGCCAAAGATCCCGGGTTCGATTCCTGGTGGAGACACGGTTTTAATTGTATTTTCAGTCTGGATCTGTGAGACGATTAATACCATAAGTCTTCAGAATGTGGCAACTTGTTACTGGGTGCATGTTAAATTAATATTTGACATAGTACCTGTTAGTTGCCCGAGAAGCAATATTAAATAAATAAATAATATGTATGTATAAAATTTGAATCTTGAATAATTCTGTTTTTCATAAAGAAATTCAACAATTAGGTAGGTACTCGTTATAAAACATATAATCCATTAGTGAGTAACTATGTTTAGTTTTTTTTTAATTCACTTTTTGGCATTCCACTATGTTTAGTTTATCGATCTTCTTCTTCTTCTTCTTCGTCAGCCATCTCTCCACTGCTGGATGTAGGCCTCCTCCTATGAACTCCATCTCTCTCGGTCCTGTGCTTTCCCCAGCCAACCTCTTCCCGTAATCGGAATGATATCGTCCATCCAAGTTTATTATCGATTTAAAAGTTTATTATACCAAGTTTTTAGTTATTTAAGAATTATCGATCGATAATTCTTAAATAACTCCAGTATACAGTAGATACTGAAGCAGAGCGGTTAGCGGGTTGGCAATCCAGTGGTCGCGAATTCGAATCCAGCCTCGACAGATATCGTTTACATATAGCACAAGCATTTATGCTTATTGTAGGGAACGTAGGAAGATGTATATGTACTTGTTTAATAAGGACATATTATTTTTTTATTATTAAAAAAATAAATAACATTATATAAAATAAAAGAATACTTACTTGGTTTTCATTCTATTAAATTTAATTGATTGTCGACACGTTTCATGCAGAATAATGCTCTAAAAGACTGAAATAATAATATATAACCACTGGTTTCAGTCTTATAAAGTATTATTCTGACGATGTGCCTTGCACGAAACGCGTCGATAATCAATAAATTAAATCGGGAGACCTCTACGTTGCTGGTATTGTCGATGACCGTTGTGGCAAAACGAAGACGAAGTACGAGATCTGAAATATACGTGAAGATAATACATTTAAATGTCAAAGTTGTTTCTACAAAGGGAATTTCCTAAGTGTTAGGTTGGGTCGGTAAAGACTTGAGATGAGAATGTATGCTATGCATGTTCCCTGGGGGTCCAAACGGCGGAGGAAGAAATATTTATTGGTATCGGGAATGGCTACCCGCAGAATGAATGGTTATTTAATGTGGAAACATTTTATCTAGGATTAAAGAACACCGTATTATACGGCTCCATTATTATCAAGGATTCGAGAACATTCTAAATATATTCGTATTCGGAGACGGGTGGAAAAATGTTACATTTAACATAAGTAAATATTTCTGGCGTCACTTGAGTGATAGAAATTAATTAACATAAAATGAACAGTATAATTAATAGTACATCATTATTGTCATCGAGATAATAAGACGATAAAAGCTTATTTAGATAAAATTATTCTATTAATGTTGGTTTCACAATTTTTGAACTACCTTCTTTCTTTAACTTTATATCAAACCACCGCAGACAATATATTTTGTTTAATAGTAGGTATAAGTATAATGTAGTACACAAGAAGAAAAAGAAAGTTATTTATTTTATTTTGTAAACGTAGTCTTTTTGTAAACATAGTTTTTTTAACATGGCCACGAAGAGGACACCAGCTATTAGGATTTGGGTTCATTATACTCTTCCGAAGAAGCGCACTACGTAGCGTTGGGGAGAGTTTGCAATCTGCTCAGTAAAATATTAATTCGTGTTTTAAAAAGACCCGGGTTGTAAGAAGGTGGAATCACATGATTGAAAGAAATAAAAAAATAAGTAGGTACTCCATTAGAGGACAAATTAAGTTTATATAAATAATCACTTGTATGTAAATTGTAATGGCAGATTTACAGGGAACGGAATGGGAAGGATATTAGAAATTGGATAGAAAGGGAAAGAGGAGAGAAAGTTATTAATATAATTTAGGAACCCAGAAAAACAAAATATATCATAAAATAACTATTTTTTTCTTAAATTTTTCATAGTAGTGTAGAGTAAAATGTGGTTAAAAATCTTCTTCGACTTTATTGTTCTTTAAAATCGTTTTATTTATAGCAGGTATCATGTGTGTGTTCGAACAGTAATGGTATATTTAGCTTTTTTGTATTGTATTTTACTACGAACCATACATAGGCACCATAAAATGATATGTGCCATGCCGTAAGGATCCGCCTCCGATATAGTTTTGATCGCAAGATGATGAAGACATCACATCACATCTAAGGGAAGGGAAGCGAGCAATGTTCATGCAAATACTTCCGTTCAGGAATTTCCTCCTTAATCGCAGCGTATTACTGGCAGCTGCCGCAAATCGACTGGAGTTGAGCCACTCAGATAACGGTGTAAAATCCGTTAAAGCAAATCTGCCGCTACAAAAAGTATGAAATATTATACTTAATTTCTATCGATAGAATATTATATTCATAAATCTCATAGTAGATACCGTTTTTATCACCTGTAAACCTTCACTTAGGTACATATCATAACCTCGGGAAATATTCTCAAATCTTTTTAATTTTTTTTTTTTTTTACGGCGCTGGCCGATTTACTAATGATATTAATAACAATTAAGCACTACAAATAATAACACTCAATTATTATTATTACCATTATACACTTCCTCAAAAGAATTAGCAGATCAATGCGTAAATTGTAAATTATTTAAAAGAGCAAAATAAAATGCAACAAACGCATCATCAAGCTTTCAATTGGGAATAGTTCACCCATCCAGATACTTAACATATCAAAGGATTAGGCTCTGAGGAGGTCTCTATACTACCTTACAACCCTACAGATTCCCGAATATTAACGTTTAAAAAATCTTTAACTATTCTACATGTATTCATAATTACCGTTTTTTGCATTTTTATTATTAAATTTTTCGATAAATCTATAATTTCTAAATTACGGATTAACGATTTTGGAATAATGCCAGTGGATGAAATAATGAACGGTAATATTATTATTTTACGAGAATGCCAAAGTCTTTTAATCTCATTACCTAAAGCGGTGTATTTTCTAATTTTTTCATCAAAAGTTTTTATAATATTACTAGAATTTGGAATAGCCACGTCGCAAATATATGTTATTTTTTTAATTTTATCATGTATTATTAAATCGGGTCTTTAGAGTTTTCTTGGGAACCTATATTTTTATTTTATTTTCTTTCTTAATATACCTATTAATTCTATTTCTTTCGTTATATAATAACTCAATTTATTATTTGTATAACTTCTCGGATAACTAACAGGTACCAATAATAGGTTGTCACAATTTTGAGACTCGCGTTATTTATCGTCTAACATATTCAGACATTTTTATTTACAATCATATCAATCCTTTCATTGGCCCTAGACAAGACATACATAGGTAGGCACAATATACATTATATGATTGTTTCATTCGTCTATTCAAATAATCATATCAATCCTTTCATTGGCCCTAGACAAGACATACATAGGTAGGCACAATATACATTATATGATTGTTTCATTCGTCTATTCAAATAATCATATCAATCCTTTCATTGGCCCTAGACAAGACATACATAGGTAGGCACAATATACATTATATGATTGTTTCATTCGTCTATTCAAATAATCATATCAATCCTTTCATTGGCCCTAGACAAGACATACATAGGTAGGCACAATATACATTATATGATTGTTTCATTCGTCTATTCAAATAATCATATCAATCCTTTCATTGGCCCTAGACAAGACATACATAGGTAGGCACAATATACATTATATGATTGTTTCATTCGTCTATTCAAATAATCATATCAATCCTTTCATTGGCCCTAGACAAGACAAACATAGGTAGGCACAATATACATTATATGATTGTTTCATTCGTCTATTCAAATAATCATATCAATCCTTTCATTGGCCCTAGACAAGACATACATAGGTAGGCACAATATACATTATATGATTGTTTCATTCGTCTATTCAAATAATCATATCAATCCTTTCATTGGCCCTAGACAAGACATACATAGGTAGGCACAATATACATTATATGATTGTTTCATTCGTCTATTCAAATAATCATATCAATCCTTTCATTGGCCCTAGACAAGACATACATAGGTAGGCACAATATACATTATATGATTGTTTCATTCGTCTATTCAAATAATCATATCAATCCTTTCATTGGCCCTAGACAAGACATACATAGGTAGGCACAATATACATTATATGATTGTTTCATTCGTCTATTCAAATAATCATATCAATCCTTTCATTGGCCCTAGACAAGACATACATAGGTAGGCACAATATACATTATATGATTGTTTCATTCGTCTATTCAAATAATCACATTAATCCGCTGAAGGTTTATATATTTTGAAGTCAAATATAATTTCTGACCACACGTTATAAAAAAATAACTAAAATAGAAATAGGTATCTATATGAAAACATCTAATTACCTTATTATTTTCTTTTCATTAAATTTCGTATTGGTAATAAGCCGGTATGGTAATGTTGACTCTGTATGATTTAGCGATAATCTACATTAGGTATTTTATTTACAGATAACTTACATAGTAGGTACCTACATATATGACGGTTCACTTCTTCTTTATGGTATCAAACCTACGATTAGTTTGTACCGAGCACTCCATCTCTCAACATATCTCTGTTGTCCGCCAGCCTCTTCATCTCTTGGTTAGGCAGCTGCCACTACTGCTACTTTAACAAACAATATCGTTTGATTTGTTAGAAAGTAAACAAAATGTAGAGTAAAGGCATAAAAAGGCGTCGCATACAGATTTGAATGTAAAATTTAAATCCGCGGCAAATTTTTTTCTTGTACCAGGTCTTGTTTTCTGAAAACCAATGCTACTTTCGACGGAAAAACAACATGGTGATATATTATACTGAATAAACGTTATTACTTTTATATTTTCTTCAGGTGTACGCCAAGGAATGACGTGTTCGTTTTTTTAAGTCGGGTCACCGCATTTTCAATCTTTTATTTCTTACTGAATTGATAAACTCCAAAATATACAATGAATTGAAGCAGTGGAGTATAAACTTACAGATTCCACGTATTACATATATAGGTAATGACACTGAATCGTCCATACTTAGTATCAACATTTTAGCGTCATATTTTCGAATCCTAGTTTTTTGATCACGTGGTAACATTGAATTAAATTTAGTTAATTAGTTTAATTGAATTTACAGGAATTAATTTTATATTAAAAGTTATTGAAAATATGAAATAAATCACTTTTTTATGAATCCTGTGACAAATACACATTTAAAAGTAGTTTCACACAACTCAAATAATGTGAAGTTTATCGTTTTGAAAATATCTCCTTTTTATTCAAGTGTCGTCTCTTATGCGAAGGTTGGCGATGTAGCGCTTTTCCTGAACCACTACCTCAGATTTCAGAGCCTTTAAATTCTTAACGCAATACGTTTCTTTAAAAACGTAGCAAATGCCGTCACGGCAAGTTTATTTGAATATTTTACGATAAAAGTATAAATAGAAATCGTCTTAAATTACTTAACATAATAAATGTTTTTATTACACCCACATTTGGTAGTTTGATGTGATAAAATTCACACAAGGGATGTAATGAAAAGCTGTGTATTGCCTTACCTAGTGGGTAACTTTGGTTTATTTTCAACGGAGATGTGTATTATCTAAGTATATCACAATGAAAACAAGTGCTCGTTGTCTTAATTTTAAATTTAGGTAGGTGTTTAAAGTATGCCAGCTACACTGAGTATACTTTTGTTCAAATATAACAACCGCCAACGTTAATTTTCTTTAATAACTTTGTTTATGTCACATATCAACAAATAATGTGTAGGTAATTTCCTTCTACGTTTAGATTTCATATTGTATTATTTTATGGGGATCTTAAATAATATTATGTATTATCTTTTATGTTTTCTTTGTCATCTTAATAATCAATTTATGGCGCTAGATGTGAAGTTCTAACTTTCCCATTTAAGTGCTTATTTATTATTTCTTTGCCAAAGTATAATTATTTGTCTCTAGGTATGTAAGTTAATGAAGATACTAGACGTATAGTTTCGTTGTTCGTTGCAAAATCCACCCATTTCAAATATTTAATTTAATTAATCACGAAATATTGTCTTCTAAAGTTTTTAAATGATACCATTATATACCATTTTTTTTGTAAAAATATTTTTATTCATACGCGTGATTTAGTAGTTTTGAAAATTATAGTAGTTACTTGTTTTTGAATATTATTCCTGATATATGAATATTATTCATATTTATTGCTTAGACAATCCCTGCCCAGTTTAAATAATTCGTTTTCATTAGTTTTGTTGAGCATTGCTGGAAACTGCGGAAAATAAATTATAATTATCATGTAGGTACCTTCCAAGCAGAAATATTCGTGTCAGAGTTGCCCTCAACCGAATAAATGCAATAACGGCAGAAAAATATTTCGTACGCAATTTTCTCTGTTTAGGTAAAAACCTTTTTTTTATTCTTTTCACCGTCCAAATATTTTGTGCTTCTCCGCTACAAATTGGTATTTTGTGTGCTTAATCACGGTGATTTAGGAATAATGTTAACATCCCCCCACTCACCGCACACACCCGTAATTTGTGCAAAAATTTAAATTTTATTCAGTCATTTATGTCGGGTAATTCATTGCCCGACAGTTTTTCTTTATTGGACCTGAGATTTATGTCCGAAAGTCTCATTAAAATTTACGGTAAATTAATTGACGTCTCATGCTGTATAAGATGTTGGTTTGGACTTTTCTCGTAAAATTTCATGGCGTATACTACGTTCATCAGTGAGTTTGCATTGTTACATTATTAGTATATATGATTTGTAGGGGCAAGTAGTGTACCTTCGAACGCGTGTACCTTCAAACAATCTCTATAACTCGTAAATTGCAAAATAATTAATTAGGGGAACACTGTATTTACAAAGTTTTTTCTAATATAGCAACACTGTTTTAACGTCAAGTGCTTCGTTGACAGCGTTGGTTTATTAACTATCTTTGAAGAATTTTGATGCAAAAAGTAAGTTTTTCGTCAATATTTTGTACTTGTTTTACACAATTTAATGTACATAATTTATGAATTCTATTTATTTACCTGGGGCTTTAGTTAATACCCTACATTATGTAGCATTTTGTTTTGAAATGCATAACCTCAAAATATTTAAACTGACGATTCATTGTATTTATGGTCTGCGTGTACCTTTGAACAGAGTAGTGCGTGTACCTTTGAACAGTTCGAAGGTACACACGATACTCCCTTCTTAGGTACACACAACGTTGAATGTGTAGGTACATATGTAATAATGTGTTCTTTGTTTATTTTATTTTCTTTCTTCTCTTTTTCTTTACATATTTGTAGCCAAATAGTGCAAATCTTTTTGAAATTTTAAAATATTTAAGCACAACAAATAAATTATTATTATTATGTAGGTGTTATAGAGTATTTTTTTTTCAGTGCCGAGGAGCAAAACTGGTGTAAAAAGAAATCCAATTTCTAATGAACACTTGGAAAAAGCTGTTGAAGAATGCCGAAAAGGAACATCAGTACGAAAAGCAGCAGAAAAATTTAATGTAAAGCCTACAACAGTATTTAAATATCTAAAATTATTAAAAAATCAAAACGATGTCCATATTGAGTCTCCTAATTACGCAGTTAAAAAAGTATTTATTCAAGAAGAAGAAAGGATGCTTTACGAATACATAAAACAATCAGCATTTTTGCATTATGGGCTCACAACTACGGATATTAGAGTTTTGGCATACGATTTTTTGATTGCATTAAAAAAGGATTTACCAGATGATCAAAAAAAAATTCCTCAATCCTGGATAAGGGAAAAAAAGGCAGGAAGAGATTGGTTAACATGTTACAGGAAAAGGTTTCCTGACCTGAGTTTACGCAAACCTGAAGCCACTAGTCTTGGCCGAGCCACTAGTTTTAATCGAAGCAATATTCAGGCATTTTATCATAATCTCAAAACAATTATGCAACGTCATAATTTTCGTCCACAAGATATATACAATGTAGACGAAACAGGAATGTCAACGGTACACAAACCACATAAAGTTCTTGCACCGAAATCTATTAGACAATTAGGGAAGGTGACATCTGGTGAACGAGGTGAAAATATTACTATGATAAATGGAATAAATGCAGCAGGTGACAGAATACCTCCATTATTAGTGTTCCCAAGAGTATTTTTCAAAGACATGATGATGAAAAATGCTCCAGCGGGTGCAATTGGAGTTGCAAATAAATCTGGATGGTCTTGCACTAGCATTTTCATAAAATATTTGGAGCATTTCATAGCCAACAGCAAACCGACAAATGACTATCCTGTGTTATTAATTTTGGACAATCACGAGTCCCATATATCCATGGAAATCATTGATAAAGCTAAAAATAATAACATACACATTCTCACATTGCCTCCACATACATCACACCGGCTACAACCTCTAGATCGCTCCGTTTATGGACCGTTCAAAAACTTTTATAGCCGAGAATGCGATAATTTTATGATAAACAATCCGGGAAAAACAATAACGATCTACGATGTATCAGAAATAATGGCTAAATCATACCAGTCCGCATTTATTCCAAAAAATATAACAAACGGTTTCCGAGCTACTGGAATATGTCCCTTTTCTGACACCATTTTTACTGATGAGGACTTTTTGTCCTCATCTGTTACTGACAGACCAGAAGTTGTCAATGACAATGATAAAACACCCAAACAAGAAGAACCAGCCTTATCCCAACCTCACAATCAGGAAGAGGCGAAGAGAAACGAAAATATAATTGATTTTCAAATTACTCCTGAAGTGGTTCGTCCTTTTCCTAAGGCTCCACCTAGAAAATTAAACCAGGTTCGAGGTGGTAGAAAGCAAGGAAAAACCAGAATATTAACTGACACTCCTGAGAAATTAGAGATTCTTAAAAAAACTCTGGAAATACAACAAAGAAAACTACCAAAACTTAAAATATTAGCAAAGACCACGAAGAAGCAAGAAAATTTGCCGACAACCAGTAAAAATATAAAAATACTCCAGGACATCACTTTGATTACTTGCAGCGAATGCAAAAAACTTTGTGACAAAAGCAAAGCAATCATATGTGATGCATGTAAGTGTTATTTTCATGAATCATGTATTCCAAAACTTCATAGGCATAACATTCCCATCAAAGAAGATAATGATGGTTTTCTGTGTCATAGATGTTTTAAAATTTCACACGATTCTACAGACTCGGACTCTTCTGTAGATTCTGAAACGCTTGCTCGAATTGCAAACAATAGTTTGATATAATAAATTCACGTAAAATATTTTAAATTTATTGTTTTTATAATACCTACATATTTGCATGACTTTTGATATTTCTTTTTATAAAAATGTGTAGAGTTATTTTATTTTATAAATAAATTTCTTATATACATCTGCGTGCGTTTTGTTTGAGTTTCCTGAATCTCTGTTTATGTTCGAAGGTACACATCATGGTGTTCGAAGGTAAACACATGAGTGTACCTGTGAACAAAATATTAATGTTTCACTTAAATTATTATATCAAATGGGTTTTTGAGATTTTCTGAAACTAAAAATATATATTTGATAAATAACATTATTGCGAATCCAATGATATATATATTATTCTAGTATGTTAAATGGTTATTAAGATATAAAAATATAAAGTCATTTTATAGCGATTTGTTCAAAGGTACACTACTTGCCCCTATATTTATTTCAATCATTTTGCACATATAACATAATAAATACACAATGGCAGGCTTTATTGCCACAAGTCAATATCTTCCAATCAACCATTTGGTGAGGTTTATAATGTGTGTGATATGTACCTACCAATTTATCTGAATAAAATAATAGAAACATAAAAATCAAACAAAAATAATTAAAGGAAGGAGAGGAGAGGAGGAGACAAGGATATCATAAAGAGACACATATAGACAAGTGTTATGTAATTTCTTCTTAAAATTTCAAAATGCTCTCACGGTATGGAAAATTGAGGTATATTTATACTGTTTAATATTTTGATACAATAAAAATACACTCATCAAAAATGCATTCAAGGATTGTCAAAATTTAAAGAAAAAAATCTTTGGTCTGCCATATCAATGTGAAATAAATTTCATATTTGTATGAAAAATCTATATAACAGAATTAAAATATCTTCTGTATGGGAAAATTGAGTGATGAACTTCATGTTGATATTGTATGTGTCTCTATAGACAAGTGTATTTTTTACTCTCCACTTCTATCTTCCTCAAGGGGTAGGCAGTGAGAACCGTACACCGCCTTCTTCTATCTTGACACATATAAATCGCCTCATCAACATTGATACACTGTCTCATACGTGTTCATCTTTCTAGTAATGCAATTTTACTTAAAATTTCTCAACAGGTATCATTTAGAAAGTGCATACTATGAGTTTCGTGACAATATTTTTTGTGTGTTTGGTGTAAACTTTTGTCCTCTGGGAATCTTATATTTGTTTCAGAATATAATATAAATGTTCTTCATAAAAATGCATTTAGAGATTTTCAACCTTTCAAGAAGAAAAACAGAACGCTTATTATTGTGTGGAGAGTTTATTGTTGGCCACAACACACTCGTTTTTTATTTTTTTTTATTCATTTTCACACCATTTACATATTATGCGTCATTAAGAATAGTTAACTGCCGCCCAACTAGGTAAACCTGTTTTAGGGCTAGCAGTGCACATATTATAATAATATTTTACAGGAGAAAGAGACATATTTTAACGAGTAACTAAACTATGTGAATTAAACTAGTTCATAAAGATTAGAAAGGTGATTAGAGTCATCATGATATGCATATTTATATGACTAGTTGCATGTAACACATGAGATCCAACTGTCGATAGCGATAGTATGTATAGTTGAAGAATAAGTACCAAACTATAAACCCGGATAAATACAAATTATTTAATATTTTAAGATATTTGGTTTTCTATACAACACATGTACCTAGGTATGTATGTCAAGATAGGATAGTATGGAGGTCAGTCCTTTGATCCTACCCAGAATGTGAAAACAGCATGATGGTATGTATGTATGTTTGGAGATTAGTATAAAATTATTAATAGTCTTCTTAGATATTGTGAGTAGGCTACTTCCATAGAAATTGTATGAAACAATGTCGTCACTAAATTCAATTTTCCAACTGTCGATTCGTTCGTGAGAATTCAATTCTCTTAATGAATCGACATTATCCAACTGTCGATTCGTTCATGAGAATTCAATTCTCTTAATTAATCGACATTATTAAGCCAAGATGCGTGTACGAAGGAAAATTTTGTATGGTGTAGTGGACTTTTTGCATGCTAATAACACCAACTAGAGGCCTCGCAGCATATATGTTCCCATCTTTTCCAAATAAAAACGCAGAATAGAGTCAGTCAACGGCTAAATCATGTGTATAATGTCCCAAATTGCAAAACAAGAAAGACTCAAAGACATGCTATGTTTGTGGCTCCAAGAACATTTAATAGTTTAACAAATCACCTGAAGAATATAAAAAGTCATTTGTCATACGTTAAACAAATAAAATGTTGGTTAAAAGATAAATGTGAAATACACAAAATATTGTTATGATTTTTATATGAAATTTATATGCATATTTTTTTTTATTTTTATCAATATCCAAAAATATTGTTTTACCTACATGTTAATTTAAAGTGATTTTTTTTTCCTATCTAAATTTGTGAATTCTTACTATGATATATTTTCCTGTTTATCGTATTTTTATTTTGTTATATAATTCTTCTACCTCATATGTTATTATTATTATTATTTTTTTATTTTTTTAGGTCAAAATACGTATTTTTTTTTCTTCTATGTATTTTTATTTTGTTTTTATCTTCTTTTTTTACTTATTTCTTTAAATTAATTCATATTTCATAAGGTTAAGATATATTTTTATTTACTTTCTATATTTTGATTTATTGATTGTTGTATAGTATTATTCGGTATATGTGTGTATTTTAACATTTTTATGAACATTTAATTTGTTATTTTATTTAAGTATCTGTTTGTATGATTTTTGCGAGTTTATTGGGTGGACGGGGAATTAATGTATTTGACTGCAACATACATAGTTTAGAACCGAGCAACTGACGTTTCTTATTGTTGTGAGTCGCCTGATACGTTTGTGGGTAGACTGTATTCATGGTGTTGTGGTCAGTACATTTTTGCCTCGTTCAATGTACATGATTTTATTTTATTGCATTATTTAGCATTTATTTTATTGCATATCATTTTTTTGTCTGGTTTATTTCACTCTTGTTATAATTCATAATATTTTAGATACATTTAATTTTTTTTTTCATTTGTTATGGACACGTACATATATAAAGAATATACATATTTTTTCATAATATATCAACTGTAAATATATTCCTTCTTTTTCACTTTAATATTTTATATTATACATATGCATATATGAGGTAGATATAAAAATCTATTTTTTTTATATATTTGTATACCCACACACAGGCATTGCCTTTGTGGGAATTTTGGTATTCAGTAATTGTTATTTGTAATTTTCTTTGAATTTTTTTATGTAATTTTTCTGTTGTTTATTTAATTTTGTAAAATGTGCCAAAATTAAAATAAATAAAATAAATAAATAAATAAAATACATGGATTTACTCAGAATTCGGAGTAGAACATTTTATGTGAGTTTTGTGTGTGTGTCTGTGTGTGGTGTGTGTGTGGTGTGTGTGGGTGTGTTTGGGTGTGTACGTGTGTCCGTCCCCACCTTCTAACTTTATATCCGCTCAATTTACTGAGCCCAAATTTTCAGAATATATAAATAGTTATAGGCCTATAAAACTTTTATATTCAGAATTGTGATTTTTTGTTTCAGTCAGGGGTTATCAACTTTTGAAATTTTGGTTTATTTTTCCATATATCTCAGAAACCATAAAAGCTAGAACGCTGAAAATTGGTATAAATATAGACAAATACAAAATCTCAAATTAATTTTTTTTTAAAATTCCAGGGTTTCTCAAACATTTTTTATAAAGAAAAATATTTTTTTTATGATAAATTTATGAGTTTAACTGCCTATATTTCCAATTTTTTTAAGAATATCAAAAAAACCCGAAACACCCCAACTAGATAATTTAATTTTCTATAAAAAAATATTAACATTGTATTTGTACATCTCATATTTTTTAACAATTTTTATAAAAATTGAATTTAGTGACGACATCGCTTCATACAATTTATATGGCAGTCGCCTATACACAATATGTAAGAAGACTTAATAGTTTGATAGGATCTTAATATCCAAACATACATACAGAACCATCATGCTGTTTTCATATTCCGGGAAGGAAAAGAGGACTGACCTCCATACTGTCCTATCTTGACATACATACCAACATGTGTTAAAATTTTCAATAATTTGGATTTATGGGTTTATAGTTTGATTTTTATTCTTCAACTATACATACTTTTGCTATCGACAGTTGGATCTCATGTGTTACATGCAACTAGTTAAGCCAAGATGCGTGTACGAAGGAAAATTTTGTATGGTGTAGTGGACTTTTTGCATGCTAATAACACCAACTAGAGGTCTCGCAGCATATATGTTCCCATACATGGATTTACTCAGAATTCGGAGTAGAACATTTTATGTATGCAGGTATCTTGTAATTTGCAGAAATCAGACCACTGAATAATTATCTACTGGACACGATAGAACATGGCTGTGACAGTGTGTATAGTGCATATTCTATTGGTGATTTAGCGGCAAAGTTAATATAAGTTAGATCAAATTAAGACTACACAAAATGTATAACAATTAGGATTTCTATACGAAATAAAATTCTGAATCCTGATTATCGGTTGTATATGTTGCAACAAGGATAATACTCCACCATCGCAAAAATACACTGATTTAAACTACGATATGAAAAACTATAAAATAAATATAATAAATAGAAAATATTAAGTTAAAATATGTATGTATGTATTTTAATACTGGAATTTTATCATTATGTACATAAGTATCGTTAGCAACGAATGATTATTTTTTAAGTATTGTACCTTAAGTAAATATAATGTAAGTATATATCATTTTGCATAGTTGAATAAATATGTCCTTGAAAAATAGTAGGTATATTATTTTATTATAAATTGTGTAAAAGACTTATTGATTTATACAACGTGGCGGACTTATTGCCCGCAGGCAATCTCTACCAGTCAACCACCATTCTAATTTAGATGCGGGTCAGTGAAATGTACCGACGCCGTAATAAATAATTTGTCATATTTTTAGATAAAATTGAGACGGAAAAATGGATTGTTGCTGTTATCAATTAAGGAAAATCCTTAAACCATTCTTTCTAACTAAGAAGTTCATTAATTAATGACTTTTCATTTTCTCATGATTAAATGAACTGTTCATTTCATATATTATTAAATTCCAATTATTATGAATTACGTTTTAAATACCTCCGCTCATTTTTATTTTTGAATAAATTATGTAAAAGTTTGTATATATGTATGTATAAGTGGTTTTGTCAATGAAGCACACAAAAAAATGTTTATGAATATAAACATTCGATGTTTTGAGATGCTATTCTCCGGCATACCCAAAAATAATATTGAAGCAGTTTTTTAGGAAACCTATTTTTTGTTTTCTTATCGTTTGTGCTCAAAGTTCCCAGTAAATGCCTACCTGAATACTATTTATAAACTAGTTTGAATTATTGGTTACCGTTCCCTCTACCGTTTCTGCCCAACACTTTGAAAGGTCAAACTGTGAAGTTATCACATTCTAAGGATTTCCCGCGGTTTTGGTCGATCTATTTGTCTACCACATATATTTCATTGGAGATTACTTCATTTATGTAATTATTTTAAGGATTTACACTTAGATTATCTCAGTTTTTGTTTGAATTATTTGAACCATATGCTGCTGCCGACCGGTGTGGCATAGCTGTTAAACAGTTTGGTTTTTGTGCGGGCGTCTTGGGTTCATACCTAGCAAAGGAAAGACATCGTTTTAAAGTTCATAATCATCAGTGGCTCCATAGCCCAGGATGTGCCTTGGCCTCCTCAAGGATTCTTCTCCATGGCACCCTATCCATGGCCTTTTCTCTCCAATTCCGCACACCGGCTATCTGAAGGTCCTTCTCGATTCCATCCATCCATCGTAATTTTGGCCTTCCCACACCTCTTCTGCCCTACGGACGTAACGTGAGGATTCTTTTTGGTGTCTTGTCATCTTCCATACGATGCACGTGTCCTAACCATCGGAGCCTCCCTATTTTTATCGTTTGGACGATATTGGTTACCTTAATAGACTCTGTAGTTCATGGTTGTACCTAATTCTCCACGTGCCTTGATAGCAGAGGGGACCGAAAATTTTTCTAAAATATTTTCTTTCGAAAACCAGAAACGTATCCATATCCTTTTTAGCAAGAACCAAACACTCAGAGCCGTATATTAGTACGTTTTAAAGTTAGAAATATAAATAATGAAAGTGATAATGTTACGAAGAACTTATGAACAGGTTTTCGTTTACACATGTTATAAATGTATGAAGTGCATAAACAAATACAGGATATAAAAAATAAATATATAAAAAAAAGATTAAAGGTAAGATAAGTGGTAGGTAGTACAGTGAATAGAAAAGGTTCAAGGAAATGGAGATAGGTATTTACATTCAAAGGAGTGTAATTGAAACTGAGATTGCTCTTGTGAATAAATAATAGGCTTATGTAAATATTTGAAATTGTTGAATTTTAAATAAAATTTATCCAAATGAGTCAATAAACTGTTTTAATTTGCCTTAATTTTCTTTATATTTCATTTTTCAACAGATCTTTGTTTGGAATGGGTAGAAATATACTTTCTACAATTTAAGGCTTGTTTTTCAAAGATAACCAATTGAAGGAGTCAGGGCATTCTATCTACTTATTGAATCGTTAATAAAAAAAATATTCAAGTTTCCACGACATTCCACGTATTCGATGACTTTTACAATGTTTTTGTATTAAAGAAATACGAGTTAAAATAAAAAACAAAAATATTCATAATCAACAGATAAACAAAAAAAAATTCAAGTTACGTAAAAAATAAATTACATTTTTATGTCATCTATGATGACTATCGATCAATGTCTAGTTTTCAGCGATAATAATTTTGGCATATTTTTCAATTCAGTGATAGAGGCGGTATCGAAAGGCAATTGATAGGCATCTGTCACTTGTCTATTTTCTACACAGATATGGGACGACTATTTCTCGGAGACTTTCTTTATATTTTCGTCGGGTATTTTTCGTTACATCAATCAGCATGTCTCTAAAACTAATAAGACGTCATAGACACCGACATCCATCTCTTGGCTCACACTTCTCATTAGTTACAGTTTCCTACCCTTGGGTGACTTTAGCCGTATTTTGTTATTTTATTCAGTTTCTCTGCAGATAATCAGCGTCTCCTACGAACTTGAAGATAAATAAAAAAACAGAGTAACCTACAAGGTTTGTTACGAGTAGTAGTAGGTACAATTCATTCAGATGAAAAAACTTATAAAAAAACAATATTTCTAGTTTAAACAAAAAGTATAAAAGTAATATAATTTTCTTTAAAAAATATCAACATTGTAGTAGTAGGTACATCTAATTTTTACTCTCCACACTATGGAATAGGGGAGAGTCATGATTTCGCAAAATTTAAGCGTATTTTTTTTACATCAATTTCTCAATGGGTATCATGTAGAAAATGCACACTATGAGTTTCGTCGTGATGTGTTTGTGTGTATGGCGTATACGCTGTACGCCGTACGCCGTACGCCGTACGCCGTACGCCGTAGCATTTATCTTTTTTGTGTCCTCTCTACAGCCCAAACTATAAGTCTGATCGACTTCATATTAACATCATATGTGTAAAGTGCAAAGACCTAGAGCTGATTAGTTTTCCATAGACAACTTTTGATTTCTTCTCTATGAATTCATCATTTACGTTGTTTTTTTTTTGTGTCCTCTCTGCAGCCCAAACTATAAGTCCGATTGACTTCATATTGATATCACATGTGTTAAGTCCATAAACTTAGAGCTGATTAGTTTTCCATAGACAACGGTTCATTTTTTCCCAATGTTTCTTTATGATTTCATCTATTAAAACTGAAAAAATGCTCTCACGACCTGGAAATTAGAGATATTCTAATTTGGTTTCAACTATTCATACAACACCAAGAATCTTCATAAAATTGTATTCAAAGTTGGTCAATGTTAAAAGAAAAATATTCAACGGTTTCAAAAATTATATTTTATTTAATGGATATTTGTATGAAACTTATATGTAACAAGATAATTTTTTTATATTTGGCAATGTTCAGTTCATTGATTTCATATTGATATAAGAATATTAATAGCTTGAACTTAGAACTGATTAGCTTTTCATAGATATCATAAAATTTCTTCATATGATATCACGTGTCAACATTGTCAAAATGCTCTAACGCTCTTTGAAACAAAATTTATCTGCTTTTTTTAAAATATTTCATACAACATAAGCAGTCTTCACTATACTGCATTAATAGTTTGTCTATCTTAACATAAAAATATACTATCGGAAGAAAATTTATATTCCTGTTAGTAACATTTAGTATGAATAAAAATGTAATTAGATAAATTTCTATTTATGGAAACGTTCAGTAATTTGATTTCATGTTATAATGTAAAGAGCTTGAACATAGAACTGATTAGCTTTCCATAAATAACAAAAAAAATCTTCATATGATATCACCTGTCAAAATTTGGAAAATGCTCTCGCGTTCTTTAGAACAAAATTTATCTGCTTTTTTTAAAATATTTCATACAACATAAGCATTCTTCCCTATACTCCATTAATAGTTTGTCTATCTTAACATAAAAATATACTATCGGAAGAAAATTTATATTCCTGATAGTAACATTTAGTATGAATAAAAATGTAATTAGATAAATTTCTATGTATGGAAAAGTTCAGTAATTTGATTTCATGTTATAATGTAAAGAGCTTGAACATAGAACTGATTAGCTTTCCATAAATAACAAAAAAAATCTTCATATGATATCACCTGTCAAAATTTGGAAAATGCTCTCGCGTTCTTTAGAACAAAATTTATCTGCTTTTTTTAAAATATTTCATACAACATAAGCATTCTTCCCTATACTCCATTAATAGTTTGTCTATCTTAATATAAAAATATACTATCGGAAGAAAATTTATATTCCTGATAGTAACATTTAGTATGAATAAAAATGTAATTAGATAAATTTCTATGTATGGAAAAGTTCAGTAATTTGATTTCATGTTATAATGTAAAGAGCTTGAACATAGAACTGATTAGCTTTCCATAAATAACAAAAAAAATCTTCATATGATATCACCTGTCAAAATTTGGAAAATGCTCTCGCGTTCTTTAGAACAAAATTTATCTGCTTTTTTTAAAATATTTCATACAACATAAGCATTCTTCCCTATACTCCATTAATAGTTTGTCTATCTTAATATAAAAATATACTATCGGAAGAAAATTTATATTCCTGATAGTAACATTTAGTATGAATAAAAATGTAATTAGATAAATTTCTATGTATGGAAAAGTTCAGTAATTTGATTTCATGTTATAATGTAAAGAGCTTGAACATAGAACTGATTAGCTTTCCATAAATAACAAAAAAAATCTTCATATGATATCACCTGTCAAAATTTGGAAAATGCTCTCGCGTTCTTTAGAACAAAATTTATCTGCTTTTTTTAAAATATTTCATACAACATAAGCATTCTTCACTATACTGCATTAATAGTTTGTTTATCTTAACATAAAAATATACTATCGGAAGAAAATTTATATTCCTGATAGTAACGTTTAGTATGAATAAAAATGTAATTAGATAAATTTCTATGTATGGAAAAGTTCAGTAATTTGATTTCATGTTATAATGTAAAAAGCTTGAACATAGAACTGATTAGCTTTCCATAAACAACAAAAAAAATCTTCATATGATATCACCTGACAAAATTTGGAAAATGCTCTCGCGTTCTTTAGAACAAAATTTATCTGCTTTTTTTAAAATATTTCATACAACATAAGCATTCTTCACTATACTGCATTAATAGTTTGTTTATCTTAACATAAAAATATACTATCGGAAGAAAATTTACATTCCTGATAGTAACATTTAGTATGAATAAAAATGTAATTAGATAAATTTCTATGTATGGAAAAGTTCAGTAATTTGATTTCATGTTATAATGTAAAGAGCTTGAACATAGAACTGATTAGCTTTCCATAAATAACAAAAAAAATCTTCATATGATATCACCTGTCAAAATTTGGAAAATGCTCTCGCGTTCTTTAGAACAAAATTTATCTGCTTTTTTTAAAATATTTCATACAACATAAGCATTCTTCACTATACTGCATTAATAGTTTGTTTATCTTAACATAAAAATATACTATCGGAAGAAAATTTACATTCCTGATAGTAACATTTAGTATGAATAAAAATGTAATTAGATAAATTTCTATGTATGGAAAAGTTCAGTAATTTGATTTCATGTTATAATGTAAAGAGCTTGAACATAGAACTGATTAGCTTTCCATAAATAACAAAAAAAATCTTCATATGATATCACCTGTCAAAATTTGGAAAATGCTCTCGCGTTCTTTAGAACAAAATTTATCTGCTTTTTTTAAAATATTTCATACAACATAAGCATTCTTCACTATACTGCATTAATAGTTTGTATATCTTAACATAAAAATATACTATCGGAAGAAAATTTACATTCCTGATAGTAACATTTAGTATGAATAAAAATGTAATTAGATAAATTTCTATGTATGGAAAAGTTCAGTAATTTGATTTCATGTTATAATGTAAAGAGCTTGAACATAGAACTGATTAGCTTTCCATAAATAACAAAAAAAATCTTCATATGATATCACCTGTCAAAATTTGGAAAATGCTCTCGCGTTCTTTAGAACAAAATTTATCTGCTTTTTTTAAAATATTTCATACAACATAAGCATTCTTCCCTATACTGCATTAATAGTTTGTCTATCTTAACATAAAAATATACTATCGGAAGAAAATTTATATTCCTGATAGTAACATTTAGTATGAATAAAAATGTAATTAGATAAATTTCTATGTATGGAAAAGTTCAGTAATTTGATATCATGTTATTATGTAAAGAGCTTGAACATAGAACTGATTAGCTTTCCATAAATAACAAAAAAAATCTTCATATGATATCACCTGTCAAAATTTGGAAAATGCTCTCGCGTTCTTTAGAACAAAATTTATCTGCTTTTTTTAAAATATTTCATACAACATAAGCATTCTTCACTATACTGCATTAATAGTTTGTTTATCTTAACATAAAAATATACTATCGGAAGAAAATTTACATTCTTGATAGTAACATTTAGTATGAATAAAAATGTAATTAGATAAATTTCTATGTATGGAAAAGTTCAGTAATTTGATTTCATGTTATAATGTAAAAAGCTTGAACATAGAACTGATAAGCTTTCCATAAACAACAAAAAAAATCTTCATATGATATCACCTGTCAAAATTTGGAAAATGCTCTCGCGTTCTTTAGAACAAAATTTATCTGCTTTTTTTAAAATATTTCATACAACATAAGCATTCTTCACTATACTGCATTAATAGTTTGTTTATCTTAACATAAAAATATACTATCGGAAGAAAATTTACATTCCTGATAGTAACATTTAGTATGAATAAAAATGTAATTAGATAAAT
Source organism: Molanna angustata (assembly GCA_963576475.1). Classification (NCBI taxonomy): domain Eukaryota; kingdom Metazoa; phylum Arthropoda; class Insecta; order Trichoptera; family Molannidae; genus Molanna; species Molanna angustata. Next base: position 26,595,945 of record OY754967.1, on the reverse strand, counting down.
TTCTATGTATGGAAAAGTTCTGTAATTTGATTTCATGTTATAATGTAAAGAGCTTGAACATAGAACTGATTAGCTTTCCATAAATAACAAAAAAAATCTTCATATAATATCACCTGTCAAAATTTGGAAAATGCTCTCGCGTTCTTTAGAACAAAATTTATCTGCTTTTTTTAAAATATTTCATACAACATAAGCATTCTTCACTATACTGCATTAATAGTTTGTTTATCTTAACATAAAAATATACTATCGGAAGAAAATTTACATTCCTGATAGTAACATTTAGTATGAATAAAAATGTAATTAGATAAATTTCTATGTATGGAAAAGTTCAGTAATTTGATTTCATGTTATAATGTAAAGAGCTTGAACATAGAACTGATTAGCTTTCCATAAATAACAAAAAAAATCTTCATATGATATCACCTGTCAAAATTTGGAAAATGCTCTCGCGTTCTTTAGAACAAAATTTATCTGCTTTTTTAAAAATATTTCATACAACATAAGCATTCTTCACTATACTGCATTAATAGTTTGTTTATCTTAACATAAAAATATACTATCGGAAGAAAATTTACATTCCTGATAGTAACATTAAGTATGAATAAAAATGTAATTAGATAAATTTCTATGTATGGAAAAGTTCAGTAATTTGATTTCATGTTATAATGTAAAGAGCTTGAACATAGAACTGATTAGCTTTCCATAAATAACAAAAAAAATCTTCATATGATATCACCTGTCAAAATTTGGAAAATGCTCTTGCGTTCTTTAAAACAAAATTTATCTGCTTTTTTTAAAATATTTCATACAACATAAGCATTCTACACCATACTGCATTAAAAGTTTGTCTATCTTATCATAAAAATATACTATCGGAAGAAAAATTATATACTAGAAAAAACAGTTTATTATTATTACTCTCCACACTATGGAATAGGGGAGAGTCATGATTTCGCAAAATTTAAGCGTATTTTTTTTACATCAATTTCTCAATGGGTATCATGTAGAGAATGCACACTATGAGTTTCGTCGTGATGTGTTTGTGTGTATGGCGTATACGCTGTACGCCGTACGCCGTACGCCGTAGCATTTATCTTTTTTGTGTCCTCTCTACAGCCCAAACTATAAGTCTGATCGACTTCATATTAACATCATATGTGTAAAGTGCAAAGACCTAGAGCTGATTAGTTTTCCATAGACAACTTTTGATTTCTTCTCTATGAATTCATCATTTACGTTGTTTTTTTTTTGTGTCCTCTCTGCAGCCCAAACTATAAGTCCGATTGACTTCATATTGATATCACATGTGTTAAGTCCATAAACTTAGAGCTGATTAGTTTTCCATAGACAACGGTTCATTTTTTCCCAATGTTTCTTTATGATTTCATCTATTAAAACTGAAAAAATGCTCTCACGACCTGGAAATTAGAGATATTCTAATTTGGTTTCAACTATTCATACAACACCAAGAATCTTCATAAAATTGTATTCAAAGTTGGTCAATGTTAAAAGAAAAATATTCAACGGTTTCAAAAATTATATTTTATTTAATGGATATTTGTATGAAACTTATATGTAACAAGATAATTTTTTTATATTTGGCAATGTTCAGTTCATTGATTTCATATTGATATAAGAATATTAATAGCTTGAACTTAGAACTGATTAGCTTTTCATAGATATCATAAAATTTCTTCATATGATATCACGTGTCAACATTGTCAAAATGCTCTAACGCTCTTTGAAACAAAATTTATCTGCTTTTTTTAAAATATTTCATACAACATAAGCAGTCTTCACTATACTGCATTAATAGTTTGTCTATCTTAACATAAAAATATACTATCGGAAGAAAATTTATATTCCTGTTAGTAACATTTAGTATGAATAAAAATGTAATTAGATAAATTTCTATTTATGGAAACGTTCAGTAATTTGATTTCATGTTATAATGTAAAGAGCTTGAACATAGAACTGATTAGCTTTCCATAAATAACAAAAAAAATCTTCATATGATATCACCTGTCAAAATTTGGAAAATGCTCTCGCGTTCTTTAGAACAAAATTTATCTGCTTTTTTTAAAATATTTCATACAACATAAGCATTCTTCCCTATACTCCATTAATAGTTTGTCTATCTCAACATAAAAATATACTATCGGAAGAAAATTTATATTCCTGATAGTAACATTTAGTATGAATAAAAATGTAATTAGATAAATTTCTATGTATGGAAAAGTTCAGTAATTTGATTTCATGTTATAATGTAAAGAGCTTGAACATAGAACTGATTAGCTTTCCATAAATAACAAAAAAAATCTTCATATGATATCACCTGTCAAAATTTGGAAAATGCTCTCGCGTTCTTTAGAACAAAATTTATCTGCTTTTTTTAAAATATTTCATACAACATAAGCATTCTTCACTATACTGCATTAATAGTTTGTTTATCTTAACATAAAAATATACTATCGGAAGAAAATTTATATTCCTGATAGTAACATTTAGTATGAATAAAAATGTAATTAGATAAATTTCTATGTATGGAAACGTTCAGTAATTTGATTTCATGTTATAATGTAAAGAACTTGAACATAGAACTGATTAGCTTTCCATAAATCAAAAAAAAATCTTCATATAATATCACGTGTCAAAATTTTGAAAATGCCTTCGCGTTCTTTAAAACAAAATTTATCTGCTTTTTTTAAAATATTTCATACAACATAAGCAGTCTTCACTATACTGCATTAATAGTTTGTCTATCTTAACATAAAAATATACTATCGGAAGAAAATTTATATTCCTGTTAGTAACATTTAGTATGAATAAAAATGTAATTAGATAAATTTCTATTTATGGAAACGTTCAGTAATTTGATTTCATGTTATAATGTAAAGAGCTTGAACATAGAACTGATTAGCTTTCCATAAATAACAAAAAAAATCTTCATATGATATCACCTGTCAAAATTTGGAAAATGCTCTCGCGTTCTTTAGAACAAAATTTATCTGCTTTTTTTAAAATATTTCATACAACATAAGCATTCTTCCCTATACTCCATTAATAGTTTGTCTATCTTAACATAAAAATATACTATCGGAAGAAAATTTATATTCCTGATAGTAACATTTAGTATGAATAAAAATGTAATTAGATAAATTTCTATGTATGGAAAAGTTCAGTAATTTGATTTCATGTTATAATGTAAAGAGCTTGAACATATAACTGATTAGCTTTCCATAAATAACAAAAAAAATCTTCATATGATATCACCTGTCAAAATTTGGAAAATGCTCTCGCGTTCTTTAGAACAAAATTTATCTGCTTTTTTTAAAATATTTCATACAACATAAGCATTCTTCACTATACTGCATTAATAGTTTGTTTATCTTAACATAAAAATATACTATCGGAAGAAAATTTATATTCCTGATAGTAACATTTAGTATGAATAAAAATGTAATTAGATAAATTTCTATGTATGGAAACGTTCAGTAATTTGATTTCATGTTATAATGTAAAGAACTTGAACATAGAACTGATTAGCTTTCCATAAATCAAAAAAAAATCTTCATATAATATCACGTGTCAAAATTTTGAAAATGCCTTCGCGTTCTTTAAAACAAAATTTATCTGCTTTTTTTAAAATATTTCATACAACATAAGCAGTCTTCACTATACTGCATTAATAGTTTGTCTATCTTAACATAAAAATATACTATCGGAAGAAAATTTATATTCCTGTTAGTAACATTTAGTATGAATAAAAATGTAATTAGATAAATTTCTATTTATGGAAACGTTCAGTAATTTGATTTCATGTTATAATGTAAAGAGCTTGAACATAGAACTGATTAGCTTTCCATAAATAACAAAAAAAATCTTCATATGATATCACCTGTCAAAATTTGGAAAATGCTCTCGCGTTCTTTAGAACAAAATTTATCTGCTTTTTTTAAAATATTTCATACAACATAAGCATTCTTCCCTATACTCCATTAATAGTTTGTCTATCTTAACATAAAAATATACTATCGGAAGAAAATTTATATTCCTGATAGTAACATTTAGTATGAATAAAAATGTAATTAGATAAATTTCTATGTATGGAAAAGTTCAGTAATTTGATTTCATGTTATAATGTAAAGAGCTTGAACATAGAACTGATTAGCTTTCCATAAATAACAAAAAAAATCTTCATATGATATCACCTGTCAAAATTTGGAAAATGCTCTCGCGTTCTTTAGAACAAAATTTATCTGCTTTTTTTAAAATATTTCATACAACATAAGCATTCTTCACTATACTGCATTAATAGTTTGTTTATCTTAACATAAAAATATACTATCGGAAGAAAATTTATATTCCTGATAGTAACATTTAGTATGAATAAAAATGTAATTAGATAAATTTCTATGTATGGAAACGTTCAGTAATTTGATTTCATGTTATAATGTAAAGAACTTGAACATAGAACTGATTAGCTTTCCATAAATCAAAAAAAAATCTTCATATAATATCACGTGTCAAAATTTTGAAAATGCCTTCGCGTTCTTTAAAACAAAATTTATCTGCTTTTTTTAAAATATTTCATACAACATAAGCAGTCTTCACTATACTGCATTAATAGTTTGTCTATCTTAACATAAAAATATACTATCGGAAGAAAATTTATATTCCTGTTAGTAACATTTAGTATGAATAAAAATGTAATTAGATAAATTTCTATTTATGGAAACGTTCAGTAATTTGATTTCATGTTATAATGTAAAGAGCTTGAACATAGAACTGATTAGCTTTCCATAAATAACAAAAAAAATCTTCATATGATATCACCTGTCAAAATTTGGAAAATGCTCTCGCGTTCTTTAGAACAAAATTTATCTGCTTTTTTTAAAATATTTCATACAACATAAGCATTCTTCCCTATTCTCCATTAATAGTTTGTCTATCTTAACATAAAAATATACTATCGGAAGAAAATTTATATTCCTGATAGTAACATTTAGTATGAATAAAAATGTAATTAGATAAATTTCTATGTATGGAAAAGTTCAGTAATTTGATTTCATGTTATAATGTAAAGAGCTTGAACATAGAACTGATTAGCTTTCCATAAATAACAAAAAAAATCTTCATATGATATCACCTGTCAAAATTTGGAAAATGCTCTCGCGTTCTTTAGAACAAAATTTATCTGCTTTTTTTAAAATATTTCATACAACATAAGCATTCTTCACTATACTGCATTAATAGTTTGTTTATCTTAACATAAATATATACTATCGGAAGAAAATTTATATTCCTGATAGTAACATTTAGTATGAATAAAAATGTAATTAGATAAATTTCTATGTATGGAAACGTTCAGTAATTTGATTTCATGTTATAATGTAAAGAACTTGAACATAGAACTGATTAGCTTTCCATAAATAACAAAAAAAATCTTCATATGATATCACCTGTCAAAATTTGGAAAATGCTCTCGCGTTCTTTAGAACAAAATTTATCTGCTTTTTTTAAAATATTTCATACAACATAAGCATTCTTCCCTATACTCCATTAATAGTTTGTCTATCTTAACATAAAAATATACTATCGGAAGAAAATTTATATTCCTGATAGTAACATTTAGTATGAATAAAAATGTAATTAGATAAATTTCTATGTATGGAAAAGTTCAGTAATTTGATTTCATGTTATAATGTAAAGAGCTTGAACATAGAACTGATTAGCTTTCCATAAATAACAAAAAAAATCTTCATATGATATCACCTGTCAAAATTTGGAAAATGCTCTCGCGTTCTTTAGAACAAAATTTATCTGCTTTTTTTAAAATATTTCATACAACATAAGCATTCTTCCCTATACTCCATTAATAGTTTGTCTATCTTAATATAAAAATATACTATCGGAAGAAAATTTATATTCCTGATAGTAACATTTAGTATGAATAAAAATGTAATTAGATAAATTTCTATGTATGGAAAAGTTCAGTAATTTGATTTCATGTTATAATGTAAAGAGCTTGAACATAGAACTGATTAGCTTTCCATAAATCAAAAAAAAATCTTCATATAATATCACGTGTCAAAATTTTGAAAATGCCTTCGCGTTCTTTAAAACAAAATTTATCTGCTTTTTTTAAAATATTTCATACAACATAAGCATTCTTCACTATACTGCATTAATAGTTTGTTTATCTTAACATAAAAATATACTATCGGAAGAAAATTTATATTCCTGATAGTAACATTTAGTATGAATAAAAATGTAATAAGATAAATTTCTATGTATGGAAAAGTTCAGTAATTTGATTTCATGTTATAATGTAAAGAGCTTGAACATAGAACTGATTAGCTTTCCATAAATAACAAAAAAAATCTTCATATGATATCACCTGTCAAAATTTGGAAAATGCTCTCGCGTTCTTTAGAACAAAATTTATCTGCTTTTTTTTAAATATTTCATACAACATAAGCATTCTTCACTATACTGCATTAATAGTTTGTTTATCTTAACATAAAAATATACTATCGGAAGAAAATTTATATTCCTGATAGTAACGTTTAGTATGAATAAAAATGTAATTAGATAAATTTCTATGTATGGAAACGTTCAGTAATTTGATTTCATGTTATAATGTAAAGAGCTTGAAAATAGAACTGATAAGCTTTCCATAAATAACAAAAAAATTCTTCATATGATATCACCTGTCAAAATTTGGAAAATGCTCTTGCGTTCTTTAAAACAAAATTTATCTACTTTTTTTAAAATATTTCATACAACATAAGCATTCTACACCATACTGCATTAAAATTTTGTCTATCTTATCATAAAAATATACTATCGGAAGAAAATTTATATTCCTGATAGTAACATTTAGTATGAATAAAAATGTAATTAGATAAATTTCTATGTATGGAAAAGTTCAGTAATTTGATTTCATGTTATAATGTAAAGAGCTTGAACATATAACTGATTAGCTTTCCATAAATAACAAAAAAAATCTTCATATGATATCACCTGTCAAAATTTGGAAAATGCTCTCGCGTTCTTTAGAACAAAATTTATCTGCTTTTTTTTAATATTTCATACAACATAAGCATTCTTCCCTATACTGCATTAATAGTTTGTCTATCTTAACATAAAAATATACTATCGGAAGAAAATTTATATTCCTGATAGTAACATTTAGTATGAATAAAAATGTAATTAGATAAATTTCTATGTATGGAAATGTTCAGTAATTTGATTTCATGTTATAATGTAAAGAGCTTGAACATAGAACTGATTAGCTTTCCATAAATAACAAAAAAAATCTTCATATGATATCACCTATTAAAATTTGGAAAATGCTCTCGCGTTCTTTAGAACAAAATTTATGTGCTTTTTTTAAAATATTTCATACAACATAAGCATTCTTCCCAATACTGCATTAATAGTTTGTCTATCTTAACATAAAAATATACTATCGGAAGAAAATTTATATTCCTGATAGTAACATTTAGTATGAATAAAAATGTAACTAGATAAATTTCTATGTATGGAAACGTTCAGTAATTTGATTTCATGTTATAATGTAAAGAGCTTGAACATAGAACTGATTAGCTTTCCATAAATAACAAAAAAAATCTTCATATGATATCACCTGTCAAAATTTGGAAAATGCTCTCGCGTTCTTTAGAACAAAATTTATCTGCTTTTTTTTAAATATTTCATACAACATAAGCATTCTTCCCTATACTGCATTAATAGTTTTTCTATCTTAACATAAAAATATACTATCGGAAGAAAATTTATATTCCTGATAGTAACATTTAGTATGAATAAAAATGTAATTAGATAAATTTCTATGTATGGAAACGTTCAGTAATTTGATTTCATGTTATAATGTAAAGAGCTTGAACATAGAACTGATTAGCTTTCCATAAATAACTAAAAATTCTTCATATAATATCACGTGTCAAAATTTTGAAAATGCTCTCGCGTTCTTTAAAACAAAATTTATCTGCTTTTTTTAAAATATTTCATACAACATAAGCATTCTTCACTATACTGCATTAATAGTTTGTTTATCTTAACATAAAAATATACTATCGGAAGAAAATTTATATTCCTGATAGTAACATTTAGTATGAATAAAAATGTAATTAGATAAATTTCTATGTATGGAAAAGTTCAGTAATTTGATTTCATGTTATAATGTAAAGAGCTTGAACATAGAACTGATTAGCTTTCCATAAATAACAAAAAAAATCTTCATATGATATCACCTGTCAAAATTTGGAAAATGCTCTCGCGTTCTTTAGAACAAAATTTATCTGCTTTTTTTAAAATATTTCATACAACATAAGCATTCTTCCCTATACTGCATTAATAGTTTGTCTATCTTAACATAAAAATATACTAACGGAAGAAAATTTATATTCCTGATAGTAACATTTAGTATGAATAAAAATGTAATTAGATAAATTTCTATGTATGGAAACGTTCAGTTATTTGATTTCATGTTATAATGTAAAGAGCTTAAACATAGAACTGATTAGCTTTCCATAAATAACAAAAAAAATCTTCATATGATATCACCTGTCAAAATTTGGAAAATGCTCTCGCGTTCTTTAGAACAAAATTTATCTGCTTTTTTAAAATATTTCATACAACATAAGCATTCTTCCCTATACTGCATTAATAGTTTGTCTATCTTAACATAAAAATATACTATCGGAAGAAAATTTATATTCCTGATAGTTACATTTAGTATGAATAAAAATGTAATTAGATAAATTTCTATGTATGGAAACGTTCAGTAATTTGATTTCATGTTATAATGTAAAGAGCTTGAACATAGAACTGATTAGCTTTCCATAAATAACAAAAAAATCTTCATATGATATCACGTGTCAAAATTTTGAAAATGCTCTCGCGTTCTTTAAATCAAAGTTTATCTGCTTTTTTAAAAATATTTCATACAACATAAGCATTCTTCACTATACTGCATTAATAGTTTGTCTATCTTAACATAAAAATATACTATCGGAAGAAAATTTATATTCCTGATAGTAACATTTAGTATGAATAAAAATGTAATTAGATAAATTTCTATGTATGGAAACGTTCAGTAATTTGATTTCATGTTATAATGTAAAGAGCTTGAACATCGAACTGATTAGCTTTCCATAAATAACAAAAAAATCTTCATATGATATCACGTGTCAAAATTTTGAAAATGCTCTCGCGTTCTTTAAATCAAAATTTATCTGCTTTTTTAAAAATATTTCATACAACATAAGCATTCTTCACTATACTGCATTAATAGTTTGTTTATCTTAACATAAAAATATACTATCGGAAGAAAATTTATATTCCTGGTATTAACATTTAGTATGAATAAAAATGTAATTAGATAAATTTCTATGTATGGAAAAGTTCAGTAATTTGATTTCATGTTATAATGTAAAGAGCTTGAACATAGAACTGATTAGCTTTCCATAAATAACAAAAAAAATCTTCATATGATATCACCTGTCAAAATTTGGAAAATGCTCTCGCGTTCTTTAGAACAAAATTTATCTGCTTTTTTTAAAATATTTCATACAACATAAGCATTCTTCCCTATACTGCATTAATAGTTTGTCTATCTTAACATAAAAATATACTAACGGAAGAAAATTTATATTCCTGATAGTAACATTTAGTATGAATAAAAATGTAATTAGATAAATTTCTATGTATGGAAACGTTCAGTTATTTGATTTCATGTTATAATGTAAAGAGCTTGAACATAGAACTGATTAGCTTTCCATAAATAACAAAAAAATCTTCATATGATATCACGTGTCAAAATTTTGAAAATGCTCTCACGTTCTTTAAATCAAAATTTATCTGCTTTTTTTAAAATATTTCATACAACATAAGCATTCTTCACTATACTGCATTAATAGTTTGTTTATCTTAACATAAAAATATACTATCGGAAGAAAATTTATATTCCTGGTAGTAACATTTAGTATGAATAAAAATGTAATTAGATAAATTTCTATGTATGGAAAAGTTCAGTAATTTGATTTCATGTTATAATGTAAAGAGCTTGAACATAGAACTGATTAGCTTTCCATAAATAACAAAAAAATTCTTCATATGATATCACCTGTCAAAATTTGGAAAATGCTCTCGCGTTCTTTAGAACAAAATTTATCTGCTTTTTTTAAAATATTTCATACAACATAAGCATTCTTCACTATACTGCATTAATAGTTTGTTTATCTTAACATAAAAATATACTATCGGAAGAAAATTTATATTCCTGATAGTAACATTTAGTATGAATAAAAATGTAATTAGATAAATTTCTATGTATGGAAACGTTCAGTAATTTGATTTCATGTTATAATGTAAAGAACTTGAACATAGAACTGATTAGCTTTCCATAAATAACAAAAAAATCTTCATATGATATCACGTGTCAAAATTTTGAAAATGCTCTCGCGTTCTTTAAAGCAAAATTTATCTGCTTTTTTTAAAAATATTTCATACAACATAAGCATTCTTCACTATACTGCATTAATAGTTTGTCTATCTTAACATAAAAATATACTATCGGAAGAAAATTTATATTCCTGATAATAACATTTAGTATGAATAAAAATGTAATTAGATAAATTTCTATGTATGGAAACGTTCAGTAATTTGATTTCATGTTATAATGTAAAGAGCTTGAACATAGAACTGATTAGCTTTCCATAAATAACAAAAAAATCTTCATATGATATCACGTGTCAAAATTTTGAAAATGCTCTCGCGTTCTTTAAATCAAAATTTATCTGCTTTTTTTAAAATATTTCATACAACATAAGCATTCTTCCCTATACTGCATTAATAGTTTGTCTATCTTAACATAAAAATATACTATCGGAAGAAAATTTATATTCCTGATAGTAACATTTAGTATGAATAAAAATGTAATTAGATAAATTTCTATGTATGGAAACGTTCAGTAATTTGATTTCATGTTATAATGTAAAGAGCTTGAACATAGAACTGATTAGCTTTCCATAAATAACAAAAAAATCTTCATATGATATCACGTGTCAAAATTTTGAAAATGCTCTCGCGTTCTTTAAATCAAAATTTATCTGCTTTTTTAAAAATATTTCATACAACATAAGCATTCTTCCCTATACTGCATTAATAGTTTGTCTATCTTAACATAAAAATATACTAACGGAAGAAAATTTATATTCCTGATAGTAACATTTAGTATGAATAAAAATGTAATTAGATAAATTTCTATGTATGGAAACGTTCAGTTATTTGATTTCATGTTATAATGTAAAGAGCTTGAACATAGAACTGATTAGCTTTCCATAAATAACAAAAAAAATCTTCATATGATATCACCTGTCAAAATTTGGAAAATGCTCTCGCGTTCTTTAGAACAAAATTTATCTGCTTTTTTTAAAATATTTCATACAACATAAGCATTCTTCCCTATACTGCATTAATAGTTTGTCTATCTTAACATAAAAATATACTATCGGAAGAAAATTTATATTCCTGATAGTAACATTTAGTATGAATAAAAATGTAATTAGATAAATTTCTATGTATGGAAAAGTTCAGTAATTTGATTTCATGTTATAATGTAAAGAGCTTGAACATAGAACTGATTAGCTTTCCATAAATAACAAAAAAATTCTTCATATGATATCACCTGTCAAAATTTGGAAAATACTCTTGCGTTCTTTAAAACAAAATTTATGTGCTTTTTTAAAAATATTTCATACAACATAAGCATTCTTCACTATACTGCATTAATAGTTTGTCTATCTTAACATAAAAATATACTATCGGAAGAAAATTTATATTCCTGATAGTAACATTTAGTATGAATAAAAATGAAATTAGATAAATTTCTATGTATGGAAACGTTCAGTAATTTGATTTCATGTTATAATGTAAAGAGCTTGAACATAGAACTGATTAGCTTTCCATAAATAACAAAAAAATCTTCATATGATATCACGTGTCAAAATTTTGAAAATGCTCTCGCGTTCTTTAAATCAAAATTTATCTGCTTTTTTTAAAATATTTCATACAACATAAGCATTCTTCACTATACGGCATTAATAGTTTGTCTATCTTAACATGAAAATATACTATCGTTAGAAAATTTATATTCCTGGTAGTAAAATTTAGAATGAATAAAATATTTCATTGTCAATATTTGTGGTGTGGAGAGTTTAGTGTTGGCCACAACCCACTCGTTTTTTAACAATTTTTATAAAAATTGAATTTAGTAACGACATCGCTTCATAAAATTTGTATGGCAGTCGTCTATACACAATATCTAAGAAGACTTAATAGTTTGATACTTGATCTCTAAACATACATATGTACATACCATCATCCTGTTTTCATATTCCGTGTAGGAAAAAATGACTCACCTCCATATTATCCTATCTTGACATACATACTTACATGTGTTGTATAGAATACAAAATATTCAATAATTTGGCTTATTGGGTTTATAGTTTGGTACTTATTCTTCAACTATGCATACTATCGCTATCGACAGTTGGATCTCATGTGATTTTTAAACATTGTCTTTAAATCACACGACATTAGTTAGACATCTGATGCCTACCTAATGTCATGTTTTCCGAAATCGATACCCGGTGGCGATTTAGTTTTGCCGGAATTTATGGGACGAAAAGCATGATGATTCTTCAATATATGAAAACTTCTTACTATCGGGTATATGTGATTAATAATGTTTTAAATATCTAACCTGTTGTGTGTTGTTAAACCTTCTAATAAATAAATAGCATTGATAAAAATATGTTATATTTTTAAATAAGTTTATCAATTTGTTTTCTCATACGAATAAATAGAATCGAAACAAAACGTGTTTATTGTACAATACTAAATCCTTTTTTGTCCTAATCCTATCAGGTATGTATGAAATCATTGGCTATTCACAAAAGGTTTTCAAAATTGCTTTAAAATGTTTGTTTTTTGGGTAATTCAATTACATTTATTCTCGCGGACAGAGTAGATTCGTGTGTCTATATTCATACGAGCGTGTGGCGTGTCCTACTATTAGGTGGATGTATAAATATATCCATAAAATATTCCCGGGGATTTGCAAAGTTAGTGAGTGGGTCTCGGGATGTTTAAGCGGTCCACTAGGTAAATGGTTGTGTTGGTGCAGTGGTCGGTAAACTTATAAGTCAAAAAGAAAGGTTTAAATTTCTTTTGATGGCCAATTTCTAGTCACTTTATTAAGGCACTCCTAAAGTTCTTTTCTGAAAACATCCTCAATCCGATTGAGGTACGTTTGCATAGCTCGACCGCTTCCGACTTTCTCATCTCCACTTCTTTTATTCAAGTGTCTTTCGTTCATCTTCTCTATATTTACATACCAGTCAGAGTCAATCTTCGATACAACATCTATTTTAATTGCGCAACGTCCCCCAACAATCCCCCTAAAATTCCTCCCAATAACTCCACGAAGCTAGGTCGGTCTGGAAATCGACATTAACAAATCCAAAATCATGAGTACAATTAATGTTACGAAAATTGAAGCTGTTGAGGAATACATATATCTAGGACATACAATAAAAATATGGAAAAGATTATCAGACAGCAGAAATTCTCAGATCGGAACAGGTTTGGCAGCCTTTGGGAAACTTAAGCATGTATTAAACAATAAAGGTATTCCCATAATTCTAAAAAGAAAAATGTTTGAAACTATCACGCTAAGTACGCGGACCATACTTAAGGTAAAATACACTCAACGATCCATGGAAAGTCAAATGCTGGGCGTAAGCCTTGAGACGCAGAATTAGAAATGAGGAAGTCAGACGCCTGACAAAAGTTGTCGATATTATGGATCGAGTTTCAAAACTTAAATGACTATATGTGGGTCATGATGCCAGACAGGGAATGGATAGACGGGCACCCAGAATTCTGAAATGGAAACCATGGGATATGAAAAGAGAAATAGGCCGGTCTCAGAAAATGTGGGCCTGTGATATTACCCCGTTTGTTTGAATAAACAAAGAACGTTACCCTTTTGGGTATTTTGTGGAAGGTCCACACATAAGGGCCCAAAGTGTCGCGGTTTGTCGATCACTGTGGTAGTGTATGTACCTACATATTATGTGCGCTACTGCCTACATATCTAACACTCACGATGCAGTCCACTCGCCTGTATTTCGGGCTTTGTGCATTTGATTAAGTCCATTCGCGTCACACACTATGCACCATTACTGGACACCCCGATGTGTTTTACATTTACCCCGTGTGTGTATTTTTGGTGCAGGTCCGAATTTTAAATTTGATTTCAGCGGGGATCTCTCTCTCGCACCACCGCAGACCAGCTTTCCCGGAAGGACGACCGCATCGCCTCGCCTCTCGTGGGGATGGTCGACTATATTAATTTTTCTATGGATTAGCATGCATTATTTCATCTTCAACGTTGAAAACAATATTACCTTCATGGCCCAGTAAAGTTTTTGTTTTTATTCCCTATCTTATATCTCCCTCATTAACTTATGATACTGTGTATGGCACGATTGAAATAATATTTCAAAAATTTTGTACTGGGGCGCTTATTCGTAACCATCTTTAAATTGTTCCATTTTATCTGGATTAGCACACATTCTTTATTTAATTCATGTATACTAATGTGTACAATGGTGGATTTATTGCCATTAGTTAATTTCTTCCAACCAACCAATGCAACGTGAGGCCATAAATAGTGTAGTGGTAGGTACATTCAATCAATAAGAAAAAACATTCTGAAAGATAATCACGTAAGATTAAATGTTAAATCACAGCAACAAAGAAAGGAGAGAGATAGTGGTTGTGAGATGTGAGAGAGGATGGGGAAGAAGTGTCAATTAAGAGTTGTTAGACTGGTAGGTATAACAGATTTATTCTTTTTTTAAAAATTTGAATCGATTGAGACGACGTAATATCATCAGGTGTTCCATAGTCTTGCAGGTTGTACTTCTAAAGAGGAACTGAATAAATCAGTAGAATGATATGAACAGCAGATCAACGAGGCAGACCGTGAGGCCGACAAGAGGCAGACAAGAATATAACATTTTTCTTAAAATATTGTGGTAAATTAGTGCTATTCATTATATTATACATAAGTGAAAATAAATAAATATTACGACGATGGGCCAGCGAAAAAGATTTCGGTAAGTGGAAACATGATCATATTTACTTTATTCATTATCAACTGGAAGTTGATGTTCGTAAAATTCAGTGTCTTTTTACTCTCCACACTATGGAATAGGGGAGAGTCATGATTTCGCAAAATTTAAGCGTATTTTTTTTACATCAATTTCTCAATGGGTATCATGTAGAGAATGCACACTATGAGTTTCGTCGTGATGTGTTTGTGTGTATGGCGTATACGCTGTACGCCGTACGCCGTACGCCGTAGCATTTATCTTTTTTGTGTCCTCTCTACAGCCCAAACTATAAGTCTGATCGACTTCATATTAACATCATATGTGTAAAGTGCAAAGACCTAGAGCTGATTAGTTTTCCATAGACAACTTTTGATTTCTTCTCTATGAATTCATCATTTACGTTGTTTTTTTTTTGTGTCCTCTCTGCAGCCCAAACTATAAGTCCGATTGACTTCATATTGATATCACATGTGTTAAGTCCATAAACTTAGAGCTGATTAGTTTTCCATAGACAACGGTTCATTTTTTCCCAATGTTTCTTTATGATTTCATCTATTAAAACTGAAAAAATGCTCTCACGACCTGGAAATTAGAGATATTTTAATTTGGTTTCAACTATTTATACAACACCAAGAATCTTCATAAAATTGTATTCAAAGTTGGTCAATGTTAAAAGAAAAATATTCAACGGTTTCAAAAATTATATTTTATTTAATGGATATTTGTATGAAACTTATATGTAACAAGAGAATTTTTTTATATTTGGCAATGTTCAGTTCATTGATTTCATATTGATATAAGAATATTAATAGCTTGAACTTAGAACTGATTAGCTTTTCATAGATATCATAAAATTTCTTCATATGATATCACGTGTCAACATTGTCAAAATGCTCTAACGCTCTTAGAAACAAAATTTATCTGCTTTTTTTAAAAAATTTCATACAACATAAGCAGTCTTCACTATACTGCATTAATAGTTTGTCTATCTTAACATAAAAATATACTATCGGAAGAAAATTTATATTCCTGATAGTAACATTTAGTATGAATAAAAATGTAATTAGATAAATTTCTATGTATGGAAACGTTCAGTAATTTGATTTCATGTTATAATGTAAAGAGCTTGAACATAGAACTGATTAGCTTTCCATAAATAACAAAAAAAATCTTCATATGATATCACCTGTCAAAATTTGGAAAATACTCTCGCGTTCTTTAGAACAAAATTTATCTGCTTTTTTTAAAATATTTCATACAACATAAGCATTCTTCCCTATACTGCATTAATAGTTTGTTAGCTTAACATAAAAATATACTATCGGAAGAAAATTTATATTCCTGATAGTAACATTTAGTATGAATAAAAATGTAATTAGATAAATTTCTATGTATGGAAAAGTTCAGTAATTTGATTTCATGTTATAATGTAAAGAGCTTGAACATAGAACTGATTAGCTTTCCATAAATAACAAAAAAAATCTTCATATGATATCACGTGTCAAAATTTTGAAAATGCTCTCGCGTTCTTTAAAACAAAATTTATCTACTTTTTTTAAAATATTTCATACAACATAAGCATTATTCACTATACTGCATTAATAGTTTGTCTATCTTAACATAAAAATATACTATCGGAAGAAAATTTATATTCCTGATAGTAACATTTAGTATGAATAAAAATGTAATTAGATAAATTTCTATGTATGGAAACGTTCAGTAATTTGATTTCATGTTATAATGTAAAGAGCTTGAACATAGAACTGATTAGCTTTCCATAAATAACAAAAAAAATCTTCATATGATATCACGTGTCAAAATTATGAAAATGCTCTCGCGTTCTTTAAAACAAAATTTATCTGCTTTTTTTAAAATATTTCATACAACATAAGCATTATTCACTATACTGCATTAATAGTTTGTCTATCTTAACATAAAAATATACTATCGGTAGAAAATTTATATTCCTGATAGTAACATTTAGTATGAATAAAAATGTAATTAGATAAATTTCTATGTATGGAAACGTTCAGTAATTTGATTTCATGTTATAACGTAAAGAGCTTGAACATAGAACTGATTAGCTTTCCATAAATAACAAAAAATTTCTTCATATGATACCACGTGTCAAAATTTTGAAAATGCTCTCGCGTTCTTTGAAACAAAATTTATCTGCTTTTTTTATAATATTTCATACAACATAAGCATTCTTCACTATACGGCATTAATAGTTTGTCTATCTTAACATAAAAATATACTATCGGAAGAAAATTTATATTCCTGGTAGTAACATTTAGTATGAATAAAAATGTAATTAGATAAATATCTATGTATGGAAATGTTCAGTAATTTGATTTCATGTTATAATGTAAAGAGCTTGAACATAGAACTGATTAGCTTTCCATAAATAACAAAAAAAATCTTCATATGATATCACGTGTCAAAATTTTGAAAATGCTCTCGCGTTCTTTAAAACAAAATTTATCTGCTTTTTTTAAAATATTTCATACAACATAAGCATTCTTCACTATACTGCATTAATAGTTTGTTTATCTTAATATAAAAATATACTTTCGGAAGAAAATTTATATTCCTGATAGTAACATTTAGTATGAATAAAAATGTAATAAGATAAATTTCTATGTATGGAAAAGTTCAGTAATTTGATTTCATGTTATAATGTAAAGAGCTTGAACATAGAACTGATTAGCTTTCCATAAATAACAAAAAAATCTTCATATGATATCACGTGTCAAAATTTTGAAAATGCTCTCGCGTTCTTTAAAACAAAATTTATCTGCTTTTTTTAAAATATTTCATACAACATAAGCATTATTCACTATACTGCATTAATAGTTTGTTTATCTTAATATAAAAATATACTATCGGAAGAAAATTTATATTCCTGGTAGTAATATTTAGTATGAATAAAAATGTAATTAGATAAATTTCTATGTATGGAAAAGTTCAGTAATTTGATTTCATGTTATAATGTAAAGAGCTTGAACATAGAACTGATTAGCTTTCCATAAATAACAAAAAAATTCTTCATATGATATCACCTGTCAAAATTTGGAAAATGCTCTCGCGTTCTTTAAAACAAAATTTATCTGCTTTTTTTAAAATATTTCATACAACATAAGCATTCTTCACTATACTGCATTAATAGTTTTTTTATCTTAACATAAAAATATACTA
Source organism: Molanna angustata (assembly GCA_963576475.1). Classification (NCBI taxonomy): domain Eukaryota; kingdom Metazoa; phylum Arthropoda; class Insecta; order Trichoptera; family Molannidae; genus Molanna; species Molanna angustata. The sequence continues at coordinate 26,577,535 of OY754967.1, read as the reverse complement.
TCGGAAGAAAATTTATATTCCTGATAGTAACATTTAGTATGAATAAAAATGTAATTAGATAAATTTCTATGTATGGAAACGTTCAGTAATTTGATTTCATGTTATAATGTAAAGAGCTTGAACATAGAACTGATTAGCTTTCCATAAATAACAAAAAAATCTTCATATGATATCACGTGTCAAAATTTTGAAAATGCTCTCGCGTTCTTTATATCAAAATTTATCTGCTTTTTTAAAAATATTTCATACAACATAAGCATTCTTCACTATACTGCATTAATAGTTTTTTTATCTTAACATAAAAATATACTATCGGAAGAAAATTTATATTCCTGGTAGTAACATTTAGTATGAATAAAAATGTAATTAGATAAATTTCTATGTATGGAAAAGTTCAGTAATTTGATTTCATGTTATAATGTAAAGAGCTTGAACATAGAACTGATTAGCTTTCCATAAATAACAAAAAAATTCTTCATATGATATCACCTGTCAAAATTTGGAAAATACTCTTGCGTTCTTTAAAACAAAATTTATCTGCTTTTTTTAAAATATTTCATACAACATAAGCATTCTTCACTATACTGCATTAATAGTTTGTCTATCTTAACATAAAAATATACTATCAGAAGAAAATTTATATTCCTGATAGTAACATTTAGTATGAATAAAAATGTAATTAGATAAATTTCTATGTATGGAAAAGTTCAGTAATTTGATTTCATGTTATAATGTAAAGAGCTTGAACATAGAACTGATTAGCTTTCCATAAATAACAATAAATTTCTTCATATGATATCACGTGTCAAAATTTTGAAAATGCTCTCGCGTTCTTTAAAACAAAATTTATCTGCTTTTTTTATAATATTTCATACAACATAAGCATTCTTCACTATACGGCATTAATAGTTTGTCTATCTTAACATGAAAATATACTATCGTTAGAAAATTTATATTCCTGGTAGTAAAATTTAGAATGAATAAAATATTTCATTGTCAATATTTGTGGTGTGGAGAGTTTAGTGTTGGCCACAACCCACTCGTTTTAATAATATTCGTTTGAATTTAAATAAAAATATATTAATCGTGTGATTTATTTATACTGTTTTATTATAATGTGTTGATTTATGTCGTACTATTTAATATAATAATACTTAGTGTTCTTAATCTCTCTATCCCTCTCCTCCTTAGCTTTTATCCCACATGTTGTAGGTGTCAGCTCTCCTTACTGCGCTCCCCCACTTCGTTCTATCCTGAGCATCGTCCTCAGAGACATCATATGCCCGCATATCCTCCGCCACCAAGCTCTACCATCGTCTTTTGGGACGCCCCTTTTGGTCTTTTACCGGGAACACGATTTCTGGCGGTTTTCTTCGAATATGTACGAACCACCTCAGCATACTTTCCATCGGCTTATCGGAGACATTGCGTACGCCCAGGCTACCTCTCACATATTCATTACGGATTTTATCTCCTTGTGACGCCGCACATCCGCCCAAGCATCTTCATCTCAACTGTTTGCACTGACTGAACTTGCCTTTGTGTGACGGCCCAGGTCTCGTTACCACATATAAGCACCGGTCTAATCATTGTCTTGTAGACATGGCCTTTCGTTTTCACTAGCATTCGCCTGACACGGATAACACTTGTCACTTAATGTTCTTAATAAATAATTGAATTGTTAATCTTATTTTTAAGGCTTCTAATAATCGTCTACAAAATTTAATATCCTTATTTAGTTTATAACTTTAAATAATAACGCAAGCATAATTTGTTAATTAAGTTATGTTATGTTAAAGTTTGGAAGCGTTGTTGGTGAGACTGGTATGTTGCTAACTCTGTGCACTTTCTAATCATCCCCCCACCCCCCTTACCTCCTTCGCACATTTCCCCTTTGTGCATTATATTTTCACGGTAACAATTTATTTTCTCGCATGAAACTTGGAAATATGAGTGCGAGTTGTGGATGGCCATCGACCGCAGCTTTATTGGAAAACGTTTTCACGTTTATTGTTGGCAGGGATTTTTAAATCACGTCCATGTATATATGATTTTGTACTTCATTATTTTACATTTACACGACTTGACACGATTTGATGAGAATGTATTTGAATTTAATTGAAAAAAAATAACAATTATTACTTCGATAAAATAATAGTTTGGACAAATTTCAATGTTGTCAAGGTTTCTAAATAATATGTTTAAAAATGTATTTATTTATTTATTTTTTAATTTTTTGTCGTCGTCTCTGTAAATAATTTGATTTCATAAAATTAAGTTTATCGATTTGCAGAATTTTGAGTAAGTTTATTTCACATGTGAATATTTACTTAACGTGTCCGGACATACATATGGACATATTAGACATACAGTAAACATAAATGTAAATATTTTACTCGCTATAATTTGAATTTGTCAAAATTAATTTCAACAGAAATTTGTAGATACAAACGAAAAAAAAGCTTGGATAGCCAAAAAAATTTTCTGAGTTATTATAAATACACTTTTTCTATGTTACGTTTATGGATACTTCTTTTTCTTCTTCTTCCTTTTAATAGATCCGAAGATCTGTTTTTAATGGATACTTCTTTTTGAATAATATTATGTCTAAAATATATTGTAAAATATAAATGTTGCGTTTGAATGAAAAAAATCAATTTTCTTATGCATAACGTCTGGTTTTTGAAAAATTCTGCTTTAGGTGCTTGTAATACTTGTGTTTCTTTAATTGTTTACAAATAATCTCGAAAATAGATGTTTTTTACAATCACTTTACATTATAAATCATGACTATCGTTTTATTATCATAATTATAAGTTTGTTATTGACTAGTAATATTTTTGCGTGAAAGTTAGAAGGGTCCCGTTTGGCAAACAAATAATAAATAGCCTACCTATTTAATTGTTAATCCATCCGAAAAGTTTCTCTTTGAAAGAAGTTTAGAATGAACTCTGTTTGCCTTTGAAAGTTTCTTAGTCTTTAATTAATCACACTGTATAATGTCATCTCCTTAAACAGTGACAAATGATGTAACTTTAATCATGATTGTAAAGTAATAGACTTAAATTCTTATGAGCATTTGTTTCCAAGTTTGGACTCAAAACTTTGACCAAATAATTCTAGATCACAATTACCTACTAGAGATTTTGATTCACTATCACAGTCATCATACAAATATTTAATTCCTTCTAATGATAATCATTTTTGTACATAGATGTGAACTTTGTTTAAAAAAGTATCATTGTTAAGATTATTTTAAATAATTGAATCTCGCATAACGGAAGGCAAAAACCATACAGGTCGCACTAGGGACAGTTATATGGACCAGAATAATGTACTCTCTGTATCAAGTACCAATAGACTGGCAAACAACATATATGTATATGCGGTGAGATGGAGCGCTTGGTGCAAACCAATCTTAGTATTGTGTCATAGAAGAAGATAAATATCGCATTGAAAGTACACAACATGATGTTTGATTATCTACTCTGGAGGTCATCAGGTTTTTTACCTATATAATAAACGAATGCGTTTATTTTGAAGGATGTTATGCCACATAATTATTATATGATTCAAAGTGTTCCGTGTGTTTGTGCCTTGTTATTAAATTATAATCTTGACTGTCCATTAGTTAGTGATGAGCAAAAGTCTTGCAAGACTATGATCACCCCGGTCTTGGTCTTGTATTTGTTCATCACGACTTTCCATACTATGTTTTAAATGTTTTCATTCGCAGTGTCACATTTTGCATCTTCATCAATGGCTCCACAGCCCGTTGCGAGCCTTGGTCTCTTTCATATTTCCTCGCCATCTCCATCTATCCTGGTATGCAACCCTCCAGTCCCTTACGCCAATAGCCTCCACATACCGCTGCACGCGATTCAGCCATCGGAACTTGGGTCTATCGAAGTTTCATCTGCCTTGGGCTTTTTGTGCAGGATCCTCTTTGGCACTATTTCATCGCCCATTCTTTCCACGTGTCCTGCCCATCGCAGCCTCCCTACTTTTATCACCTTTATAATGTTGGGCTCCTAAATATTGTAGATCTCGTAGTTGTATCGTAATCTCCAAGCTCCGTTTACATGCACAGATCCGAATATATTTTTCAGTATTTTTCTCTCAAACACTAGTAGAGACAATTCATCTTGTTTACTCAATTAATACCCAGCATTCAGAACCAAATGTTTTGTAAATTGTGTGTCACATTTATACTTTCAATATATCATTGCTTAGACATAAATTTTTGAACAATTGTTTATCATCGCATGCATAAACCAAACCAGTAACCAAAGGATGTAGTTTTTTTTTACTGATTATCAATGCGATTAAAGTTTGTTCTCTTAATTATCCAAGCTGTTCTAATAAAAAAAGCACGTAACTATCATGCGTTTCTGAAAAAAATATAAATATTATTATTTTATATTTATTTTTACTTATACACAATTTTTTTTCTGGAATGTTAAAATTCGCTTCTCGAACTCTTTTACTAACACAGCAGCCTAGCTATGGAACGATCTTCCGTATTCTGTGTTTCTACCTTCTTTTAACCCGGGTGTTTTTAAAACTCGAATTAATATCCTGGGCAGATTGTATACCCTCCCCAACGCTACGTAGTGCGCTTCTTCGGGCGAGTATAATGAACCCAAATCCTAATAGCTGGTGTCCCCTACGAAGCCATGTTAAAAAAATAAGATACCTACTTATATGAGTAACTGATAGGCATATACATTATTGTTTTAAATTTATATCACTTAAAAGACGACTTCACAAATCAATTAATCGTTGACGCATGTTAAATGTTTTATGTTAGCGTTATTAATAAATTATTTTGTAGTGAGTTGTGTTAATGTGTGTTAACTGTATGTATGTAACTACCAAGTAAAGTATCACAGTTTGCAACTATTTTATTGATTAACACTCCATGTGACCTCTATGGCATGATAACACAATATGAATGAGATGAATTAGTATTGCATACTAAATGTGTTGTTATCATCAAACTAATTTAAAGTTTTTTGACCTGAGATAAATATAATCTTAAAAAAAAACTTGAGACGGAAATAGTTACGTAATAGACGGAAATTAATTTAAATTTCTTTTATATACTTGATAAAAAAATAATTCGAAAATCTGTTTCCTATGCAATAAATATAATAGAGATACATGTTTGCTTAAGCATGGCTAGTATTTCAATTCTCAAGTAAACTATTCTTTACAGAAATAGTTTTGAATGAATTGAAATAATTGTTGGCCCTCCTTTTATAAGTAAATGTTCGTCAAAGGCATATTAACTTTTTTCCTTTGTTGGTTTAATTGATTTCTATTAATACTCACTTTTCGAGTTGGAAGTTCTATTCTGAAGGTTAATAATCTACAAATCCTTGTATGAATAATCATTAGTGAACCCCATATCAGCCATTTAAGTATATTTATTTTATTTATAAACACTTCCTTGCATCCTACGCAAGGAATGTCAAATTTATAATAATAATTTCTTACAACTAACCAGTTTTTGAAATTAATGGTTCTACAATATTAATGATTCTACGAATCTTATTATTCTTTAGGACTACCGTTTTGTCCTGTAAGGACCTTTTCATTTAATAGGAAAATAAAATATAAAACACAACTGTTCCTCCTGTCATTCCGTAAGAACGGCTTGATAAACATATCACATTATATATTATATGAATAAGATATAATTATAGGTTCATATATAGTTTCATGTTGGTGTGAAGTGTAGAGCGTCGTTAGTATTTATCACACATCATAAGCAGCCTCCTTAATATGGGTGTATTAAGATAAGAGACTAAGTCGTAACTGTGACATTTAATTGAACAACTTTATATAGAATCAAATCATTAACCTTTACGACTGAAACGTTTACACTTTCAAAAAAAATGGAGAGGGTTTTAGCTCAAGTTGTGCGTTACTAACTTCCTAACCTTAAATAGAAAATGTTGACACTTTCTTTATGAAGGTTATGTTTTGCTCACACTGAAGGCTCACCAAAAAAATCTATTTTTTTATGTATTCAAAACTACGCAGTAGATTCAAGATTCTTTTACTTTAGAACGAAATTAATGTCAGTATTTTAGTTTGTTTTTTACACCTTTTTCTTTATTTTCACTTGTACTGTGCTGAAATTTCGCAATCGTTTTTTAACTAACTTCACCTGTACTGAAATTTCGCAATCGTTTTTTAACTATCTTCCCGACCAGTTCTGAAACTTTCAGAATTTGTGTATTCTCAATGACAATACCCGTTAAAACTGTTTCCAGCATTATTCATTTAATATTTGAACAATTTTTTATTTCATACAATTTATCTATTCGTTTCCGGCTGGGCGTTAGTTAAATTTGAATCTTATTCGGTTGTATGCAACGATAATATTTTACTGTTTTTACATGTTTTCAATCTATAACTTTATCATAACTTCAAAAAGAAAATCATATTTTTAACTACCAAGTAAATTTTTATTTAATATTCTTTTTCAGATAAATTTTAATTAATGTTCTATATCCCTAAGTACTTTTAACATTATGTATTAGCTGTAAGTTAAACTTAATTTACAATTTTTTAAATAATTCTCGTGTATGTAATATAAAGTATGTAAATAAGTTTGTGAATATAAATATGTAAAATCTATGTAATTAACTCCTGACCCAAACATAAGTTTTTAACTTCATTGGGAAAGTACTTATTTAAAAAGTGTAATAATTTTTGTGTTAATATATTAAGAAAATAAATAAAAACAAGTTAAAATCTAAATAATATACATTTCTTAACACGATTTAAATTCATACTAAAATATTATTATTATGGAAAATAAATTAAACGTGTAATTTAGTGTAAAGTTGTAAAAAATCGATTCCAAAATTAATATCTGAAAAAAAATTGAAAAGTGTGTAATTTTTTTACTATTATAGATGTTTTGCATTTAATTTACATCGTAATGTCAATTTTGGTGCTGAATATGCACTAATATAATTAAACGATTTATTAAGAGCTGTTTTCGCGAATATCTAACTTCAAAGTCTTGTTTATTTGAATAATACTTTCTGTTTGCATGAGGGTGTGCGGGAGACTATTCCACGCGTTTAAACCCAGGTACATCAAAAACATGTAAAAATAATGGATAGTTTTTTGTCATATATTGAAAACTGAACGCAAAGGTCTGAAAGCAAAGTCATATCAAGGAGAGCTTTAAAGACCAAGTGTCGATCATGAATAAATATTAATCAAAGAAAAACCTAGCTATGCGAAGCGATCATCCGATTTAAAGGTATAAAAATAGTAGAATTACTAATCACGATTGATTTTTAACGTTTATTAATAAATTATATAGAATTGATAAATGTGAGACAGTATTGCCACTAAAAAACAACAGTGTTGTGCTCAATAAATTCATAGATTTTTTAGCCAGTAAAATGTTCAAGTGGGTTTGTTTTATTACCATAATATAATATGTTCGTTTCAAAACAAGTTGTTAAAAATATCTTTGTACAACGCTATATTATGTAGATAAACTCAATGAATAGTGTAGGTAAAACGGATTTTATTATAATAAGAAAATATGGGTTGATACATACATAATATACACCAATATTTATTATGGGTATAAATCAATATTATTCGAAACGGGGCTTTTAAGGTAACAAGGGCATAAGACTTATTTTTATGATATTTTCTTTTTCAGTTTTTGCTCGGCGAGATATTTTTTTCTTATGACGTTATTTATTTTTCGAGCCAACGCATAATAATTTATATACACTTTTATATGTGCGATTCCTCCCAAGTCAGTATTCTCAACTTTTTAAATATTTATTGAGAATTCATATTCTCATATTCCCTCATAGATATATTTCAATGATATATATCGGCAGCTGTAAATTATGACACTGAAAGCGAGAAAGTTTGTAGCGGTCTTGTAGGATGATCTAACCAAGAAGATATAGGTATATGTATATGTAAAAAATATTTCTGTTGTATCTTGAACTGAATTGTACAACGAAAAACTAAAGCTTGATTTTATATTTATTAATTTTTCTTTTTAAGCTGTACTATAATATATTGCAATGAATCGTTAGCCGTTTTCATATCCATCATCGATTTTCTTATCCAGCCGTTTACATATCCATGTTAGTTATCTTTAGTTTTTTTTTCTTCACAGCCATTTTTTTTAGCAAGTGTTTGATATCAACAAATAAATATTATATAAAATCAATGATTTGTTTTATTTTTAGCTTTATTGTTTGATATATTCTTGCTAACTTCTATATAAATCTTTGTTTAGTTTTATTATATATTTTTTCTTTATTGTTTGGTATATTCTTGCTAATCTATATTATAAATTTGAATGTTTGTATGTATATGTTGAATGCGCTCCTAAACCGTTCATCCGATTGCAATGAAACTTTGGTGAATTGTCGAGAGTATACCAGGGATGGTTTCTAGATCAAAAACATTTTTCTTCTTCTTCATCCACATTCATTTTACCTATGAAGGTGGATTATCCTGGGAACCGTTCATCCGATTACAATGAAACTTTGATGAATTGTTGAGCGTATGCTCGGGTTGATTTCTGAATTAAAAAAAATCGTCTTCTTCTTCGGGTATTAGGTCATTTTACCTATGAAGGTAAAATGACCAAATACTCTGGGAGAAGAAGCTTCAACTGTCCTTCCATCTCTTCGCAGGTCTTCCAGGACAGTTTTTGGATTTAAACTTATTTCTTATTCTTCTTCTTCATCGTGTATTTGGTCATTTTACCTATGAAGTTGGAGAATCCTGGAAAAAGAAGGTCCAACTGTCCTTTCATCTCTTCGTAGGTCTTCCCAGTATTGTGTCGGGAATTAAACTTTTTCTTAACCTACTGAAGGGACGGGAGGTAATGAAGGGAAGGGAGGTACTGGTGGGTCTGACGGGACGGGTGGTACTGAAGGGTCTGAAGGGACGGGAGGCACTGAAGGGACGGGAGGCACTGAAGGGACGGGAGGCACTGAAGGGACGGGAGGCACTGAAGGGACGGGAGGCACTGAAGGGACGGGAGGCACTGAAGGGACGGGAGGCACTGAAGGGACGGGAGGCACTGAAGGGACGGGAGGCACTGAAGGGACGGGAGGTACTGAAGGGTCTGAAGCGACGGGTGGTTATGGAACATTTTTAATTATACAGGCAATACGAAGTTTGCCGGGGGTTCACTAGTTTCTATATAAATCTTTGTTTAGTTTTATTATATATTTTTTCTTTATTGTTTGGTATATTCTTGCTAACTTCTATATAAATCATTGTTTAGTTTTATTTTTTTTCTTGATTGTTTGATGTATTCTTGCTTACCTATATATCAATCATGTTATATAGAATGCATACTGTTGCGAAAACTGAATGAAATACCAAAATATTGTGTAAATATGTTATTAATGTGATTGTGAAATATTCCACCTCGGTACAGGCTAAGCCTAGTGGGGTGGATATAATAATATGAAAAAAAAATGATTTTGTAAATTATAATAAATAAATAAATTAGTTTCAGAAGTAACGTTAGCTAACTAACTAGGTACCTACTTATAATTAATTTATCAATCAATCCATTAATTTATTATTGAAAATTCGTAAATTAATATAAATATTTTATGATATATTAAACTTTAATATATTTATAAAGACGTTTCGTTTCATCTCTATTGTTTTATTGTTTAAAGATGATGGACCTGTAATCTTTATGTGACTATTTTACAAACAACAGATTGTAAAAGGGACACAGTAGTATCGAAACTTATGAAAAAATATTGTTCATTTAAAGTCTGCCTAGTTTAGAGCATGAATGTATATTTACATTGAAGTCATAAATTTTCCATTTTAATAACATCGTTTTTGTGAATTTTGTTTTATAATTGATTGCCCTTTAGTTTATTGGCTCTGACTTAAGAGCTTTAGATTATAAATTTAAAGTGAACAAATATTTTGCCAACCGTGAACTGTGACCCCACCTTTTAAACGTTAATAAAGCTGGGACGACGCGCACCGCATACAACGATATCACTTTATTACTAGTTGCATGTTACACATGAGATCCAACTGTCGATAGCGATAGTATGTATAGTTGAAGAATAAGTACCAAACTATAAACCCATAAATACAAATTATTTAATATTTTAAGATATTTGATTTTCTATACAACACATGTACCTAGGTACCTATGTATGTCAAGATAGGATAGTATGGAGGTCAGTCCTTTGATCCTACCCAGAATATGAAAACAGCATGATGGTATGTATGTATGTTTGGAGATTAGTATCAAACAATTAAGTCTTCTTAGATATTGTGTGTAGGCGACTGCCATACAAATTGTATGAAGCAATGTCGTCACTAAATTCAATTTTTTATAAAAATTGTTAAAAAAAATTGAGATGTGCTAATACAATGTTGATATTTTTTATAGACAATTAAATTATCTAGTTGGGGTGTTTCGGCTTTTTTTGACATTTTTAAAAAAAAATGGAAATATAGGCAGTTAAACTCATAAATTTATCATAAAAAAATAGTTTTCTTAATAAAAAATGTTTGAGAAACCCTGGAATTTTTTCAAAAAAATTATTTGTGATTTTGTATTTGTCTATGTTTATACCAAATTTCAGCGTTCTAGCTTTTATGGTTTCTGAGATATATGGAAAAATAAACCAAAAATTCAAAAGTTTATAACCCCTGACTGAAACAAAAATTCACCATTCTGAGTATAAAAGTTTTGTAGGCTTATGTGTTTATATATTTTGAAATTTTGGGCTCTGTTAATTGAGCGGATCAAAAGTTATAAGGGGGGACGGACAGACACACACACACACACAGACACACAAAACTCACATAAAATGTTCTACTCCGAATTCTGAGTAAATCCATGTATGGGAACATATATGCTGCGAGGCCTCTAGTTGGTGTTATTAGCATGCAAAAAGTCCACTACGCCATACAAAATGTTCCTTCGTACACTCATCTTGGCTTAATAATGTCGATTCATTCAGAGAATTGAATTCTCATGAACGAATCGACAGTTGGAATTATCCATTTATTATTATACAACCACAGACATACATTTCTCGCTTCATTTATATCCATGCGTCGTCGTTCACGTCCATGCATCTTCTCATACACCCTCTTCTGTTATTCTTAAGTCTCCATCTTTCAAAATTCTGTTTATGTGATCGTGCCAATTTTTCTTTGGCCGACCTCTGCTTTTCGTTCCTCTTTTTTCGGCCTTTTATATTTTTTTTTGTCAGACGGTTTTCACTCATTCTTTTAAATGTGGCCAAACTACCTTAGGGCATTTATTTTCATCTTACTTACGATATATCTTTCAATCATACTTTCTCGTTTTATATTCTCATTTCTTATTCTATCATACATCGTTTTACCACAAATTCGTCTTAGTGATCTCATTTCAACCGCGTTAATTCTTCTTTCATGTTTCTTCTGCCATGTCCATGTTTCACTAGCATACAATAGAGTCGGTACGACGATACTATTGTGTACCGCGAGTTTTGCTTGCCTCGAAATAATTGGGTCAGCCATTATAGATCATTATGCAGTATTATTCACTCTATTTACTCCTGTTACTCTGCTTTTTATTTTTTATTTTCTTCCAGTCTTCCATCACGCTGAAACATGCTTCCTAAGTATAAATATTCATCCACTTGTTCTATAAAATAAATGCAATATAATTTCTTTATACGTCGTAGCTTTACTTTTGTGGCACATTTTAACTAGTAAAATTAAAATTACAAATTACTTCGTTTACACCACTAATGAGTATTTATAGTTTACTAGTTGCGGAGCTGACCCGCTCCCTCATCAGAACAAACTAATACTGTAATTTTAATTTTTTTATGAAATATAATTCTTATTTATATAGAGGAGTTTACTTAATACGCGGACATACATACCATCACGTCCTTTCCCGTATAGGGTATTTAGAGAGAACAGATAGCAGTCCTGACATTCATTCAATTCTTCTGTAGGTATCCACATATATTATAGTTCGATCTTTTTTCTAATTCTGGTTTTGAACTTTCTCATCTTTTACAATCTCATCAATATGTAATTTTTTCTGCAAACTACTTTTGTGTCTTGCTTATATTAATTACTGGCGGGTTTATTGTCATTCGGATACAAAGATACCAGGTACAAAGGAAAAAATGCATCCATTCAAATAAAGTAGACGTAGGCACTCGCGCATTAACATTTTTATGAAAATTTATTAACTAAAAGAAAAGATGACTATATTTTTTCTTTCTCATATATAATCTTTTCATTACGTATAGCTACGTAATTCATACAAACTTATATATTATTACAATATAAATTAATGTTAAACGGAAAGACTATCTGCAGTATGTTACACTTTGTGTAAGATTTTGCGAATATTAATTTCCTCAATTCAAAACGAATTCTCTACGCAGAACAGTGGGGAAAAATTAGATATTCAATTTTGAATATAATCTTTCCTCTCGAGTGGAAGGACTTTTCTCTCAGATATCTCTAACTCTAGATAGGTAAGTACCTACCACATGAATTGATATTTCATTCGGAAAATGTTGTGGCGGCATATCGCCGCCGCCGCTGAGATAAATGAAAAGTGGATTATTTAATTATAATTTTAGGTACGAAAATTGAAACGAAATAATACTTAAGGATGGATAGGTTCCTGGCATGGATAAAATTTAAGTCAAAGTTTCTTTTATTGAAAAATATTACTTGTAGCCTTTCAGGATTAGATTAATTTTAATAAAATTTATAAAATATAAGACACGAAGAACCATCTATAAATTTCGTATGAAAAATTCAATTCTTATTATAATAATCGCCAACTTATTTATATAATAATTTATGTACATGTGTACAAAGACAGGTTTATTGCCATAAGGCAATTTCTTCCAACCAACCCGAGCAACGTGAAGTCTCTAAGTTGAATTGGTACAATACTAATTTATTGAGAAATAAATTGATAAAAAATAACATAAAAGAGTAAGATATATAAAAAAATACAAAGAGAAAAAAAAATGAAAAGAGAGTTTAAAAAAAAAGAATAAAAATAACACCTCACATAGCAATGATGAAAAGGAGGTTACGGAAGGATATAGAAGGAATTCAGGAACTATTTGACAAATAAAGCTTTTTTAGTTTACCTTTAAATATTTGAATGGATTGAGATGACGTTACTTCATCACTTAGGCCATTCCATAGTCTAGCTGATTGTAGTTGAAAAGAGGAGCTGAAAACTTCTGTATTGTGAATGGGGATATCTAGTGTAGTACGTTCAGCAGATCGAAAGGATAGGCCGTGACTTGACAAGAAAACGACGTTATTTTTTAAATATTGTGGTGAATATGGATCATACATAGTCTTATAAAGTAATGACAGAATGTGAATGTTACGACGATCTGGTATCTTTGGCCAACGAAGAATATTTCTACAAGTCGAAACATGATCATATTTTTTAAGATTGTAAATGAACCGTATACAGACATTCTGTAATCGTTCCAATTTATTTAATAATTCTTCATTGGCATCCAGATAACACACATCACCGTAATCAAGCAATGGAAGAAGTAAGGATTGTGCTAGTGTAATTTTACAATGTATTGGAAGAAAGTTCTTCAATCTATTAAGAGAATGGATATTATAAAACAGAGTTTTACTGACATGAGAAATCTGTCCATGCCACGAAAGATCTTCATCAAAAAGAATACCAAGATTTTTCACCATTTTTGATAAGGGTATGTGTTGATTGTTAATTTGAAGAGATGGGAGAGGTGAATTTTTAAGTTTAGACGGATTCTGAAGGAGGCCATGGCCCACAACGGGCTGTAGCGCCAATGATGATGATGATGATGTACTGTACATGTCTACTTCATTTCACGTCTTTTTTTTGAACATACTGCAGAAGTATTTTCTAAGTACACTTATGATTATACCCTTTCTATAAATGGAGGGTAACTACTATCCACCAGGGTTGGGCCTTCGCTGGCATTGCCAATTAGTAATAATAATTCAACGTAATTAGGCTAATTACAATGAATGTGGTTCGCTTGTACATGAGTCTACCTCACTGACTAGGCAGCGGTCATTACGTCTATTCAGGGTTGGCAAACTATTCATATAGTTTTTTTTTTTTAAGTTCGGCAACCCACCCAAATCGAGGGTGATTGTGCCATTTTAGTGTCTATGAGACACACGAATTAGAAGATTTACAGTAGAATAATTAATTTAATTGCATTTACAAATTCATTTGATTAGAGAAAATAAATTTAGAAATTAGGCAATAACACGATTTTTATTCAGTGGTAATAAATAGGTGAGCAACATTAAAAGGACAAAAAACATTGGTAATAGAAATTCATAAAATGCTTTTAGGGAATGTCAATGAAATCTGATCTGTTGTAACATAATTTTTTTGCAATTATTGATTTGTCATAATTGGTTACAAATAAACATTTTTAGCTGGTTTTTTATTGGTATCTTGGATTATGGGAAGTACATATTTATTATATCTGATTTTTTGCCAATATTTCATCACTGTGGTTTATACATTTTAATCCTTGATTTTCAAGAATTGACATTGTTGCAAGATTTTAAGGAATATACTGTTTTTAATCTCAAAAATGTATAATAAAGTATATCTTTGTTTATACATAATATTGTAAATGAGAGTTTTCACATGTGGGCGCGATTATGTTGTTTATACTTAGGATTTAAAGAGTAATTATTTTGAGTACCTATTGAAATTACTGAGTGTACGAAAAATAATAATACGAGTATATCGGAATTATTACGGATTATTCACGGAGATTATGTGTATTTAAATATAAATTAGGACTTTTCGTATGGAGATTATATGGGAGGATTAAGTCGAGACTTTGGGATAATAGAAAGTTTAATATGGAACAGAGAAAGGGGAAAAGAGCACAAGAGAGAGGAAATAGAAAGTATATAGGGAGAATCTTTAACTCTCTGTAGATATTCCTATTTTGAATGAAGTTTAGAAAACAACAGAGATAGACAAAGACTATATTAATTTATGCAACTTTTATGTATATTTTTGTTGGGTATTCCATTAAGTAATTTTATTATTTTAGTTTTGAAATATTTTTCACCATCTTGATTTTAACGTCTAAAAGTTTTCGTATTACCGTTAAAGTTTAGTGTGGTCTATGGTGACCGAATGCACAATGGACTTTAGAGGTGCGGTCGTATTGTTTATGTTAAACTCTGGTGATTTTCCACAGAGTTAAAATTATTTAGTCCTGAGGTAATTTGTAGAGTGTTTTCAATGTCCTCCATTATGTGTAGCAAAGTAAATATTAAAATAATTATCCCCTGTTGTTATTGTGCCACGAAATAACTTTGACAAAAGCGAAAGGATTGCGCACTTTTGATACTTTAAATTTGAAATACTGTACGACGTTATTTTCTACTCTCGTGTTAATTGTAACTGAATATTTAAAATTATACATTTATCATATTGTGTCGAATTCCTACTTTTTATCCATTAATTTGGAATAATGGATTGAAAGAGTGTATTTGCCGACTGTTACATATCTGAAATTTCAGTACAAATATATCAATTCTCAAGACTCAATAATGTGAGTTACTCTAATGGTAATGGTAGTAGTAGATATCTGATTCCTGTGACAATGGTTTCGGTATAGACACGAATTTTTACTTTTTGTTTAGTCTAGATTTGTGAGAAGATTAATATCATAATATTCCAAATGAGGCTACTTTTGTTTGGCAACAAAATTATTATTTCACTGAAGTGAATATCAGGGGCCGCCCCAGAAAGGGATATCATGACCATAAGAATGATATACTGAAAGAAGGAAAGCTTGAACAATCGATGAGCGTGTATGAGACGATTCATGGATGTAAAGGAAGCCAGTAATGTGTGCAATAATACAGGAGTATGGCACTTGGTTCTCTCTGCTTATCTCGTAAGGGACACGGCAAGATGGTATGTATGTATGTAAATTATTATTTGAAATTAGTAGTTTAGTAGGTAGGTTATTATTAGTTGGTAGGTTAATTGCCCGAGAATCAATACGAAATCAAATAAAACTTTTCTTTGTTTATTTTACAAATCAAAACAGTTTTATTAAACGTTGCTGTAACAACTACAACAATTTTAACCCTCAACCCAAACTATTTAATATATCTTTACAAGCACTAAATGCGACTCTTAATGCGACTACAAGCATCGGTGAGTGAAATTATCCTATTTCATCCTTCCAGTTTATTTTTCAGTTTCCTAACCATATCCTAAATCTCATTCACCTGATCAATGTTCTCTTCATGGAATAATATGAAAAATGTTTATATAATTTAGTGAAGAATTATAATTGGCTTATTTCTTTGTTAATTGTGTAACTTTATTATATTTATTATGTAAAAAAGCTGTTTGTTATGTTTCCGAATAAAATAAAATAAATAAACCCAAGTAGTTTGAGGTTAGGATACAATCATAAATTTTCTATGTTTAATATAAATTTCTGTAATCATATTATGTATAAATTTCTCAATTCCAATGCATCCTCAGTGAGATACTCGTACCTATATATTATATATATTTCGAACGAAGGCTGATATTTAAACAGTGTATAATTGAATTGCTTCACCTTCTGTAGAATTTCCTGTCCCATGGCAGTTAGTAAGTAGGTACATATATATCCTCTGCCCCTTAGGAGTGTCAATATTGAATTCGGAAACTTCCTACCCTACTTTTCCGTTGCACCTTGCCAAGATACAGGAACGTATTTGCTACATACTCGGATTTTCAATATAAAACTTTTCTTCGCTTCTTGTCGTCTATGTGAAATATCTACATAATTTCTACAAAACGTCTAAACGTTTTGTTGCATAGGTACCTTATGTATTCGCGTTACTTTAAAATTGTTTTTATTTTCAATAAAAGTAAACTAGACCATTATATTGCTTTGTAGTTAGACTATTTTTTTATATCGCAGACTCAACAGTTGTAGAAAATTTGTGTTTTTTTTTTGCAGATTTGTGTTGATGTTTTATAATAAGGCATCTACATAAAGACTCAAAATGTCCTCGACTGGTTTTCCCTATACTATTGGAGTTATTATTGTTTTTGAACAATAATATTTTTTGCATATTCATTGATGTTTTGTTTAGTTAATTTTTTGATTTCGATATGTATCTTTATAACATTTTTTTATGAATGATATTAGTCGTTTAATTAGTACCAATATATGCTTTGCTATTCGGTGAATATACTTTAAGGTATGTTTTTTTAGTGTGGATTTGTATAACGAGAACATCCATTTTATAATTTATTTAAATATAAACATAACATATAAATCCTTCGTATACTGCTACAAATTCTTAATGCTTTAAAGTTGGATAATTGATCTCTTGTGAATATATCATCATTATCATTTGTCGGCCTTCGTGGCTCAGTTGGTAAGGTATCTGACTGCTGATACGAGGGTCCCGGGTTCGATTCCCGGTGGAGACACAGTTTTTAATTGTGTTTTCAGTCTGGATCTGTGAGACGATAAATATCGTAAGTCTCCAGAATGTGGCAACTTGTTATTGGGTGCGTGTTAAATAATTATTTGATATAGCAACTGTTAGTTGCCCGAAAAGCTACATAAAAAATAAAATAAAAAATATCATCGAGAGTATGGGGTATTGTTTCCTTTTGGTAATGACCACCATTGTATAGTTAACAACTTGTTAATATTTTCATGTTATTATGGAATAAATTTCTGCCATCTCGTCTGCATCCCTTTCATTTGACTCTGCACAAAGTACCTACCCACGAGAATTGAATCACGAACGATCTCTAGTCTTCTCCTTTCGTGTCAGCAACGCATTGTTGCGTTGCTGTGGTGGAAGGATTGGCCAGAGAATTTCTGTTACCAGGGGGCACCGCGTGGAGGACGATCGATCGATCTCTAGTTAGGTGAAAGTTTATCTTGTCGGTACGCGTCAGTCGTCGATATCGAGGGAAACTATTGAATCGTGTGTTTATGAAATACGGAGGGATGTAGAAGAAGGTGTTGCGAGTGACATTAGCGCATATTTGAATTGTGCCATCGGTGGCCACACACTTATGTATATTAACTTATACATATGTAGCCGATATGGAGTCGCGACGCCAAATGGAAAACTCGACATTTGTGGCACATTTCTACTGGTAGTTTCAATAGACGAGGATATCATTTACGTTGTATAAATAAAGATAAATCTTTGTGACTTATAAAGTTTTATGTACATTAGAATTTTTAATGTTTATTATTATATGTACCATTAACACAATTGTTGTGAAAAGTAGTAATACAAAAGGCATTGTATTGTTCCATCCTTTGCACTGTGAATTTGAATTAGGATATTCGATATATTTTTTCTAGTTCTTTTTATTGTAGGTACTATGCGAGGATACCCCAACGTCATCTATTACTTAGGCTTCTTAAATTCGCACGGTTTTTACTCAACCATAAAAAATAAAACAATACTTTCGTAGTTTGTAACTAGAAAATAAGAAATATGAAACAAAATGCGACTTTTGGACAAATGACTTAAGAATTTTTATTTTTGACTAATATCTATGTATGGTGGTGTTAGTGTGTGTGTGTGTGTTTGTCTCACGCCTGTTGGGAATATAAGAGCATCAAAAAATGTAATTTATGTGCGTGCATGTACCAGTATACCTGACGCAGTGTCACGCTAAAAATATTTGATAAAAATTAATAATTAAATTTTTCATACAAAAAGTACATGTAAAAACTATACAACAAATTTTTGCGCGCAAACATATTTTTACTTAAAAGTAAGAAGTACGTTTTTTACGAATATAATATTTTTTCAAGTATGAATAAGAATTTTAGTGAAAAACATGGTTAATATTTTAAATAATTATAATGTTTAACCTATTTTTTAAGTAAGAGTTTTGTCCATACAACGCTGCCATTGTGATAATTTTCCAAAATGGTTGATTTCTATGCTAATGAAAATTACTTTATAATTAAACCTATGAAATAAATGAGATTTTGGAAACATAATATAGTAGGACACGTAAGCCTGTTTTAAGATATATGTTGTAAAAGTCTGTTGATTATTAATAATTTATTTATTTATTTCAATTCTTTACACTTGTTTTTTTTATTTTTAATGTGCGACCGACACCCGCTTCACTGGGAACATACCCGTGTCGGAGTGAGTATCAAAGTGATATTTATTATTGTCACATCACAGTTGTACCTTAAAATTTTTAATGCAACAGGCATAGTAAAATTGCATAATTTGTCATATAGGTACATATATTCGATTTTTTATTTTTTGGCTTTTGTTAATAGGTAGGTACTTACCTGTTCGAAAAATAAATCGAGTACCAAACCAATAAAATTCGGACTCTATTGGAAAATTCTCAAACTATTTAGGGTTAAGTTTTCCATACGAGGACCCTGTAAGGTTTGATTTATCAATGTACTGAATATGAAGATTATGTACTAAATATGTAGTACCAATATTACTTAAAAAAAAATTATACAAACTTCTTTGATTTTATACGTGCTCCTGATGACAATATATAAAAAATGGGGGCTGTGGCCAACATTAAACTCTTTTTAACGTATATATTCAAATTTAATTATAGAACCATTTGATTATAGAACTATAATCAAATTGTGCAGAAATATTATATTTTACTATATACACTCTAGATGAAAAAATATAAAAACGAATGGGATGCGTCCAACACTAGACTCTTTCGTTGCTTTTGTTCAATCTAATAATAAACCATTTCCCATCATCTCCAGAATGTGGCAACTTGTTATTGGGTGCGTGTTAAATTAATATTTGACATGGTACCTGTTAGAAGTAACATAGAATAAAATAAAAATATTGCGGTAGAAATAACCTTGAGGTTACCTCGCGAAGGAGAAATGGCACCGATTTCTTTGTTATCCGACTGTTTAGTCAAACGGTTGTCAGATCAGATTGGATTTGCCCGGTGGAGTATTTCGACTAGTCAGTCTTCAGTATAAGTCCTGGTTTACCAGTTACCGCGCCTCTCTCAATCCGAGGCCACTACATTAAGCCATTATTAATGCTTTACGATTCGTTAAAATCTCTCTCACTGCTAAAACGATCCACCCGTACCCCTTCACTCGACGAGATAAGCTAATGTTGCCGCCAACTTGAACCGCTCAACCCCGTCCTCTGCATACGGGACTCCCGATATGTTTGCGGAGAGGTTGTTCAAAAAGGTCTCACCATTTATCTTAACCCTTTCGTCGAAATGGCCAATGACACGCCTCTTTTGACGTGTTCTTTATTTTCGCTTTGATCTCGTTTCGAAACCGTTGTGCCTTAGTGACTTATCTCGTTCGGATTTAAAAAAAAGGATTCAAAAAGGCCATCCCTGGTATGTTGGCGTGCACAAAAAAGAAGAGCGAACCCGAAATATTCGCCCGATGATAACTTAAAGTAATTTCACCTGAGATAAGAGAGCGCAGACTGTATGATATATTATATAGGTAATGTTAGGTTCTGCTACTTTATCTTCTCCACAAATTTCGCACACGATGATGAATGTGCAATTTGATGTTAGTCGTTAAGAAAATACTAACGTCGGATATGATTTTTTATATCCGATGCGAAGAACAAAGAGGCCGTTTACGGGGCAATAAATCATTATGGTACTTTGAAGCAGTTTTGTATTATGTTTATGTTCTAATATTTGAAAGGAAAATGTCGGTAGAGACATGGATTTTCTTTAAAGGCGGTACTTCTTACAAGGACCTGAGATACTTCTTTTTTAATTTTTTATTTTAAACTCTAGCTATTTCGCCCTGCCAGGCATAATGTGTCAAAAATAGGTTAAAATAAAAAATAATTATGTCGGAATCATACGAATTATACACAAATATTGTTATTTAACTAGTTGCATGTAACACATGAGATCCAACTGTCGATAGCGATAGTACGTATAGTTGAAGAATAAGTACCAAACTATAAACCCATAAATACAAATTATTTAATATTTTAAGATATTTGGTTTTCTATACAACACATGTACCTAGGTATGTATGTCAAGATAGGATAGTATGGAGGTCAGTCCTTCGATCCTACCCAGAATATGAAAACAGCATGATAGTATGTATATTTGGAGATTAGTATCAAGTCTTCTTAGATATTGTGTGTAAGCTACTACCATACAAATTGTATGAAGCAATGTCGTCACTATATTCAATTTTTATAAAAATTGTTAAAAAAAAATTGAGATGTGCTAATACAATGTTAATATTTTTTATAGAAAATTAAATTATTTAGTTGGGGTGTTTCGGCTTTTTTCGATATTCTTAAAAAAATTGGAAATATAGGCAGTTAAACTCATAAATTTATCATAAAAAAAATATTTTCCTTAATAAAAAATGTTAGAGAAAGCCTAGAATTTTTTTGAAAAAACTAATTTGAGATTTTGTATTTGTCTATGCTTATTTATTTATTTATTTATTTAGTTGCTTCTCGGGCAACTAACAGGTACTATGTCAAATATTAATTTAACACGCACCCAATTACAAGTTGCCACTGGAGACGTTTTTAATCGTCTCACAGATCCAGACTGAAAACACAATTAAAAACTGTGTCTCCACCGGGAATCGAACCCGGGATCTTTGGTTCAGCAGTCAGATACCCAACCAACTGAGCCACGAAGGCCGACAATTTTTATTAATATAATTTTTATTGCTTATACCAATTTTTAGCGTTCTAGCTTTTATGGTTTCTGAGATATATGGAAAAATAAACCTAAATTTCAAAACTTGGCAACCCCTGACTGAAACAAATATTCACCATTCTGAGTATAAAAGTTTTGTAGGCCTATAACTGTTTATATAATCTGAAAATTTGGGCTCTGTAAATTGGACGGATCAAAAGTTATAAGGGACACACACACACACACACACCACACACACACACACACCACACACACACACACACACACACACACACACACACACACACACACACACACACACACACACACACACCCTCACACACACACACACACACACATACAAAACTCACACACACACACACACACACACACACAAAACTCACATAAAATGTTCTACTCCGTATTCTGAGTAAATCCATGTATGGGAACATATATGCTGCGAGGCCTCTAGTTGGTGTTATTAGCATGCAAAAAGTCCACAACGCCATACAAAATTTTCCTTCGTAACCGCATCTTGGCTTAATAATGTCGATTCATTCTGAGAATTGAATTCTCATGAACGAATCGACAGTTGGATAAACGCTGGGCCACTTTTTAAACGTTTATTCACTATAGGTAGGTACATATTATAACCTAGTTGGTAGGCGGGCGACTGCTAAAAGCAGACTAGACCTTAGAATACATCACAGATCATTATTTCCAATGTCGGATGAGCTGGCAAAGTTGACAAGAAACGCGAAAATTTAAACATAATTAATAAATATTGTTAAAAATGATACAACTACGTAAATAATATGTTGAGAAATATAATTTATTTGAAAAATGTGATCACATACGAATACACAATAAACTTATTCTTAACCTCAAATAACTAACTAAACCTAACCGAAAATTTTATGGGGTACAATAAAATACGACAAAGAAATAATACGTATATCTCCATTCCCCAATTTTTCGGTATGGTTTAGTAAGTCTATAATAATAATAGCTACTTGCGTGAACGAGTTGCTTTATAAATAAAAAAAAATATGTTATCAACACCTTTGTCATTTGAGGTTAGGAATAAGTTTATTATGTATTCGCATTTGATTACATTTTTCAAATAAATTAAATTTCTCAACTAAAATAGTTGGATGATACTTCCTATTTTTAATAATATTTATTATTTTTTGTGTTTCGAATTTTAGCATTTTATATCAATTTTAGGTTTATACTTCATACAAACACTTATATCTTATTTAGGTATTCATTTAATTTTATTACTACCAAAAGTTTGGTGACCATACGAAATCTCTTCATACATAATATTTTTTTTGTTACAACTAAGTTCTCGTTTAATTTTTGTACCTATGTGTATGTTAGAAGTTATTCACAATTTCGAAATGCCGTTATTATTTCTCTGGTTTAATATATAGTTTGCAATAGTGAGCCATGGTAGTTGCAATATGATGATCGTTAGGTATTTTCTATAAAACAAATACTTTAATAATATGATTGAATATTTTTTTAGACAAAAAATTTAATGCGAGTGGTACTTAATAACAAAAAAACCAAAATAACTCACAATTTTTTATAAACATTTATCATAATTTCATTTAAAATCGAGATGACAACCAATGATTTGTCTCAGATCGATGGCCATTTTGTATGTACGTTTCAGTTGAGATAAAATAAGACGGAGTTATAAATATTTATTACGTTAAAGAAAGGGGATCAATGGGTTGGGATTTTCCGCGTTGATTTGGAACTGAAAGGGAAATAATATTTTATGTATTAGTCTTTAGTAATGGATCTGACCTGGTCATCACACGGCTTAGACATAATCCAGTTAAGGTTGGTGTGTTTTTTCATACATATTCGGGAGAAATTCGATTCTCTCCCTCAACACCCGGGCGCTTGTTTATTCTAATAACTTGAGCCTCTTCATAGCGTGATGGTTTTTGCGAATGTATACCATCCTATGCTATGTGTAGGTACTTTCTCCAACAATGTTTTCATGCTGGCAATTTCTTGGCGAGACATTAGGAGGGACTGAGACCACAACACCACTGTTTACCGAGATGGGCTGAGACGCCTAGTTGTGTGAACGGTAACCAAATTGACAAAGCACTCGTGGAACGTTTATTTAATGAATGCCTAAATACCCGTTATTACACGGAATCATTCTCATTAGTTTTTAGCTCGTAAGATACTTTTTTCAATCTATAAGTTGATTAAAATTAATGGTGCCTGAGGTCACTTTCTGTTGGAAGGTCATCGATAGATGAACTAGTGCTAGTCAGTGCAAGATTTGATTTATCAAAAACACAAAATCTATTTTCTGTTAAATAAAGTATATTTTCATGTACTTTTACCAATAATATTCAATCAACAAAAGAACTGATTTTTTTAGAAATAAGAAGTAAATATTTTTTTAGAATTATTTATTGTATATATTTTTTGTATAATCTGTTTGTGATTTATATGAAAAATGAAGTACCATTTTTTATGTCTTTGAATGTATTTCAAGCAGAATCATATGAGCTTCATTGTTGGTACAACAATATAATTTTAATGTATTTCAAGTAAAATCATATGAGCTTCATTGTTGGTACAACAATATTACAATATAATTTTAATGTATTTCAAGTAAAATCATGAGCTTCATTGTTGGTACAACAATATAATTTTAATGTATTTCAAGTAGAATCATATGAGCTTCATTGTTGGTACAACAATATAATTTTAATGTATTTCAAGTAGAATCATATGAGCTTCATTGTTGGTACAACAATATAATTTGAATGTATTTCAAGTAGAATCATATGAGCTTCATTGTTGGTACAACAATATAATTTTAATGTATTTCAAGTAGAATCATATGAGCTTCATTGTTGGTACAACAATATAATTTGAATGTATTTCAAGTAGAATCATACGAGCTTCATTGTTGGTATAAAAATATAATTTGAATGTATTTCAAGTAGAATCATATGAGCTTCATTGTTGGTACAAAAATATAATTTGATTGTATTTTAGATAGGATCTTAGGAGCATCTGGTTAAATCTTTGTTAACTTTTGTATGTCTAACACACATATTTCATATAGTTAATTTTATTATTTGCAATGAATTATTTATATATTTACCACTCTACTTCTATTTCGTAGTAATTTTTCTTCATTGATACTTTGCGTATGAATAATTATGCTTTTATTTGATAAGTGATATCAATCAGATATATAATGATGAGCTAGATGAAGCTTGAAAGATATACATTTCGTAAATGATTGTTATGCATATAATATATGGCCATAAAAGCATATTTATTAATGTTAAATACTTGGTGTGCGGAGTCTAACGTTCAATTTGTAAGGGTTCGTGTACCGGGTTCGGGAGACTGATGAGCTAAACACCTTGAATAATTACAACATAGCCGGGATTGGTTATACTAATTGCTGTGTATCATTGAACAAATGGTCGAAAAGTATATTCGTGTATTTACTTCAAACATTCTTCAATAACTAACCGGTTTGCCAATTATTTATTTTTCTAATGTTTATTTAGGTACAGGTACCCCATTTTTTTAACATAAATAATATTTATTTATTATTTGAATTTCAAAATCAATGCAATTAAGATAGAAAATGTGCAACATAATATAAAAATATTATATATAAAAATAAAAAATAAAAAAAAACAAAATAAAACACAAACTTTGTAAATACTTCTCATTTGTAAAGTATTTACAAAGTTTGTGTTTTTTTTTTTTTTAAATGAACTTCTACAAAGTTCCTCACGTTAAAATTATTAAATTTAGTTAAACGTTTAAAAGTTGAGTCATATATAATATGTAACTAATATTTTTTTATCATCATATCAGCTCTCTTTTGTCCAGTAATGGAAATAAGCATCCAACCACCTCCTTTCACTCGTTTTATATCGTCTGGGTCGTTATTGCTTGAGGTCTTCCAACACTTCTTCTGCCCGTTTTTGGTCAAATTCCAGTACTTTTTGGTCCAACTGGATTCCGTCGTTCGGGCGACTTACCCTGTCGAACTCCACATCTGGTTGGCTATACTTTGTCTCCTTTTTCTTTTTTATTGCTGAACATTAATATTTATCGATTGAACTAGTGGTTGGGGAATGCCATTACTTTTTACAGATGATACAAAATTTGAATGTGAGCTAAACGCTGAATCCATACGCCATATCATACGCCTTACACCATAAACAAATGTACGAAGAAACTCAGTATGCAGTATGAACTTTCTACATGATACCATTTATTAATTTGACGTAAAGATACACCAAAAGCTTAGCTGATAGCTTTTCAATTTTACACAGTAGTTTAGAGTAAAAATAATGTGATTAGTAGATATTTTTGTTGATCTTATTTTATATAAATGATGTCTTGGTTAGAAGCTTTTACTGGATCGAGGTATTATTTCTATACTAGTTGCATGTAACACATGAGATCCAACTGTCGATAGCGATAGTATGTATAGTTGAAGAATATGTACCAAACTATAAACCCATAGATACAAATTATTGAATATTTTCAGATATTTTGTTTTCTATACAACATATGTAGGTATGTATGTCAAGATAGGATAGTATGGAAGAAGATCCTTTTTCCTACCCAGAATATGCAAATTGCATGATGGTATGTATGTATGTTTGGAGATGAAGTAACAAACTATTAAGTCTTCTTACATATTGTGTATAGGCGACTGCCATACAAAATGTATGAAGCGATGTCGTCACTAAATTCAATTTTTAAAAAAATTGTTAAAAAAAAATCGAGATCTTCTACTACAATGTTAATATTTTTTATAGAAAATTAAATTATCTAGTTGGGGTGTTTCGGCTTTTTTCGATAATTGTAAAAGTTTTGGAAATATAGGCAGTTAAACTCATAAATTTATCATAAAAAAAATATTTTTCTTAATAAAAAATGTTTGAGAAACCCTGGAATTTTTTTGAAAAAACTAATTTGAGATTTTGTATTTGTCTATGTTTGTACCAATTTTCAGCGTTCTACCGTTTATGGTTTCTGAGATATATGGAAAAATAAAATAAAAATTCAAAAGTTGATAACCCCTGACTGAAACAAAAATTCAAAATTCCGAGTATAAAAGTTTTGTAGGCCTGTAACTGTTTATATATTCTGAAATTTTAGGCTCTGTAAATTGAGCGGATCAAAAGTTATAAGGGGGGGACGGACACACAGACACACACACACACACACAGACACAGACACACACACACACAGACACACACACAGACACACACACAGACACACACACACACAGACACACGAAATGTTCTACTCCGAATTCTGAGTAAATCCGTGTATGGAACATATATGCTGCGAAGCCTCTAAGTTGGTGTTTTTTGACTTCAAAGTTGGAAAAGCCGTGAAAAAAGTAGACCTCTCCATACAATTCTCGCGTATTCTGGCTTGATACATTGTCGATATGTTAAGAGAACAAAGTTCTCCTGAACAAATCGACAGTTGGAACAGTTTTTCATTTTTTATGGATAAGTATTTATATACATTTAATTAAACACTGAAAACGATATCAATATTATAAAAATGATGTCTTTGGTTAATAAGTGTACTTCTGCATTTAATAAAAAAATACATATATTTGCAATATTTTTTGATGTATTGATGTTTTTATGTTTAATATAAAATAATCCATCTAATTTCAGTATATTTTGTAATTTTACTAAGACAAAAGGCTTTGAAGGATATACTTTTGTTTAGTATAAATCACTTTATTTTCTTGGAACATTGGAATATGGTCTCTTGTATGGTTGTGTAGGTACATACTTTCTTATTTATTAGGTATATTCAATTGCCTACAAAATAATATTTCTCTCAAAGTTGTGATTCTCTTTAAGTTTAATTACGCATTTCCCCTCGATTCACCATCCAGAATATGAATTATTTAAGGTTATCGCGATATTCAAACGTCTTTTTTGTTTAGCCGAATTATTTATGACTGCAATATGCGAACCCCGCACCCTTGGGGCACCGCCTCCATCATCCTCCAACCCTCTCCGTCCTGCTTCTCGAGGGGATATTCTCGATTCCACAAGAACGAGAGGAGAAATAAATGGACAGTCTTTATGAGATGGCGTATTGTTAGAAATTTTGAGCACAACATTTACCGCTTAGCACCAACCGACTTCAAATTTATTACGCCAGCTTCAGCAGGGTTAATCGAATACTGAAAATGATGGTAATTCTGAAACGATGAATACCGATTGGCTTTCGACATTATCACAATTCAAAATGGCGGCAATCGTCACTATGGAATGGTGGTTATGCTGAACGCACGTAATTGGATTGGTCTATTAAAAAAAGTTATTGAAACCATAACAAGCTGTCAAAGCGTGTTGTTTAAATTTTACGGATTGATGTTTTGTTCGATTAAATATTTAGATTTTCGATTAAAATGGTACAAGAATATGCAGCTTTGACTTTAGTTGAATATTTAGAGGAATCTGACGGAATATTTCTAATGATTAAAGATAAAATTCCTAAATTTTAACCTTATTTAAAATTTAGTTTTCACATGTTGTGATACAGCCATTTTGGATTAATTTTAATACAATCGAAGAAATTTCAGAATAGCACTTTATGTCAGCATTGGTTTCAATCTGAAAGACCCACTGTATGACGGAATCAGCGCCCTTTAAAATATATTTGCATTCATTTTGGATTTTCCAAAATTGTTTAATCACTATTTTATAAATATATCTAATATCGAATTAATATTGCGTAATTTTTGTTACCCCGTGCTGTAATCTCCCTTGATACTTTTATTTCGGTTTTAATAATGTATTCATATTGAGTCGGGACATGTATTGTGTTATATTTGCTTGATTTTGGTATAGGTTTTCTTAATAATGCTGTGGAAAACTAATTATTTATAAAATTTATAACGAATTATACTTATACAATATTTTTGGTATTAATTTGTTCGGATGAGTGAGCTGGTCAGCTCTGAAACCGATTAAAATAAAATACTCTGTAGTGGTGAAAACAAAGAAGTTGTAATATTATTTTATTAGTTGAAATGCGCCACAAAGTAATAGGTGCATCAAGATAGTAATTAATTTTTAATTGGATTTATTTTACAAATCCAAGTATGGATTAGTATAAATATTTCACTTGATAATTAAAAAAATACATTGATTATGTTAAGCAAGTGTTTTTACGAATATTTTCCTGTGTAAAAACACATAGTAGGTAAACACATTTTATGAATCATTTTTCTTGTTATAATTTTATAAATTCAAATATTTGTTTGTACGAATATGCCCTTGAAAAATATGCATTCCCTAAACTAAGGAGAAATGCATGTATAGGTTAACAAAATCGGTCGAATCGAACTTGCATCCACTGGTGACTATTTATTTTTTATTTTATTGATAATATAGACAAAATAAGAAAGTTGACAATTTTTACAATCGGTGTATTAATATTTATAATATTATTTTGTTCATCATACGCTTTAAAATTACCACTGGTTATGGTTTTTGTTTTTGTTGACTGTTGTTGAAAGTTTATCAAATGGCTTAGTTTACCCAAAGGAATAATGATTTTGTTGATAAATTTCGTTTTATTTTAGTAATATTTGGATATTAATAACCAGTTACAGAGCCTTCAAAAACAGTATGCGAATATTACATAGAGTAGCTAAAATTATCCGCGGTGTTACACCATTGGAATTTTTAAAGTTGTTCTTGAAATTCCATGATTGGAGCTATTTTGATGGTTGATCTCAATTTATTAATTTGATTAACTTCGGCGCTGACGTGGTATAATTGAGAACATTCCTGTAATTTTCACGAAGAATATTGTTTTGGTTATGGTTTATTG
Organism: Molanna angustata; assembly: GCA_963576475.1. Taxonomy (NCBI): domain Eukaryota; kingdom Metazoa; phylum Arthropoda; class Insecta; order Trichoptera; family Molannidae; genus Molanna; species Molanna angustata. The sequence goes on along the minus strand of OY754967.1, from coordinate 26,547,900 downwards.
AGTTCAGGAATGAGGAATATTTTTCACAGGCAAGCGAAGGTTGTGAAACCTTATCATGCCAGACATTTCTCAAACATTGTTTTCTATTACCGCCATTAAAATAATATTTCATTAACTAAGGTTTAATATTTACGAGTACCTAATTATGTTATTATGTATCGAATGAAATTATTAAATTTAATAGGAATCGATTTATAAAATTTGATGTCGTTTAAAGCATACCTAATAAGCAAACATTTTTTTCTGCTGAAAAGGTTATTCTAATAAGATACTTATAGTCGATGCTTATTTTATAAAAAAAAAAAATATTTTACACCTATCATGAAAACCATTAAAATGAATCTTCAACAATATTGGATGCAATATATTGTTCATGTTCTTACATGCATGAGAGTTTCTTGAATTTAACGATTCTAAAAACATTCCATTGCATAATTCATACCCCGTTTGCTTATTTTCAAAACGTGTTTTTCAAATTTTTGCTGTCAGCACGTGTGGCTTAGGAATATAAAAAGAATAGAAGTTTTTAGTCGGAATTTAAGAATTGTTTTTTTTTATGACCTTTTAAATTTTCAAGGCATTTTTCTATAGAATTCTATTTTTTCAGTATTTCCGATTTTTGACGCTGACTCGCTGAGTCTGTAAGGAGTGTAAGGAGTAATTTAATATATTACTGTTTATTTACTTCTTTTGAAATACAAGCTGTCTTCCTGTATTGAGAGGTTTTTTTTTAATATCATTTAGTGATTCGGCGGATATTTTGTGGTAGTTGATATAAACCATTTTTGAATTATAAATTAGCTATAAACCACTTGTTTTTTGAGTCACTTCGCGACATGTTTCGGAAGCGCTGTCCTTCCATGTTTCGGAAGTTTCGGAAGTGTGTCCCTTCCCTTATAACATGTTTCGGAAGTGTGTCCCTTCCCCTTATAACCTTTGATCCGATTGATGCACAGAGCCCAAAATTTCATAAAATAAAGAATTTTTTATGCTTTCAAAACTTAATTATTGTTTTTTTTTTAGAATGAATATGTCCTTGCAACAAGTACATATACATCCTCAAATATTCCACATACTCATTTTATTTTATATTTCCACATATCTCAAATACCATTAAAGCTAGAACAATGAAAATTTGTATAAAATAGACAAAAGTATACAATATTTCACACTTGTTTTTATGAAGAAGTTCCCAAACTTTTTTTCTAAGAAAAACATTTTTTTTATGACAAATTTATGTGTTTTACAGTTGCCTATATTTCCAATTTATGAAAAAATATCTTAAGCACCAAATAGCCCCATTTAAATAATCAAATTTTCTATAAAAAACTTCGGTACATTTTAGCGGTATCTCAAACTTTTCTTCTGAATTTTTCTAAAAATTGAATTTAGTGACGACATCGTTTCATACGATTTGTATGGCAAAATATACATCATCTACGGGGACTCTCAATACTTTGATACTTAATCTCCCTACATATATACATACCATCAAGCTGTTTGGATATTCGGGGTAGGAAAAAATGACTGACATCCACACTATCCTACACTAACATACATGATTGTATAGGTAGTAAACATAATATCATAAAATATTCAATAATATGGATTTAAGGGTTTATAGTTTGGTAGGTATTCTTCAACTATACAAACTATTGCTATCTATAGTTGGATCTCTCGTTCTCATGTATTACATGAAAACGTGTAAAAAAACAAACATATTATCTTTCGCTACCTACTTTTGCTGTACATTAATATAAGAGCCACAAGATCACGTAGGTACATATATTTAGTACAAATTCAAGTATCTTCTTGTAGTGTATTATTTGTAGTATAGCGATGTATTTGTATTACTTGTAGTATTATATCGTCTCTATATAGTAACCATTAATTATATTTAGTATTTTGGTTAGTTAACATACCACTTATGAACGTATTAGGTATATACACTTGAATACATGACATTTTGTTCTGTCCAATTACATCAAATTAATCACTATTACGTTCGTTCGTATCTACTATTACATTATAATACAATACATTTCTTTCAATAGCCATATTAAGTCTCATTATTTATAGACATCTATCTATTCACTGGATACGTATTGAACAAATTATTATTATTTTTCATAACGGAATATTAATTTTTCGGTTATAGCGCTCGGTTGTATTTTCTTTTGAAAATGATTTACTAACCTAAAACATCCATCTTGTTTTGTTAAGCAACAACACACCTTCTTACAAATAATGCTTTGAAGTGATTTTTCATTGTTAATTTTCCGATGCGGAGTAATAAATGTTATACATGATAAGTGTGAACATAACACGCATTGTTAATGTTTGTCAAATTAATAATCTTCATTAGTTAATGGTTTTAAATAATATATGCTATATTAATTTTTGTGTAATCAATAAAAAATGTGTGAATTTTTTTACACACTTTTTATTGATTGTATTCGTGAAATTATTACTCAGTTTTTATTTCGTTACTTTTAATATATCAATGGACATTTCATTTATAATTTACAGTGGAGTAGCTACCTATCAGCAGGGTCATGCAAAACATGAGGGCTCAGCTTGAAAAGGGACTAAACTCTAAACACTCATCCTTTTTTTTAATATAAAATGAATATGTCCTTGTTAAACAAGTACATATACATCTTCCTACGTTCCCTAAAATAAGCATAAATGCTTGTGCTATAGGTGAACGAAATCGGTCGAGGCAGGATTCGAACTCGCGACCCCTGGATTACTAGTCCAGCGCGCTAACCGCTCTGCCATCGACCCATTTATACCAGCACGTCATTTTCCAGCGGCAGGTGTGTGGGTGTGTATAACCTTGTAAAAGGAAACAATACATATTCGTGTGTCCACACATAACAGTCGCGTCTCACCTTAAAGGGCACAACATTCATAATGGGTGGTGAACCTCATTGCTGAACTATGTAAGATGTTGTTGGGACACCCGGAATCGATTATAATAGAAAAGAGAACTATTCATCTTCTATCGTGTCGGCACTATTCTATTCTATGGCGGTGCTTCACAGCAAAACTATCTAAACACAATATGAAAAAAATAATTACCAATCTAAAAATACAAACTCAAACAGAACAAACACAATTTAGATAACATTTCAAAAATAGATCTTAAAAAACTTGTTGGTAATTTCGCAAATATCTAAGGAAGAAAGAAGAAAATTTGAATATGGTGACCTTATTCTAATTTGTTTTATTTTGTGAGAATTATCATCATGTGCAAATATGTAGTAACAGTTGTAAATATAATAAATATACATACACATGTTTATGAATAAAGATACTCAACTGTGTAAAATAACAGTCCCAAAACAAGCTTTTGCCTAGTAGGGCGTTATTAGTTAGTTTGTATATGTTGTATTTGTTTTTGTGTAATAATAATAATAAATAAATTAAATAATTATCAAATTTCGTTTATCATACATGTCTCTTTTTAGGTTATATTTTCATTGAAAGACAACGATTGGGCAGTGGTGTAAATAATAATCTCTGACCTTTTATTCGAAATTGTTTAATGATATTGTTATAAATTAACCTCTTTGTGAAGGCACATTTTCATCATAAATAATGTCAACTGACATATTTGATACCACAGAAACAAAAAGAAGTCATTATTCCAAAGATAAAATAGAAGTCAACAGATATTATAACTGTCAGAGCGTTTTTCACCCGAAAACTTTACCGAGCATTTGGTGCTTACACACGACGTTCAATCTGAACGCCACAGAGTGTCTTTCGAGCGTCTGTGGGCGGGCTTGGAGCGTTCACTAAGTGCGCTCGGCGTTCGTTGTGAACGCAACCCTGAATATATTATTTTGATTTATCAATTTTTTCGAGAATGATTAAATATTTTTTCATTTTATTGATGTGTTTCATTCATTAATTTTTGTTACAGCTATGTGTTTTTTTTTTAAAAAACTTCTTTCTTTGTTACAGGTAACTAAACAATTCTTGAGTGACAGTTCCTGTTTCGCAACAGTTTATCCGATAAGTACTCTTGTTTTTTTTCATTTATACCATCACGGCATATCCCAGAATGCCTAGTAACAAGCGACAGGTGTGCATAACCTTACAAAAAGAAACTCGACGCATAATATATGTATCCCCGCATCGGTTAAATGCGATAATTCAAAATTCATATAAAGTAATGGTGTCTTATAATATATTTTTTTCGTTTCATTGTCACCTTTCGAAATTTCAGTTAAAATTTGATCAAGTCATATACTACCAACCAAAAAAATATTTGGCAATTGTACTTAGTCGCGGCATAAAAGAAAATCCTTTTGTTATTTTTCGTGTGATTGTTTCTTGTTCATAACAATTGATTTGTAATTTCCCTTTTGCGAATAGAATTCTATTATATTTGTCCATTCGTACATCTTTATGGGGAAACATTCTATAAAACAAATTTTGTTTTTCCAGATTGTCAATCCTTGACCAGTTTCAATAGATTTCTACGAGTTATAAAAAAAACCACATCACCATACTCCACTGGGTCCGATAATAATCTTGTTGTTTTTCAGCGTTCGTTTATAAAACTGAAATAAACTTGTGTTGTTTTAATCCAATGTTTTGTACATTTTGCGAGTCAATTTAAAATGAACCACATTCATTCTGCGCAAGTAAAGGGTTCTTATATTATTTTCATGCAAATCTTCATGACTTTAATGACGCGGTTATGTTAATCTATGAATAGGTAACGAATAAAATTAACATCCTATTTTGTGTAACACGTAACACACATAATCATAATATTTCTAATGTTTAAATGTTTCGTTACCGTAATCCGAGTACTATTTGCTTTGTTTAAATATATCCGACCTCCATTATGGTGGAACAAGTTTATTTTAATTATGTTTTTCTTGACGCTATATTATATGAGTTTAAGAAATGAGAAGTATCCATTCCTTATACATTTATAAATATAACCAATTATGTTATCACTCCTCACTACCCCATCACAATGTATCTGTGTGTGTTTTATGTTTACTATGTACGGCTTGTTTTTTTCTAATTAATTGATTATAGACTAAAGTAGGTACTCATTCGATTATTTTCAATTTATTTTGCAATTTTGTACTCGCTTAGACCCAATAAGATTTTGAAGGATATCTGGTCAGTGCTTTCAATTTTTTTAACTGTCAAATATTTCAAAGTGACCCCAAGCTCAGGAAACTTAAAATTTGATATTTATATATTCGAATTGCTTAAAAGGCACACGACTTTCATTAAATGGCATTTTCAAGTTTTCATAATAAAATATTTGAATAAAAAGTAATTTAACTAGAATTATGAAATAATTATGTTTAATTTTAAGTCCTATTTAAATTTGTCGCAAACGCGACTCCCATTCACCGGTATCGCTCTATGCTGAGCATCGTCAGAAAATCGAAAATAATTTAACAAACTCATTTCATGAAATTGCTGAAAATTTTCCATACAAAATTTAAATACTTTGTAGAGCGACTTGGTAGTGAGGAGTATAGCGTTGGCCATAACCCACTCGTTTTTTTATAGCAGCTGTGTACCTATATGTATTTTAAATACAATATTGTTTTGTCGTAAATAAACTTTCATCATAATATTCCGTACTTACTACATTCATACTGTATGTTTTACTATTCATTCATTCATTCATTCATATTCAGTAGATTTGTTATTACCGTGTTTTCTTTATTAGTAAAAATATTAATATTTGTATTTTCTCAAGTCGTTATTTGGAAACATTGTTTTGATTTTTCATAATTTGGATTAAATACCACAGTAAATGAACAAAACTTACTACAAAACTTACTTTTTTACTTACTACCACAGTAAATGAACAAATTTTTTTTTTCATTATCTATTCTTAATTTTATTTTTATTCTACTGTTTTTATACTTGTCAAACTGTCGATTTCTTCGTAGTTGTTATTGTTAATTGTAACTATTTATTTATTACAAATAATATTTGTTTCTTAATATTGTGTAAACCAGCCCCTGTTTCTACATCATTTTAGGTTTTATTTATCTTAAACCTACTGGAGTGCGGTAAGACTTTATAATGTTTATGTTTTCACTACCTTGAGCGTTGCTAGCCGGAAAAGCTGAAAACTATATCTATTCTCTGGCGATGATAGTAACAACTACAATGTTTCTAAAGCAGTTGCCATTGATTTATGGGTCGGAATTTAGATTGTGCAAGGGAATATATTCTTCTAATGAAACTGCAGCATAAAATACCATCGTGGAAAAAACTCAAACATTTTTAATGTTATAGAATACATCAAATTTGCCTAAAGGTTGAATCAATCAATCATGTTTAGTTGTTTTGCAAAAGTTTGTCAAGACTATGTTTTGATCCACAAATTGGGATTTACCCTCTACGTAATTTAAAAAGGGATAACAAAATTTTCAGTACATAAAATATAAATTTATTACAAGTTTTGATCTAAGCTCAACTTGATTTCATACTTCTCCAACTAATCACGATCTTGTGCCAACCTGATGAGTGATGTCTCTTCTGGAATCACGAAGCATTGCATGAGATTTTTAGTTCTTTATGTCCCATATCCCCTCTCCCTCCACAATGAGTTTTTATAATATTCATAGTTTGATTAAATTTTAATATATGATTATGAACACGTCAAAAGATGACCAAATACTACGTAAGGTCGATCCTGCACCTGCTCCACGGTGCAAAGTCGGTATACCATAAATCGCTTTGAAATGTGGATTCACCGTAGAGTGCTAAGGATATCTAAGGCCGACATGGTGAGCTACGTTGGAGTCTTGCGTAGAGCAAATACTGATAGAACGTTGTTCATAACAGTTATGCTCCGTAGACTTCGTATTTTGGTCACATAATGAGAGACGAGAAATACTCGATCTTTCGGTTAATCAAGTTCTTTCGGGAATTAATTGCTCAGAAGAACTTGCATCTTTGGTCCCTCCTCCACCCACTCGCAACAGTCACTCGCTTTACTCAATCGCAGCACCTATACACAGTGGACCTTCAACATATTCGAACAAGTCGCTTCTCAAACTCTTTTATTAATACAGCAGCCCGACTGTGGAACGATCTTCCGAATTATGTGTTTCCACCTTCGTACAACCCGGGTATTTTTAAAACCCGAATTAATAAACTCTTTTCTAGATTGCAAACCCATCCCAACGCTACGTAGTGCGCTTCTTCGGTAGAGTAAAATGGACCCAAATCCTAATAGCTGGTGTCCCCTACGTGGATATGTTAAAAAAATCATAAAGGGGAAGGTACAGGGCCGTAGAGGGGTCGGCAGGAAGCAGCTATTCAAGCTCCGAAACATTCGGGAATGGACCGGAATGAGGCGTGTGGAGGACCTGTTCTGGTACGCATCGGAAATGGAGAGTTTCTCCTAAGTGATCGTCAACGTCGGGGAAATATATATAAATATTTATAAAGCTGTATAGATCTTATTCGCAAACGTGGCTCCGATATCTCTTTTCGACGAGCATCGTCAATTTTGGTTGTCTTTTTTTAAATAAAAAGGATGCCGACACAATTATTCTACAAGTTTGTTTATTAATATCAAGTGTGAGGCGTTTTCTTTTGGCTTATCATTATATTTTCTAATTCGACCTGTTCCGTATGTTTGAAGCAATTAATGACGTAATAAATCACCTTTTCGCGTTTTGCAAAATGTTTTCGTAATTCCCATAGCTATTGAAGTCACTTTATAAATTCAAGTCGTTTACCTGGTGCGGTCCACCGAGGCTGACAAAAATCCAATTAATCTCATTTAATCAATTCATTTTCCAACAGGAGGTAGCAATTAACTTGTCAATTAGATGGAGTAACCAAACAATGTTACTGTCATTGTCTATACATTGACATCGATACTAATTACCTTATTATACTACAGAATAAATTAACCACTGGTTCATTTTGTATTTGTAGTTAGGTAACTAACTTTTTATTTATTTATTTATTTATTTTATTTCAGAAAACTACAGCTTTGTTAATTGTTTCGTTACATTTGGTGCTTTTAAAATTATTACAAGCCAATATTGTTTTCTTCTATTTAAATTAATGAATTACAAATAAACTAGTATGCTGAGCAGCAGGTAAAAGAATAACAATTATAAGAGAAGAAAAAAAAACAATTGATAATAAAAAAAATACAATACATAATGAAAATAAAATGGGGAAAAGGAGGGATTATTGGAGTGAAGGATAGAGCTTGTTTGAAGGAATTAGGGAACTGGGTTGAAAAATATCTTTATTTGTTTACGGTAAGTTTCTATGGAGTCATGGAAAATGTCAGTGTGTTTAAATTTTAGATTATTGTCACGTTGAATTCTGTAAATAGTCGAGTGATATCTGTAATTAGTATGGCAAATAGGTAGATGAAATAAATTTTTCGAACGGGTGTGCCTGTTTGGTACATGGAGTGATATAGTGCTTAGTAAATCGGGGGAGTCAATAAGGTTGTTGCATATTTTATACAGTAACAGTTGATCGAATAAGGTCCTTCTGTCTTGCAATGTGTTTAATTTGAAGAATTCTGTAGATAATTTATAATTAGTATGTTCTATGAATAGTCGTCTCTCTAAATATTTAAAAAAAGTTTTCTGGATGTTTTCAATACGGTTGCTGTGGATTTTATAGTGCGGGTTCCAAATTGGTGTACAAAATTCTAGATGAGGGCGAATATATGAAAGATAAAGTGTTATTAAAGTGTACATGTTGTTGAATTGTTTTCCGGTGCGGATGATAAAACCCAGCATTCGGTAGGCTTTGGAGGTTATTGATTCAATATGTTTATCGTACATCAATTTAGAATCCAATGTTACTCCTAAATCCCTTATGCTGTCGACTTTTTTTAATGCAGAACCATTAATTGAATAATCATATGATATTAGCGTTTTCTTGCGGGAAAAAGTTAAAAGGGCGCACTTGGACACGTTGATGTCAAGTTTATTATCACAACAAAATGTACTTAGCCTATTGATATCATTTTGCAAATCGAAACAGTCGTTTATGTTGTTAATAGTTCTGTAAATTTTCAAGTCGTCAGCGAACCCTGAAAAATATGAGGATTGGAAGCAAAATTGAATATCATATATATAAATATTGAAAAGAATAGGTCCTAGATGTGAACCCTGGGGTACACCCGACGGAATATAAGTGAAATTAGATTTACAGCTCCCTAAAACCACCGCCTGTTGCCTGTTTCTTATGTATGAGTCAAACCATCGGAGAAGGTCACCGTGAATGCCTACACTATAGAGCTTATGAATGAGTATATTGTGGTCGACCCGATCAAACGCCTTTGAAAAATCTGTATAAATAGTATCGACTTGTAAGTGGTTGTTCATTTTTTGTGAGACATATTCCGTGAAGTCAAGTAGATTTGAAAGAACTGAGCGTTTTTTTAAAAATCCATGTTGGTGATTACTAATGTATGGAGAAATCGTTGGGTAGATTTGATCAAGTACAATTTTTTCAAATATTTTACTAAATACAGATAATATAGATATGGGGCGATAATTTTCGATGTCATTTTTTGATTTTGATTTATGAATGGGTGTTATAAGGGCTTCTTTGAATATTGTTGGAAATTTGCCATCCTTCATTGATTTATTAAAAATAATTGAAATTGGTATACTTAATTGGTCAGCACATTGAAATACAAAGTATGGACTAATCTCGTCACTTTTTACAGGTAAAAAAAAAAGGTTTCTCTTTTTACAGGTAAAATTATATCTTATATATTATATTTGTTAATCATTATTAGCTATTTATTTATGTTATTATTACTTTTATTGTACTTTATAATTAATTAAATAATAATTTTCTCTTTTTACAGAGCAACGATTTAATTTGCTTAGTACATTAATACACACCATTTTAAAACGACATTAAATGCTTTTAGTTCCTCCTTTTTAGAATCTTAACTGTCACTTTAAAACAAATATAAAACTAAAACTTAAATATAGAACAAATTCAAATAAAAATGAAATAAGTACTTCTATGTGACATCTATGTAAGTACTTGTTTTACATACATTTAACATACAAGTACCTGTGAGAATTGAAAATTTGTTTTTACATATTAATAGATTTGCATGAATTCATATTCTCCCTCCAATCATTTTTTAAAATTTGTTATTCATAATGGATAATTAAAGTGTAAGATCCGAATAAGGAACGACCTTCACCCATCTGTTTAATTGATGAAAAGTATATGATATCAAATTTAGTATGTTAAAATATATATCCCGAGTGGGTTGGTTGAAAAATTCCTGTCCAGACTATGATTAATTTTAAATTAATTTTTTTTTAATTTTGCACTTATTTGTTTGAAGAAAAAAATTTATACCAACCGAAAATATGAATGAAGCCTATGGAATATATAAACGTTGGGTTGCCTCTTTTTTCCTGGCCTAACTATTGGGTTGGGAGGTATAAACAGAAAGTCGATACTAGTAATAAATACCCATATGTTGAGTAAATAAATCTTATATCAAAATAAACGTTATTTAATTGCAAACACGATGATATAGGGTTGTCTGGGAAAAATCTGGCCTGAATGATGGTTGGCGAACTTTAAAAAGCGAAATTTTGATGCGAATGATGTGTGACGATGAGGTCCAAGCGAACTATCCCGTGCGATAGAAGAGGACACGTCATGGTGTTTGAATAACGAGAATGTGAATAATGTGTTGTTAAAGAATTGAGTAGAAATAATAATAAATAATATCATTGGATACAGAAATAATAAGTTATTATTAAATTTCTTCTTCTTCTTCGCCCTGGCCATTTCTTCCCATTATGTGGGGTCGGGCCCCGTCCTCATTCACCGAGTCTTTCTGTCCTGTGCATCTACTTCTCGTAAGACTATATCCAGCCAGTCTCTACTAATGGTGGAGTGCCACGTTGTCAACGGTCTGCCTGGTATTCTGGCCTGCACTTGAATCTATCATATATTATCGTCCTCTGGTCGTCTTATGACGTGTCCATACCATCATAGTCAACTCCCTTGCCTATCTCAGCCTTCTCATTTCAGCTATGTGAATGCTATGTTGGTGGCTCTTATTTAGAGGCCAGCATTCGGCGGTTTAACTCAATGAATGTCTATTGACGGTTTTATATACCTGACCTTTTATTTTGATAGGTATTCTACGATCACAGTACGGGAAGTTATTATTAAACTTGATTGTTGACAATGCCTCACTAGGTATAAGGTAGGTATCTGTTTTAGGGCTGTTATTTTTACACATTGAAAAATATACTGAATTGAAAGTATACCAGAGTTTTTATCGAATCATTTTTTTATTTGTAACAATTAACTTGTACAACCTGTTAATATTCGTAGGTACAACAAAAACTGCTTTGACAATATGTATAGTGAATTATCTTTGTACGAGAACCCACAGTGTTATATACATAGCCATTGATGTGTTTCACCAGTATTTTACAGCATACTTTTTGGCAACATTTGTCAAACGCGATGTCAATTTTTTCCGGATTATTGGAGCGTTTTTGTATGTTCCAATAGGGCGATTGATAAATTGGATGTATAATTTTTCACATTCGGTTTAACAGAAATGTCGAAATAATGTTTTACATTTTCGATCAACCATTAGAAGGTATCTGAAGAGAGATTCAAAAATTATATTGCTCCTTCATTTTATTCATTGTCCAGGTATTGTTTTTAACATTTTTCACTCATTCTTTTCTTTTTTATAGGCTTGGTAAATTAATTATGTTTTAAATTAAATTATAGCTTTGATAAAGCGCAGATCTAAAAAGTATTCAAAATTAAAAGTATTCAAAATGCTATCACGCCATGTCCCTATTATTGGGGAAGGCAGAAAAAAGAACCGAGTAGTATAAACGAATGTCTACATGTGGCAAACATTTCGTGTGTTTACTCTATTTATTTATATGTTTTTTGTTTGTTTGTTTGCTTGGTTATTTATTTATTTATTTGTATCTACCGACAGAAGCCTTTTACAAATACGTAAACATGAAAAATAAAGTAGTTAAACAATATTACAAAGTATTGATATTAATAATAAAAATAATTGTATGCAAATTACAAAAAAAAAAATAAAAGTTGTAAACAAAAAGGTGATAAAAAAGAAAGAGAAAAATATCGGAAATATATTGCTAATAAAAAAACGACGAAAAATTGTGTACAATATCCTTTTTAAAGTTACACAGAGCCTTTATATTTATTTCTTCTTTCATGGATCGTTTTTTCGTATCCTTCAAAGCAATTATTTACTATTGCATGCTTTACAAATCATATGTGTTATGCTTAGTACCATTTTTTTATCGTGGTTTTTCTAATTCCACAGTTCATTTAATAAAATTGTGTTTTTTTTATCAATTAATATTTTTATTTCATGAATCTTAATCATGTAAGTTATATTTTTTGGTGCGTAATTGTATTTTTTTGTGTAGGTAATGAATTCCTATGTTATGTTTTAAGTGCGATCCTCTATATGTATTGTTAATATCTATAGGTACTTATGTTATGTTTTATATACGATACTCTTTTCTTGAACACGAGTTCATAACTTAAGATTATCCCGACGATGTGCTTTGCACAAAACGCGTCGATACTCAGGTATTTTTATTTTATAATTTATAAATATATTTATTTTTTATTTTTATTTATTTATTTATCACACCATATTTATAATGACAACAATACATAAGTAGATTACTGCTGCCCAACTAGGAAATCCTGTTCTAGGGCTAGCAGTTTACAATTTATATTGACAATTATATGCAATTATGAACCAGGTGATTTTTCCCGTTCCACGCTAAATATGTATACAATCTCAACTTTCTGCAATCACAATCATTATCACAACAAACATATAGGCTCACACAAAACAGATCAACCAGATCCCAATGTCCGCCATAATACCTGTCATAAATCCAATCTCTGACGCGATTTTTATTTCAGAGCCATAGAAAGAGACTAGTTAAATATGTTGATGTAATTAATATGAATCAAATGGTTCCCAAATCAAATAAAATATTATTATGTGTTACTTTAAGAGCATTGCAAACACAATACGGCATAGTAATGTTGTTAATAATTTTAATTTTGAATTATTTAAGTAGTTACTGTTGAATACTAAGTATTTGTGTTAGTTCTGTCCTCCCATAATTTATGATGTATTTTTTAATATTCATTTTGAATATTCTTTGTGATGTTATTCCTTTAAGAGAGGCAGGTAAACTATTGTAGAGTCGTGGAAGAATAAATGAAAAATTTCTTTGACCAAAAGATGTTTTCATATGTGGGATTGTGTAATTTAGGTTTATACTTGTTCGTGTGTTTATAGATTGTTGTGTTCTCGGGTATTGTAGTGTACTTTTATGAAAGTAAGTCAGAATGTATTGGATGTATGTTTGTCTAAGGTCAAATACTTTGAACTCGTTGTAAAGGTTTTCTGTATGATAGTCAAAAGGTTTCTTAAGTATTATTTCTGCAATGCATCTCTGAGCTAGACAAAGTTTTTCCATGATGGTCTTGGCACACCCTCCCCAACCGACGATTCCATATGCTAATAGTGAGTGAGTAAGTGCGTAATAAACATTTGTCATAGTTTTTTTGTCAAGAATATTTTAAGTTTTCTGTAAACGTAACCTAGTTTTAATATTCTATTTGTCAATAACTCTATATGGTCTTGCCATCTCAGGTTGTTATCTATAATTAAGCCAAGATACGTTATGGAGTTGACTTTTTCTAGAGGAACACAATTACAAGAATTTCTTGATAAACAAAAATGAACTTTTAGAATAAGTTCTGAACTAGGTTGGCCAATTCGAGTAGGGCTAAATGTGAGATATTTTGTTTTATTTATATTGATTGTTAAAATATTATTATCCAACCTGGTTTTTATTTCTTTGATGGCATTTTCTGCAGTTTCGAAACATTGTTTCCATTTTTTTTCGCTCACTACTAGCACAGTGTCGTCTGCAAAACACAATATTCATCCATCCACAGGCAGGCGGCATAAATGGAGTTATATTATGAATTGTCGATCGACAAACTAAATTTAGTTCTGAATTGTGTCGAGAGAGTATAATCGTAGGTAGGCATATTAGTTGATATTTTATGTAGAACTGTAAAAAAATAAAGAAAAAATAATTAATGAAAAAAAATCATGTTTTCACTTACATGCCAATTACAGATTCATACTTAGAAAGAAAAAAAGTGTTTAATCCTGTTAAAGTGAATAGGCACTCCGTGCTCGCGTGTTTCAGGGTTATCAAAAGAAAACAATGTAATTTGCTACGAAAATAAATGACGATTAACATATTTTAACAGATTTAAATCGTTCCTTAGAAGTAATTTATGTCAATAATTAAAAAAAATAATTCACCAAATATATACCTAGGGGGAAAGTGGTCAACCGGCGGAATCAAAACCATCCATGTTTACCCATATCATTAATATAATTATTTTATGGAGCTTGATTTTATAGAACTCCATAAGATAATTATATGCCATGATATGGGTAAACATGGATGGTTTTGATTCCGCCGGTTGACAAGACTTTCCCCCTAGTGTTTTGAGAATTGATGGCATACTAAACCATGTGGGTAGTAGGTAAGTAATATATTATTACGAATATAAACCATAGTTTTAATCCACAAATTGAGTTAAAATTAGCCTGAGCGCTTTCGATGGTTACACCATCATCCTCGGAGGCGACAATAAAAACTAAATATAATATAACAAAATGGCCAGTACATAGTTTGAGGTGGGGGGCGGGGGGTTCTTAGGGCGGGGGTGTGGTAAAGAGAAAGCGGTACGTACATACATAAAGCAAACAATCGGTGCACATTATTTTAGCAGTGGAGAGGACATACATAGGTATTTGAATATTTATGAGATTATCATTATTTTTGAGATGTTTGTTAATCTCTAATATTTCTAGAGCATTCAGGGGTCTTTCTGGATACTCTGAGATGGCGGACCATTGCATTGAATATGACCATAATTTTGATCGTAACAGTGTAGTGGTTCTACATCTGGAGTCGAAGGGACGAAAACTGGATGCTCTAGAAATATTAGAGATTAACAAACATCTCATAAATATTCAAATACCTATGTCCTCTCCACTGCTAAAATAATGTGCACCGATTGTTTGCTTTATGTATGTACGTACCGCTTTCTCTTTACCACACCCCCGCCCTAAGAACCCCCCGCCCCCCACCTCAAACTATGTACTGGCCATTTTGTTATATTATATTTAGTTTTTATTGTCGCCTCCGAGGATGATGGTGTAACCATCGAAAGCGCTCAGGCTAATTTTGACTCAATTTGTGGATTAAAACTATGGTTTATATTCGTAATAATTTCATTATGAACTTCCACTCTGTAAACGAAACAACATTAAACTTAATAAGTAATATTTATGTAAAAATCAAATGAGATTATTAATTCTACAAAAAAATAATTTTTGAAAAATCGGTCGAAGCAGTTTGGGTGGGGTTAAAACTCGCCGTCAATGGATTTCTTACCCAGTGAGATGCCCGCTCTGCCACCGAGCAACCATCTCATATTCAGAATAGATTTATAAAAGCATTTTTTTGTATATAATACCTTACTAGCCCAGGCTTGTTCCGAGTTTGTGGCTAGTTAAATTTTAACCACTAAAAAAGCTGTAATTTATTAAGTGAGTCCTATGTAAGTAAGTATAATGTATTATACCTTCCTTTATAGCAGGTGTCTCCAAATTTTCCAGCCTTATTGGTTGCTGAGTACGCGTCCTGTGCGAGGATACGCTTTCTCAATTCGCTAGTTCAATTACTATTGTGTTTTTCTGTATTGTCCCGATTGTTTATAATGTTAGTTGGATTCATTTTAATTATTTGTTAGTTATTATGCTTGTCATCAAGCTTTACCTAGCAAGTAAATAAAACGGAGCTTCTATCATACTGTACTTTTTATCCTACTTATAACAACAAACATAAGCCATTAACTGTCGCGGGCTGTAGTTTGGAGACCTTTTATTTAGAGTACAATTTACGTGTTAATACAAATCTATCATCATCAGTGTCGTCTTCTTCATTGCTTAAGGTTGTGACCAACCTATATCCTTGTCATCACAAAGTTGTTTGTAGTTCTCCATTTCTCCCGACACACCGCCGTCCTCATTGCTCCAACCACCGATGTGATGTACCAGTGGCAGCTCTATAATAATCTGGTCCGTCCATCTTGTGGGGGATCTCCTTCGACTTCTACCTTCAACCCCACCGAGGACAACCAATTTTAAAAATATAAAGGTTTCCAAATCCACAATCTTTCACTTAATAAGGGCACTTACTTTCCCCATTCCTCTCTACGCTGGAGATCTTGGACAATCAAAGCTCGCAAAACGCAAAGATTCGATGCCTTTGAAAAGTGGTGCTGGAGACGTATGCTTCAAATTCCTCGGATGCGGATGGCAAAAATATCCATATTTTAGTCATCTCGTATATTAGAATAAAACCACTCGTAAAGTTTCTCGAGATCAACCTTACTTTTTGACAGTTCGCCAATGCTAGTTTACGTCAACGCGCATGCGTTAATTATTTAGATATGCCTCGGCAATGGAATTCTCATACAAAAACTTCGTAGCATCCCTAAGTTAGGAAGCCACGTGATTCCCTACTTAAGTGAGCGACTTTGCAATGTAAACGTGTTTACTATAATATAGAACTTAGTATTTAGGTTGGACTCTGCATTCGGGCCTACATAAGTCTCAAGCGCGTCCTTCGGTTTTTTGGACACATCGCTAGACGCGATTAGAATAGCCTTGTAAAATGAATTATGACGTTATAATGTGACACGCGTTTCTTAGCAAGTATGTTATGTTTTGTTTTAGAGGTGTTCAATTTGATCACTCCCGCGCTCTTTGTTGTTGCTTATATTATTTCTTGCAATTGAAATTGTAAATCTTTATCGGTTGGTGCACGGTAACGTGTTGTGGAAAAAATATTGAAATTGTATTGAAACACGACAGAAAGATTACACACCTTCGTGCGCACCGCACAAATATTAAGCTTCCTGATGAAACCAATATTGTATATTATAGGCTCTGCTCTATCCTACTACCTACACCTTCGTCCCACCTAACCTCGCCTTATTTTTCTCCACTTCTCCGCGCCACACTTACATACGCTTCACCTCGGACTTTTTCAGCTCAGGTAGACGGCACAAGACAAAATCTATTTCCTCGTTTGTTCATTATTATCTAATATGTATGTGGGTTAGACTATTTCCAGAAAAGAATTGAATTTAGTCAAGATGAGTAAACATCATCTCTTGTTTCATGAAAGGATATATTTTTACCACGACGTAACAACTTTACCTATCTTGAGTACCTACCTATGTAGATTGTACATACATGGGTTTTGTTTATGTAAGGTATGATGATAATATATTTTTACATAACCATTTTTATATTTACATATCAAATAATTACACCAGATTTTTTTTACCATAATAAGTATATATTTTTAGTTAATTTAAGCTATCTGTGACAATATCGTAATTCGCAACAACAAAATATAAAAATATGCTTGTTTAAGCAAAAAATACTGTCACTTAGCACTTGGTAGTCGACTGTATTTTATTTATTTTCAAAACCTATATTGATTTATACACAAACATTTCCGTAGTTTATTGATTTATTTTATGTTGTTACTTAATATAGTCACTAATTAAAATATTGTGTTGTAATATGAAATTGATTTTTATTCTACTGATTCGTTTGCAAAATAATGTCTAATACCTACATAGATATTTAGTATTTTGCTACTCGAGTATTTTTTTACCAACTACGTCACTGACGCAAAATTATGTGATTTGCGTATATTTTTATCAATTTAATCATAAAATAACTATTAGTTTACTATTTTATTGCTGCAAAATAATTTTACATACATACATACCATCACGCCATATCCCTTACGGGGTAAGCAGAGAGAACCGAGCGTCATACTCTTGTATTTTTGCACACATTCTTAGCTTCCTTTACATCCATGCATCGTCTCATACATGCTCGTCGATTATTAAAGCTTCTTATATTTCCTTCTTTCAAAATATCATTCACATGGTCATGCCATCCCTTTCTGGGGCGGCCCCTGCTATTCACTCCATCTCTTACACACACGTACATTTTTTGGTTCAAATAAATATACGTCTTATACTACTAAGTCGAAAATTAAACTAAAATATTTTTTCAAAGAAATAATAACTTGCAGAATAATCAATAATGAGTGTTGTGAACAACGATACCGTGTAGGAAAACAAAGCACTCCTTGCAGGTAAATTGCCATATCGTTTATTCTGTAAGAGACTTTAATACTTATTTATTAAACATATTTATTTATTTTATTTTAGATTTGGTACACAGTCAAGTTATCACATTAATATATCAAATCTGTAACAATATACAGTAATTAACTTTGTACCGACACAAACTAGACTTATTTACAGGATACCTATCTTTGGAAAACAGACCTTTTCATTTCATCGAGTCTCAGTAATTTCTTGTAATAAATAATTGGATTGAATATGAAGCCCTATATTTTCAATATTTTGATTAAAACATATGTTTAAAATGATATATATATATATATATATATATATATATATATATATATATATATATATATATATATATATATATATATATATATATATATATATATATATATATATATATATATATATATATATATATATATATATATATATATATATATATATATATATATATATATATATATATATATATATATATATATATATATATATATATATATATATATATATATATATATATATATATATATATATATATATATATATATATATATATATATATATATATATATATATATATATATATATATATATATATATATATATATATATATATATATATATATATATATATATTTATAAAGGCCGCACAGGCACTCAAATGTGATTAGTTGTATTGGCATTTCCTCGTTGACTCAGTCAATCGTTTACATGGATTAATTTAGTACTGTCTA
The DNA here is from genome assembly GCA_963576475.1 of Molanna angustata. Classification (NCBI taxonomy): domain Eukaryota; kingdom Metazoa; phylum Arthropoda; class Insecta; order Trichoptera; family Molannidae; genus Molanna; species Molanna angustata. Next base: position 26,528,827 of record OY754967.1, on the reverse strand, counting down.
CATCTTGACACTTCCAGAATCATATTCGTAAATTCTCTTGATAAAAATAAAACCGAATGTACCCCTGAAATAAGCGGGATTCCTTCGTTATCCATTTATTTTGTTAGATGCAAAATTATAATCTAGCAATGATTTTGTTAAATATATATATATATATATATATATATATATATATATATATATATATATATATATATATATATATATATATATATATATATATATATATATATATATATATATATATATATATATATATATATATATATATATATATATATATATATATATATATATATATATATATATATATATATATATATATATATATATATATATATATATATATATATATATATATATATATATATATATATATATATATATATATATATATATATATATATATATATATATATATTTATAAAGGCCGCACAGGCACTCAAATGTGATTAGTTGTATTGGCATTTCCTCGTTGACTCAGTCAATCGTTTACATGGATTAATTTAGTACTGTCTACATCTTGACACTTCCAGAATCATATTCGTAAATTCTCTTGATAAAAATAAAACCGAATGTACCCCTGAAATAAGCGGGATTCCTTCGTTATCCATTTATTTTGTTAGATGCAAAATTATAATCTAGCAATGATTTTGTTAAATATGATTGAAACACGTTGAATGTTATAGATTTTTAAATGGTTTGAAAAAAGTTATTATTCATATTGTCGCTTACGTCGTTCCTGTTTCGCGTTATTCAAGTCTTACAAAATATATGGCGGGAAGAACCCTTCCGTTTCTACTTCAGTACGAGAAGTGGAGTACAACTGTCTAAAAATGTCAGTGGTCGTGTTGCTTTAGGACTAAGCCTTTTATTAATCATATTACGGTAGTAGGTATGGTTTTACCAAGAAATTTTCAAAGGTGTATTGATTTGTAAGTAGTTTCTGTTCTTTGCCCTCACGTCGTCCTAAATATTTGATTAAAAATTAACATTAACATTCTAAATATAATGTGCCCTTTGATATTTACAATTGTGTACCTGTTCACAACTTACGGCTATAAATACTTTGACGAAATTTAATGAAAATTCGACGATTTTAGCCAACAAACATAATACGACCATGTAAAAATTCCGTTCCTGAAAGATATACTGCATAGTATTTCGGATATTTGTAATGAAAATTCTAGCCATAAAATGAGTTTATTGTTGAAACAGGGCTGGAGTAAAATTTAGTGGTAATGGAGGTGTTTAGTTACAAGATCTGCTAAATCTCTCTCTCTTACAGTGGCGTTTCAGCTTTCATTTTCTGCAATCATTATCAAATCATGTTCCGCGTACCGAGATGTGTTGGCATTTATGGGAGCTCCGTGGTTCATATTCGTTGTGATAGTTATCTTCAATAGTAACTTTTAATTAATGTGCTCACAGCGAACTTCTACTATGTAGTTTTAATAAGTTACGACAGTAAGAACGCTGCAAAAGCTTCAGGAAGTGCTTCATGATATTCGAATTGCACAAAAGTTAACAATTTCTAAATAAATCTGGATAATCGTACGTCAATTTGAACATTTCAACGATAAAAAAAAGCATAATTAATTATTTTTGAAATTTTAATTAAAATATGTAAGCTTTAGGATCATGCTGAAAATCAGCTGCAGGGGGCTTGTCCTCCTGCAACATAGCTGAGCATGGTCCTTTTGAGTTGGAGAGGTTGTTTTAATTTATTTTTATTTTATTGTTTATATCTTGTATTTGTATGTAACTTCTTCTGCTCAATAAATGTATTATTATTATTATTATTATATGCATGTAAACTATTCAGTTGTTTTAAACACTTTTGTGTTTAAATAAAACTTAATAGTACTAACACTTATTGGTATGTTGGGCATTATCTTTTGCTCTAATGCAAATAGATTTATGATTTTTTTTCATTAATTTGAATTAATATAATTTAAAATTAAAACAGTGTTTAATAAAGGCAGTGTTTTAAAAGAAATAGGTACCTAGTATTTTAAAATTAAAACGCTACCTAAATCGTCATATAAGATCATAATCAAGAGTTAAGTAGTCTTGATTGATGGTCTTATAATAAGTACATATAAGACGATAATATCTATCGGCGCGGCGTAATGAATATAATATTGTAGAATCTAAAACAAAGTACCTACTTTACAGGAGTAGCGTTCATTAACCTAACTGCTGCCTATGATACAGTCAATCACAGGAAATTGCTACACAAAGTATACGGGATCTCGAGAGACTTCAAACTCACCTCAGTAATTGGAACTTTGTTGAGCAATAGACGGTTCTATGTCACGCTGCAGGGGAAGGACAGTCGCTGGAGGACGCAGAAGAATGGACTTCCTCAGGGTAGTGTCTTGGCGCCTCTACTGTTTAACGTATATACAAATGATCAACCAAGACCAAACAGAACACGCCAATTCATATATGCCGATGACACCGCCGTGGCAGCACAGGGGAAATCATTTCATGAGGTAGAGGATAGACTTACGTCAACAATACTACGATGCAAACCACCTAAAACCCAACCCCAAAAAAACACAACTATGCGCCTTCCACTTGAAAAATAAAGAGGCGGGTCGAGGGTTGCGAGTCAACTGGAGAAATGAGGAACTCGAAAACTGCCACGCGCCAAAGTATCTGGGAGTGACACTGGATCGATCTCTGACTTACAAGCAGCACTGCCTAAACACGAAACAGAAGGTCTCCGCCAGAAATAATATCTTGAGAAAGCTTGTCAGATCAACTTGGGGAGCATGCCCTGAGCTCTTGCGCACTTCTGCTCTGGGACTGTGCCTCTCTGCTGCCGAATATGCTTGCCCTGTATGGTTTGGATCAGCTCTTGCCAACCAAGTGGATGTTGCAGTTAATGAAATGGCACGAATTATATCAGGATGTCTTAGACCCACAGCCAAAAACAAATTGTATCCCATAATAGGCATAGCACCCCCTAACATCAGAAGAAGAGTGGCAGCAGATGCGGAGAGGCATAAGCAGATACACGACCCAAGACACCCACTCTATGAACATAAAGCACCAAACCCTCGCCTCAAGTCAAGGAATAGCTTCCTAAAGTCCACAGCCGACCTGCAGACCTCCCAGAAGCAACGCCGAGAGGAGTTGTGGATGGACACAAGCGAGAAGGCGAATAGGGCGCACTGCCTGCCATTCCCAATATGGAAGACAATGAACAGGCTGAGGGTGGGTGTGAGTGGCTGCAAGAGCAACCTGCACAGGTGGGGCTTCTCAACGGAGCATGATACCTTCTGTGATTGTGGGGCAGTGCAGGATGACGACCATCTGCTGTCCTGCCCAGAATAGGCGTGATGACAGTATGAAAAAATCATTGAAATTATAATTTTATAAGATAAAATAGGTTATATAGATTGGAAAAAATATATTTATTTTCATTTTAAAAGAGCGAATAATATTAATATTATTAAAATAAAAATACAAAATATGTAAGTCCGCCATTTTATGAGAAACACCAATCAGAGTGAATCAATAATTATGACGTCACAGTTTCAATACAATATATGAAATTACTTTGCATCGAACAAAGACTTTTGCTCGTCAGAATTTAGAAACGTAAAAACTTACATATAAGCGTATTATTATTATTCTATGCATATAAGTACTTTATTTATCTATAATTTAAATACAACTTACATCTCGAAAATCGATAAAATATGTTCCTTCTTCTCGCTACATTATGTGTTCATAAACTAAAAGCATACCTACGCGGTACTGTGGTAGACATGACAGTTGTAAAGCTGCGTTGCACCGCTCAATTGCGTCGATTCTGTACACTGCGACGGGTGTGTTAACTCACTCCTTCGAAATGTATTGGCTCACGGCGCAGTGAGTCGTGAGTGCTAGACAGGGAGAATGCGAACAGTGTTAGGGTATTGAGTTATTGAGTTGCCTGCTTTTTAACCGACAAACTATTACTTTTAAAAGTAGAATCGGGATTTTTAACCGATATACTATTACTTTTAAAAGTAGAATCGGGAAAGTTGTGATATTTTTAAACATGTAGGTACATGAAATATAATGAATTCAATAATAATCTTTGCTTATATAAAATACAATACCTGCATATTATACTTTTATTATTATTTTTTAACTAGCTTAATGACCCGGCGCAGTGAATAGGCGTGATGAGAGTAGGAAAAAATCATTGACATTATGATTTTAAAAAATAAAATAGGTTATTGAGGTTTAAAAAAATGTATTTATTTTCATTTTAAAAGAGTGAATAATATTAATATTATTAAAATAAAAATACAAAATATTATAGACTGCCATTTTATGAGAAACGCCAATCAGAACGAATCAGAGCGTATGACGTCACGATATTCTAGGTTCACGTCCAGTTTTGCCGATTTGCGGCACTTGTGCCGATTTCGGGAAATTCAGACTTGCGTCGGCACTTAATCGGGAAACGCTTTAATTCGGCACTTTTTGGGATTAGAATGTATAAAAAAATATATATATTTTTGTTTATACTAGATGTATTAATTTTGTATTTTTTACGTCTAAATAAAAGTTACTATTATTATTAGTAGTAGTAAACATACAAAGTAAATATAAGTTATTTCATTTAAATAAATATCATTCTATTATTTCACTGGTGCTTACATAGTTTAAGCTATTTCTTTTTGTTTGTATCTTTGTTACTAGCCCCGTCACTAGGCATGGCCTGTGCTAAGGTAAGCTAATAGTTTTATGTTATTGTCTATTACGTTGTTTATTTAGTAAGTATGTATGTAGGTATGTCGGTTAAAAAGCAAGCAACTCAATAACTCAATACCCTAACACTGTTCGCATTCTCCCGGTCTAGCACTCATGACTCACTGCGCCGTGAGCCAATACATTTCGAAGGAGTAAGTTAACACACCCGGCGCAGTGAACTGGGTCCATGCAATTGAGCGTCGTAACGCAGTGGTGTTACACAGGCCTAATGCCTAATTCGCGGGAAACTTAAGATGGCCTATTTTGACGTTTGGACATTCATGAAGTTCTTTATATGCTTATTGCCTAATTAATGGTAAATATTTAGTAAATTAATTATAGTATTGAGAGCTAAATGTGGGGGAACAAATACTGTACTTCATTGTAAACGCATACTTAATAAAATACACTTTCTGTGTCTCGCATTGCCAAATTTAACTACTTGTTTCTCGTTTATATTCGCGTGGGACGAAAACAAATACCTCAGTAGGTGTTTTTTTCGACGTGTTTGTACATTTAGGGACCGCACAACACTTATGCACTTTTGAATTTATTTTAAATACACAAATCGTCTTAGAATACATATAGTACATATAGTAGTGATATGCGGTCTACGAAACCGTGACGTCACCGTCAGCTCCGACGGACGCCATTACACTGCAAGCGTTTTTTGACGTATATGTCAAATTGGATTTTGAAATGGCAATTTTTGCTACTAAACCTTTATTTTATGTTGAAATGTATATATATTTGAAAACAGTGGATGCGTAAAAACATCGTGAGATAGTTTCTCAAAATTAGTCATCATGCCTATTGGACGAGGGTTGCCACATGGACGACCTGATTAAACTTACCGACAGGGCGATTTCCGCCGCCATACATTGGAGTGGCAAAATCTGAGTTCCGGACTCGATAAGTAAGTAAGTACCTACTTTTATTTTAAATTATAGTAATTTAAAAATGGAATTCTAGCAAGGTAGCAAGTAAATAAACTTTCATTAATTCATAAATGTGGAGTTTAGATCATTATGTTGGTGTGTTGGCTACACAACCGCAAAGTGACATTGTAACTTCTGACTGACTTATGACGCTGCATTCTGACAGTGAATAGTAGTACTGGAGGCCATGTTATTTATTGGTTTTGTATGGCGAATGGTGCCACTGGTGTGCAATATTATATTATATTTATTAGTAATGCTTGAACCCCCTTTGAAATCGAGTTCATATTTTTAGTTTTATGTGCGGGAATTTTCAGTATTTTATTTCTATAAAACCTAGTCACGGTTGTTTTAAAATAATTTAATTTACTATGCCTGCTATCGGCCATTTCGATTCGAATGTAATAACCTATAGACACGCTAATTTACAAATACCGCACCAAGTTTTTAGAAGTTGTATTCAAGAATTTCATATGAGCACTACTTGTTACTATCGTAAGTATTTATCAAATATTTATTTTATTTGTTCATAACATTGTTAAAGTTTAGTGTTATGACATTTTCAAACATTTGTATTTAAAACTTCTACGTATTAGTACTGAGATTAGTGTTACTATAATCTTTGTAATTTAATTTTGTTATTTATTTATTTTTTATACATAATATAAACAAATATAATGCACACTGGCGGGCGTATTGCCATTAGGCAATTTCTTCCAACCAACTAGATTACACAGAACGACGAAATTGTACATGTACATCAACATAAGAATGAAAGCGAAAATAAAAACAAAGAAAATATACCTACATTACGCTAAGATGAATATTAAAAAAAACATCATAGCAAAAAAGGATTGGGAAAGAATAAGGAGAGGAAAACGGTTCAACAAAAAAATCTTGTCAGTTTATTACCTACCAATCTAATTAAAATTTGTGTTATTCCTTATATTGTATACCTACTAAATTACTGTAACTTTTTAACCATCTTTCCAAAACGGAGGATGTTATCAATTCGACATGATTTTTTTTTGTATATGTTCAGCGATAACTTTTTTACCACGTTGTCTGATTTCCATGATTCTTTTCGCATTAAAAAGGGTATCATCCGATAGGTTCCATTGCAATTTTGTCAAGATCTGATCATGCCGTCCATGAGAAAATCATCAAAATATTAATTTTCAATTCAACGATAATAATTCTTTACCACATTATCCGATTTTAATGTTTTCTTTTTTAATAAGAAGGCAGTGCGTCAGTAATATTTATTTACAACAAATCAGTTTTCGAAGCGGCGCCAAAAACAAACGTACCTACGATCCGTCGAGTGAGTTCCATGAAATGTTTGTTTGGCGCTGACTATGTAAATATGTAAATAAATATTTTTGTGTTTTTTAGACATATGCATTATAATATATGTTGTGTTTGAAAATCTACGTGCTTTTCCATTCAATTAGGCTATTATTTAATACTTTTGAGTGCATTTTTTCGTTTTCATTTTATTATAGATCGTGTCATTTCTTTGTCATCGGTCTTTTAAGAGTTTTGAAATTTTTACGACAAAAGAAAACTTAAAATTCATTGAATTTTATAGCTAACATTATTTAGAATTGTTTCAATGTAAGTTTTTTTTACTTATTTCGTAATTTAGAGTTGGTCGTGTTGGCTCGTTTTTCAATTATTCTTAATATATAGTCAAATGATGTCTTAGCTTGGTCTATACATATACAAATCGTAGCGTTCATTAGCAAAGTTTGTGTCAAAGTTTGATTAAATTACCATGCTGTTCATTCTTGTTAAGCTTCTAATTAAGAAAACATACCCCTTACATAATAATGTTGAATTATGCTAATAATAATATTAGTACCTACTTTGTACTTAGGTGTATTCATTATTGAAATTTCATAGATAAATATGCATGCTACCTTGAATTGAAATTATTAAATTATTGTTATTAATAAGGAGATTAAATTCTCTGTTTGAAGGAATTCTCTTTTTGAAGTTGAGTCATACATACATATGAATTTGTAAATATTTGTAATATTGTGTATTTTGTATCGTTTTTATTTTCTTTCTTTCGTGGAGCAACGTAAGACAGAATATTAGTATCCTTGGAATGATCCTGAATCATTAAATGGCGCTATATAAAATAGTTACTTATCGGATCTGGAAATAAGCTTTTTTATGCATTATTTCTTGAAACAATTTTTGAAAGTAAGATCGAAAAAACTACCTACTTTGCACTTTATGGAAAGGGCAAGTTTATATTTAATTAAAAATTTCTTCCAATTTACCTATTTTCCACCACACAAAGTAATGATTGACGTTTCTTCTCCGTCGGGAATGGGAAACAAGTAAAAGTCGGAAAATTCTAGTAAACATTAGGTAGGTATGTGCCCGTTTGACTTCTTCAAATATTTTCTTTTGTAACCGACTTTCAAAAACGGAGGAGGTTATCAATTCGACGTGAATTTTTTATGCTTTATTTTCATTTTTATAAAGAACATAAATAGTCTTTTTACATCAAACACATTAAAAACAACGATAATTTGATACACCTTCAAATAATCCTATCCACTGCTATAATAATTTGTACCTATTGTTATATTATTAGTACCGCCTTCTATTCACCGTTACTTACCCATTGCACACCCCCTTAAGAACCATTTCATAAGATTATATTATTAAGTTTTTATTGTTGCCTCCGAAGATGATGGTGCAACCATCGAAAGCGTCTCATTGTTAATATGTAGGTACAAAGATCTCTGAATGCTCTAAGCCACTCTTAGGTATTCATCTGTAATAGTCCCTCATACGTGGATTTAAACTGTGTTTTTATACTAGTAATAAGGGATTTAATTATTTGTAATTAAGCGATCAATTGTACATTGAAACAAAATACCTTCCTTTGTGAATGCGAACAATGCACATCATAATTAATTTACATTCTGGATGGTTGTGTATGTACTAAACATTCTTTAATGGACGGGTGTGGGCGCAGTGAATTACATGCGATTCATTACATTTTTTTACGGTTTATTTTATTTACAAATGTGCGTGAATTACTGCACAGTTTTACGACTTTACGTTGCTTTTATGAGAACATTGTTTTTATCTCGCCTATTTTGGACTTTACTTGAAAAGCTAAATTTGACATCGAATGGTCTTTTTTGTTTGCAAATTTCCATGCAAGGTTTTAATCCAAATAAGTAATAATAATTAAAAAAAAATCGTGAGCTTTTATTCTAAAGTTATTTGTTTTTCAGGTAATTTCGACTTGTATTTAAACGAGTTTTGGACCCTAATTAGCAAATTATGAAAACAATAAGATTTTCAGTGGTAACAGAAAATTATGAACGTTTTAGTAAAAAAAGAATCATCACGCTTAAAGTTTTTGTGGTGACTAATATTTCTCACTTAATTACATAAAAAAAACAACTTTTTAATTTGTAGTGTGTTGTGAGATTGTTATCTATCTAGGATTTGTTCATAGGCTTAAATTCTTGAAATAGCAATAGCTTAAATTCTTGAAATAGCAATAGCTTGAATTCTTGAAATAGCAATATCTTAAATTCTTGGAATAGCAATAGCTTAAATTCTTGAAATAGCAATAGCTTAAATTCTTGCAATAGCAGTAGCTTAGTTCTCGAAACAGCGATAGCTTATTTCTTGAAATAGCAATAGCTTAATTATTGAAATAGCAATAGCTCCTGATTACTCAAATCAATATAATGAAAGGACGCAGCAAACTATAATTTTCATTCATAAATTTTGTATTTTAAGTTTTCGTTTATATTTTCGTTTAAAAGTGAATTATAATTATCTATTTATTTGAGTGTTGATCTTTAGGTATTTTCTGACGGTATGCGTATTATGTAATATTTAACTGGAGTGGGAGTAGTGACAATCTTTTATCAGAATTGTTAGGTTTTTGAAAATGTGTTTGAAATCATTTGATAAGTTTCTTTGGGTAAATCATTTGTGTTTGAAATCATTTGATAAGATTTACAAATCAGTGTTAATATATGAGGACTTCTTATTTATATATACCTCGGAACCGTTTGGAAGACATCGCACAGTGCAATTGATATTATGCATTTTGCTTAATAATAATAATAAATTTGGATAGTTTATATAGCGCCGTTTTTGTGAATATCTCACCTCAAGGGCGCTGAAAAATTGATTACGTTGTATCATTTTGGCTCTGGTAAGATTTGCGAAAAAGGTGCGTTTTGAGTTTTTTTCTGAACGAAGATATATTTTCGGTTTGTCTGAGGGTGTGTGGGAGCTTATTCCATGCATTTGGTCCTGCCACAGCAAATGCACGATCACCGAAATTAGTTGTGTGCACCCTGTTTATTTCAACTAATTTCCCAACCATGGATGAAGAAGCAGAACGAAGTGATGATTGTCATTTATTGAAAGCGGAATGCACAATTCGGAGAGGTAAGTAGGAGCCATACAACGAAGTACTTTAAAGATTATGAGACAAAGCTTATATTCAATTCTTTCGGGGACTTTAAGCCAATGTAGATTGCGAAGATGGTGAAAGATGTGAGAAAATTTGGAGGCTCCAGTGATGAGTCTGGCTGCAGCATTGAAAACTGACTGAATTTTATTCATTTCTTTCTTTGGTAAATTCGCATATATACCGTTACAATAATCCAAACGGGAGACAACAAAGGCGCTTACCAAAGAGTTCATGGCTTCAATTGGGATACTCCTTCGGATTGACTTTAAACGTCTTAGTTGAAAGAAAGCAGAATAAGTAACTGTGTTAATTTGGTTTGAAAAGCTTAGATTTGAATCTATTTTGACTCCAAGAAGTTTAACACAGGATTTGGGAAGAATATCTGAATTTTCGAAAGTTAGTGGGGAAGTGTCTATTAAATGGCTTCGTTTGCGTGTTGCTGTCCAGAGTAGTTCTGTCTTAGTATGGCATAGCTTAGTATGGCATCTCTCCCAATCTTGTAGGAGCGTTGCCTTTCCCATAAATAACATAAAAAGAGCATATCACCATATCAAAATACTGTAGAATTGTATCGTTAGCAATCCATATTCATAGAAAAAAACTCACTTGATTCATTGCAATTCTATCATGCCTACAATCGGAACCACAACACCAAATAAGTAAATTTTTTGAGATTTTCTTTGAGCGAAAAAAACTTTTGATACTTTTGGGTACGACACTCGGTGCGATAGTTGAACAGGAACTGACTTGTTGATGATTGCGTGTGACCTTCTAAAATTTCTACATTAAAAGTTTTATCATCTCGCACATCGCGAAATCTCTCCTGCTATGGCGTCTCTCCTAAACTTTTTTTCATATGCCTTATTCGATGCAGACATATTTTTGTTATGAAGGGGTTTTTTAATGAAACTGCATTTAGTAGTGTGTCGCCTTTTCAGTCTGCATTTGAACTTTCTCTTTCATTTTGTGTGTTATAGAGATAATAATATCACACTCACTCACACACACAATTCTTTCAGCTTCCATTCATCCAACGTTTGTTGCTGTGGACATTTTACCGTGTCTGTCTTATAACAAAGCCAACAATTTGTCTCTGTGATTAATTACACCGAACTGGAATGGAATGGTATGGAACAGCGGCCCTCCTCTCGTCTAATTTGTCTTTTTTATTGCAGTTCCATTGTTTATCATTTTCGTGTCCGCTAATGTGACCATCACTCGTGCACGAACATTCATTTGTCTTATTCACTCGGCGCTATTCAGTTTGGAACATTGATTAAATGAATATTTAACCAGATTCCCTAAACTGAACTGAAACACGTTTTAAATGCTTTGCTTTAAATATTTTCGTCATTCCTAGCGATAATCGATAAGTTTTGTCCCTTGCGACATTCAATCATTTTTGTTATTCACTCTTCGCATTTTGTTTAATTAATTTATTTATCAGTATTATTGCGTATAAAATATATTAATTAACTCGGAGACGGATTCTACGGAAAAATATCGACTAACAAATGAATAATATGTAGTGTTTATTTATTATTTAGCCCAAAAGATAATCCTTTTTATTGTATTCTCAAAATAAATTAATGGAAATACATTGTGACCCATAATTTTGATTTGATAAGCACAACTTTTGAAATTATATTTTCGAATCGAAGCATGAATAGCATGTTTACTTCAGAAAAAACTTGAATATACGGCACCAACCCGCCGACTTATGTCCAAATAACCATCGACCATGTAGTTTACGTGATCTGTGGTCGGTGCATGATTGAGAGGAAGTGTCAACTAGCCAATATTTAGATTATATTTAATGAATTTTGAAATAAGTCAGTTTAATTTAACCTCTAAGTGAGTATGGCTGTACCCGTACGGCAGGAAATGTCATTGCAAATCGAAGTATGGCCGTACCGGTACGGCTAGAGAAATGAAGTGAAGATTTTTTTATTAGAGTACGAATATTTTTGACGACGCAACCAATAGTTGAAGATACCTGAAATAATTATACGATTTTTCAATATAAACTTTGAAAAATGGTAAGTTTTAATTTTTTTTACCCGATTATTGTATCAGGAGTCGTCAAACGTAATACTTTTTATTTTAAAAAAATATATTTAAAATAACTCACTCCGTATAGGTATATACATCATACCAAAACTCACTATCATAGAGGTTAAGGTATATTTATTTTAATTGAATCTTCTCAGTTGCTATGTGTTTGATTTAGTATGTTGTAGTTGTTTATCTTCCTGTAGTTAGACGTATTGTACGTACTTATATTACAACTAATCTCATTAAATATCGTTTGAATTGTGTTATCACGAACGTTAAGTCAGCTAAGGGTAAGATGTTCTATGTCTTACTCTGGTACATACACACACAGACACATATTTGTAAAGATTTCCTCTTCCTTATGTGATTTGAAGGAAGCCTCGAGATGGGGCCACTTAGGCCCGTTGGCACGTTCAGCACACATACCCTGATGTTTGTTCTTTCCCTAAGCCAACACACTTGTACGTGAATGTCGATTATTGGCTGGGAACACGTAAAACTTGCTGATTGGATGTATTATTTCTTCACTATTTACATACATATCCTCCCATACTGACATTGTATGTGATACGAACACGCGTGCTGCCAGTAATCCATGGTATTTGGTTTGATTTACCTGTTGTTGCCGTACTGTTGAGAGATTTCGCATTATTTTTTATTCTTCCACCTGAGAGATAAAAAATTTCAACGAACAATTATGTAAATACTTATTTTTGTATTCCAACTTTTGGAAAAGTCAACTACCTCGTTGTAACATCGGTACAAATTATTGCTTCGACTTGAAACTTCTAAGTTGTTGAATACAGCTGGCGTAAATATTTCGATATAAAAGTTACACTCTTACAGTAAAAGTTATTTTGCCAAGTAGCAACGTACATACGTAGTATATTTTATAGTTGATTTTTTATATCTACAAATGAAATTTCTTTATGGCGCTCCTTGTAATCCAAAATTTGTGAGCGATAAACTCGAGAAAAGACTTTTCAATAAATACATCAATTTTTTGAATTCTTAAATCGCAACAACGACTGACCTCTACTCGTTGTATAGACAGTAGTCATATGTATTGTTGTGCCAATCATACAACATTGTCAGTTATATCATTTTGGCCTTGCTATTATGTTATTTCATATTGTTGTAAACCACTTGTTTGTTTATTAGTATTAACAACTATATTTTAACAAAATAACACTATACCTATTAGTGCCAACCTTGACTTATACAACTGCAACCTGGACACGGCGAAAATGAACGAATTGAGATGGTTTGGCCACATGGGGAGTATGAATGAGGAACGCCCTGACGAAGAAAATATACATTGCGGACAGGAATGGAATGGGAGGTCAGGGCCGCCCAAGAAAGGGTTGATTCGACCATGTGAACGATATTCTGAAAAAAAAACACAAATATTAGAAGCGTGAACAGACGAACATGCATGAGGCGATGCATGAATATTGACGAGGCGATGGATGCGTGCCAGGATAGTAAAATTTGGCATTCGATTCTCTCTGCCTACCCCACGAGGGACATGGTGTGATGGTATGTATTTATGTACTATAATTTTAATTAAATAAGTAGTAGCTTTATAAAAATTCTACTTTCTTCTATCTATTGCTACTTTTTTCTAGTATCTTCAAGAAAAGGCTAAAGCAAAAATATTTATCTGACAACACCTGATTACATCTTCCTCTCCTCTTCCTTTCCTTATCCCTTAGTCTTCCTATCATTGCTATGATTTGTTCTTATATGCTATCTTCTTTGTTTTTGTGTTTTTTTTTTCTTTTTTTTATTACTTTTCTTCTGCTATCTTTGTTTATTTTGTAATGTGATGAACTTATTGCCATAGTACACATTGTTTTGTATATTTAACATTTACTCTGGTTGGTTGGAAGAAATTGCCATTAGGCAATAAGCCCGCCAGTGTACTAATTATATGTACAAGAAGATTAAATTAATAAATAAATATTGTTTAATTTTTTAAATTTTTATACAATTGTGATATATAAAAATATGATATTTTAAGTGATTATATTTTCCTCAGATAATCGTTGTTTCCTCATTCTATTTTTAGTGCCATGTGATGTATAGGTAGTATAGTGATGAAACATGTATGTAAGTATTGTTATCTTCATTATTAAAATAGTTACGCAAATAATAATGACTATTATTCATATTTTGTGAATTGTATTAACGATGCAGATAAAGATACAAGTATTAAAATTATTTTATGTTGTATTTAAGTCAATCAATTGATCAAACGATTTTATTTTTAACCCATGTAAAAAATTCTACGGTGTACCGTGTATAGTAAAATAAGTAACACAATAGGTTTCCTATATAACATTCTGACAAATGATTTGTCTTTCCATTGATGTAATAGATAGGTGAATAGGTAGGTAGGTACATAGTGAATTTCTGTGTGAATTTCATCAATGCTCTGTGTTGTTTGCCGTATCCGTTTCAATTCTTGTCTACATTTCATCCACAACTACGTACATACATATGTACATAGCTGTAACATTCAGAAATTCAAGAGATGTAACGCTCTGTAATTCGTATTCTGTATCAGTACTAAACGTTTTGTTGGAGCGAATGTTTATAGAACGACATGACAATTTATCAAATATTCCTGACATACAAGATATTTGAATGCGATTCAATCACTGCTTTACATAGGAAAGTTGACATGATAAACGACCCAGAAGCCAAAAGGAGGTGTTTAATCAGGGATCTTGTTATTCTGTTATGCTAAAAGTATCATGTTTTTAATTAAATTAAATCATACATATCAAATGGTTTTTATTTTTATATTTTAACATATCTGTCAAACGTTAACTAATATTTACGAAAAACAGAAATATTTTAAACTACATTCTTCTTTTTGCTTTTTTTTCTTTTAAAGGCACTTTAAATTACAGGTCTAAAAAAAATTATATTAAATAATAAAGATAAAGATTCAACCATGAAGAAGTCTGGAGTTTATCAGTTAAATTGTAAAAATTGTGATAACTTTTATATAGGAAAAACAATAAGAAACTTTGAAATAAGGGTTAGGGAACATTTAAGATGCCTTCATAGTGATAACTATTCTGAATTCGCGAATCACTTAATTGAGAAAAAACATTCTTTTGATGTAGACGAAGGTATTAAAATTTTACACACGGGGCATAATGAATTAAAAACCTCAAAATTAGAAATATTAGGAATAAGGAAAAATGTGAATTTAAATAAACCCATAATAAACAACCAAATTAATTTAATAAATAATCCACTGTTAAACTTATTTCCTTTATAATATAATATTTGGTAAATTTATGTATATATAAAAAAACTCTATCTTTGTAAAAAAAAATAATGTTAACTTACATATGGTCACCCTAACCTTCTTTACCCCTCTACTTCAACTTTCCTCCCCTCTCACTGCTTTTACATATACTTATTATTTTTAAGATTTGTTAACTAGTTCACTAAGTGTCCTGAGGAAGAGAACATTGTTTTTGAAACATGTAGACTTGGTTCTAATAAAAAGTGGTTAATACAAAGTTATTTTATTGTTATTAATTAACGACGGAGCCACAAAAGAATAATTTCGCACTTGATAGAATAATGTTTACTTATTATTAGGAATATAATAAAATACACAGTTTTATTCTACGCATGATATAAACAATAAAAGCCCGAGTGCTTTTGACGATTAAACCATCATCCTCTGATGCCACAATTAAAATTAAATATAAATTCAACGAGGATTATTTGAAGATTTATCAAATTATCATCGTTTTTATATGTTTGTTATTCTCCAATATTTCTAGACCATCCAGTGCTTGGTTCATTTAGACTCCGATCCGATTCGTTTTTATCAAAATAATGATCATGTTCAATGCAATGGTTCGCTACTTCAGAGTATCTAGAAAAATCCCTGAATACTCTATGGTATTTTATTATAGTCCCTCATACGAGGATACAAACTATATTTTATTATATCTTTATCATGTAATTCCATTCTGTGAACGAATCAACATTATACTATTTTTTTAACATGACTTCGTAAGGGACACCAAGTATTAGGATTTGGGTCCATTATACACATCCGAAGAAGCGCCCTTATTAGCGTTGGGGAGGTTTTTCAATGAGAATTTTATACATGAGGATAATTTTGCCAATAATTTTGATTTATTTTGAAAATTTTGTTTAACCTTTATATACAATCTTTACATGAAAATTATTGATTTGTCCTCATAAAAATGTTAACCTTAGTGATATAGCTTAGTGATTACATATTTTATGTATTATTTAGTAGATTTGCAATGTTTGGTGAATGTAGCAATACAAAATAGACTCCCCCTTTTTAAAACGAGATTTTATCTCAATTAAAGAGGGTGATAGGAGGAGAGCTCACGAACGAATTTAGTATTTCTCAAGGTCTCAAACAAGGTGACCGACTAGCCCCCACATTTTTAACCTAGCTCTAAAAAAATTTTTTTCTTTTTTTTTTTAATAAAATAATATAGGTATATGTCCTTGTTAAACAAGTACCTATACATCGAACTCGCGACCACTGGATTACTAACCCAATGCGCTAACCGCTCTGCCATCGACCCATCTGATGATGTTATAAGGAAAATATATCATAATAACGCTAACATCAACATATACTTCCAAATCAGCCCGATTGTAGGGTATGCTGATGACCTCAATGTAGTAGGAAGATCCCTAGTAGCAGTGCAAGAAGTTTTCGAGCCCTCTGAAACAGCAGCCAAAGAATTGGGACTAGCAAATCTAGACACACAACCAACAATCCACAATAGAGTGAATGGAGCATTTTGACCAGTTATGAATGATTGCAGCATATGGGAGGAAACGTATGCAAGTGATACCTGGACATGGCGGAATTCCCACGAAAGCAGAGTAACTGCAGTTGAAATGAGATCGTTAAAAAAAATCTGTATTAGAACGATGTAAGACATGGTAAGACACAAGGAAAGAATGTAAAATGAAGAAAGATGTCATTAATAGAATAAATTAAATTAATTAAAATAAAAAATAACGAAAATAAAAATCAAATAAAAAAAATAGAATGAAAGTGATCACATTGAGATGGATTGATCTCATGAAGAGAATGAATGGGGAACATCTGACGAAGAAAATATATAACAGGAATGGAATGAGAGGTCGGGGCTAACCAAGAAAGGGATGGCACTACCATGTGAACGATATTCTGAAATACGGAAATGTTAGGAGCGTGAACAACAGATGCAAATGCATGAATGTTGACGAGGCGGTGAATGTGTGCCAAAGTAGAAAAAATATGGCGTCGGTTCTCTCTGCTTACACCGTGAGGGACATGGCGTGATGGTATATGTGTAAGTATGTTATTGGTCCTTCTCACCGCTTTCAATGTTATAAAAAATAGGTTTTGATATTTATTGGTGTACTAGATTATTACTCTTTTAATTGATCAAACTTCTCTTTTCCTAAGTAAATCATTGAATGTAATATACCACATTTCATTGTTGTTTTCAAATACTTTTTCCAACAGGTTGTTTTTATTCCGAGTATAGGTATCTTATGTTTTGTACTGTAAGTTAATAATTTATAATACTTTGAATTCATCACATTTGACAATGAAAGGCTAAAGTTTTTGAGAGGTACACAATTAGGTACCTACTAGTTTAATATCATTATCTTTCACTCACTACCTGAGATGGTTGACTAAGTATTAGATATGACTCAATATAATAAGCTCACCTGATATAACGGTAATCCCATTTGGTAAATGTGTCAGTTTAGATCTGTCTCTCTATGTGTGAATGTCTTCGTACGTCATGTTCAATCATTTCCATGTCATTCATTATAATACTAGTATTATATAGATTACTACAGACTAAACCGTTAGAAATTCAATCTGATATATCAACAATAGATATACCCAATATTTTTTATTGAATTAAGAAGTACATCGGTTATATCTTAATACAAAACATGTATCTATTCCGAACATATGTATCTATTCTTAGGAATCTGATCTTGGTTATAGAAAATAGTTATTCAATAGTTGAATAAAAAAATAGATTTCAAATCGTGTGATAGATAGCACATAAATTAAATTTATCAATATAATATATGTACTTACTCTCTCGCACATACCACACAAACATACCTATACATTTTTTTTTGAATCTTTGAAAATGGTCACTGGATGACCGAAACTAGTCAGTGTCATTAAATTAGTAGAACTGAAAACTTTGGTTTTATTTTACCATACCAAATTTATTTATAATACCTATACATATTCACACACATACCTCTTCCCTGATTTCCTTTCTTCCTCGTTTCTTGCTCTGTATCCCGTGTTTTTCCCTTATAATTTTTTATTGCAATAAAATAAAGTTATAATTTACAGTAATGCGATATTCAAAGGTGAGTCGAGATGGGTACTCGTTTTTGTAAATGTAAAATTGAAATTATCATTGTTTTTATTTTATATGTTGTAGATACACCTTTTTAAATTAAATAATAAAAAATAATTCCACCGTGTTAGTACTTTTAGTGGTACTTTTAGGACTCATTTTAGTTATTTTAATATTTTTTTATGTTTAAGTATTTTTACAACATATTTCACTACGATATAATTACAAATTAAATTATGTCTATATAAGAAGTCGTGTATGATAAAATCAGTACAATATCATTTACACAAAGCGATGGATGAATGTCACTATAGGAATGCGAGTCGTTCTGTTTCTATTCAATTTTAAAAAGATCCGATTGTGATATCGAGGAAAAAAGAATTTATCTTCTATTCTATTCTTTAAAAGAACGTTGGTATCATCTTTGAGAATGGCGGGAGTTTCCCGCCGACTGGAGGAGGGATGTTCAATAATGGAATTAATTGCTTGGCTTCATGTCGACCCACAGCTCTCCGGTCTACAAGACAAGATATGTGTTCACAATATGCGTATTTCCCATAGTTAGCGCAACAGGTACAGACCAGACCGCCTTTCATGAAACGATTACCATTGTCGGATGGGTTAGGTTGGGTTGGCCACTGTACTTATCTTATTGATATTTTCACTTACATATATTATATAGAAATTTCAATGTTTTTCAGTTATTTATAATTATTATCGTGGTACAATTTCTATAGCACTAAACCACTAACACTAAACTCAGAAACCTTCAATAAGTTTCAATTAATTTCATATACCTACTATGGTACTAATTCTTCATATTAAAACAATGTTGAACATATTTTCGTTAGTGCATTGTTAATTATATCCACTTTTGTGACTTCTAAAATTATTGATCAATTCGAATGTCTCATATTGTATGACGACCAATCCAATCACCGTGAAAAATGAACAAACACTCCAAAATATTTGACTATATATCTTCTCAATTGATGAATTTGGCTGCCCTATAATCTGTATTATTATATCAAATGTTTTTGTAAAACTTAATGTAGCTAAATTCTCATTTCATATCTTTTTGGTTAAAATTTTTGTGTTGTTTCTTCATATAATAACTAATTCTGTATGTTTTTTACTATGTTTTCTTGTAGCTGCCAACATAAAATATATAACTATTGTTTATTTGGCATTACAAATCTCTCAAATATTTTATTGTATTGTATATTGTATATTTTTATGCTTCATTAAGTTTAACTGTACACCCAGATCAAACCGATTTTCTCTGATGGATCTATCTAGTTGTCAAAGTCGTAACACAAAAAATGTTTGATAATATATTATTAAATTCTATAGATTCTTTTGGCAATCCAACTGTTGTTGAAACGTCAGATGTTATGGTTTGTCGAAACAGCCTAAAGGACACTTCTTTGAAACTTTTGACACTTAACATAAGAAGCATTAACAAAAACTATGATGATTTTCTGGTAATGGTTCAAATGTTAAACATTGAATTCGACATACTCATACTCACTGAATGTTGGCTAAAAGCTACGTCACAGAATAAATTACTACCAGGCTATGATACCTTATCAACAAAAAAAAAATAATATGCAAAATGACGGAGTTGTAGTCTTCATTAAACAAGAAATTCCATATACTGCCTCTGAAATTGACTTGACTGGAGCAAACTGTCTCCAAATTAATATTTATAACTCAATATCTATATTAGCAACTTATAGATCACCGTCTACCCAAAATATTACAGCTTTCCTTAAATCACTATCAAAGACATTAGAAAAACTGTCCACAATGAAAACACTAATACTTGCAGGGGATATAAACATTAATATTATAAATAACCAACATCCGCAATCAATTGAATACTTAAATCTGATGACTCTGTATGGTCTAAGAGTAATGGTAAATAAACCCACTCGAAAAAACATTTGTCAGTGACTCATGTCTCGATCATATTATGTGCAAATCAGAAGAAAAATCCACAACCGTTATTTACCAAACATCTACAACTGATCATTATACAATAATATTTTCCATTCACACATATATAAAACCCAAACATAAGGAACAACTCTTAAAGAAAAAGCATACAGATATACTAAAACTTGTCGAAAACTTACAAAAACAAGACTGGAATACAGTCTACCAAACACAAGAAACTAACACAGCATTTAACAATTTTCTAGAAATCCTTAATAGCCAAATAGCTAACTGTACTACAATAAATATAAGTGTTGTACACAAAAAAAAGAAAATTAAGCCCTGGATCACTGAAGGGCTCACCAAGTCAATACATAAAAGAAATGATCTTCATAACTTATGCAAGAAAAATCCTGATGATATCCTTTTACAAAATCATTATAAAAGATATCGAAATACTTGTAGAAATATTATAAAGGAAGCAAAAACAAAATATTATACGGCAAAACTAAACGAATCAAATAATGATATTAAAAAAAACTTGGAAAATAATCAATGAAGTAAACGATAGAACCACAATACCTCAAAAAATTAACGAAATAAATTATAATGGTGAAACGTTGACAATAGACGAAAATCCACAAAAAATCGTAAACAGCTTCAACGAATACTTTGCAAAAATCGGTAAACAATATGCCACTGACCTCCTTGAAACTAATAATACTACAGAGGAAATTTTGGTCTTAAATGAAAAACAACAGAATTCAAATAAATTCCCACATAAAATGATTACATTTGACCTGACATCTGACGTGGAAATAATATCAACTATCAATTCCATAAAACAGTCCACATCTACAGGAATAGACGGCATAGACTCAAAGCTACTAAAAAGTATAAAATTTCAAATAGCTAAACCTCTTAAACACGTTATAAACCTTAGTTTACAAAATGGCATGTTTCCAGATTTTCTAAAAAAATCAGTAATAAGTCCTATTCATAAGAAAGATTCAAGAGTCGAAATTTCTAACTATAGACCAATCTCACTTCTTTCCATATTCTCAAAAATACTAGAAAAAATAGTGAAATTAAGACTCAATAAATTCCTGGAAAAAAGTTCTATTCTTTCAAATAATCAATATGGCTTTAGACAAGGCCTGTCAACGAATGACGCAATTTCAGAATTAACAACAATAATCGCTGATAAAGTAGACAAAGGTCAAAAATGTCTTGCCATTTTCTTGGACCTTGCAAAGGCGTTTGATACAGTCTCACATCCTCTGCTTATATCTAAACTTCACAATATTGGTATCAATGCCACAGTACTAAACTGGTTCAAAACATATCTTAGCAACCGTAAGCAAATTGTCACTATTGGAAATTATCGTAGTGAAGAGCAATATATTTCCTATGGAGTCCCGCAGGGTAGTGTACTTGGACCAGTTTTGTTTCTCATATATATTGATAATTTGTGCCGTCTTCCTGTAGATGGAAAAATAATAAGTTTTGCTGATGACACTGTACTAATAGTCAGTGAAAAAACTTGGAAACAAAGCTACAAAATAGCTGGTATGGCAATTAACAAAATAAAAAACTGTCTGGATAACAGCCTTCTTACATTAAACAATAGTAAAACTAAATACCTTACATTTAGCGCCACACAAGCAGGGCAACCTTTACTAAATTCGATGTTTTCTATAAAAATACATTGTTGTGTACCTAGAGACTCTTGTGACTGTATCCCTTTGGAGAGAGTCACTGCTATAAATTATTTAGGTCTGACCATAGATAATAATCTAAGATGGCAAGATCACATAGAGACACTAACAAATAGAATTCTAAAACTTGGTTATATTTATAGAAACCTTCGAAAAATTCTAAAACAAAAAACATTAAAAACTGTCTATTTCGCATTGACTCATTCATTGATCTCATATGGAATTGTTGGTTGGGGTGGATGTGCCAAAACTATCTTGGAAAAACTTTGTCTAGCTCAAAGATGCATTGTGAAGATAATTATCCAAAAACCGTTTGATTACCCTACGGAAAACCTCTATAACGATTTTAAAGTATTTGACCCGAGACAAATATATATCCAGCATATACTAACTTATTTTCATAAAAATATAATACATCACCAGAAAACACAACAATCCAGAACCACACGAACAAGCATTACTTTAAATTACATAATCCCTCATATGAAAACAACTTTCGGACAAAGAAATGCATCATTTATCGCTCCACGAATTTATAATACTTTACCTATGTCTCTCAAGGTAATAACTTCACATACATTATTTAAAACAAGAATAAAAAAATATATAGGGAATTACGGAAGGACAGAAATTGCCCAAATATTAAACATCCAACAATAATTCTGAGAAATAATATTAAATAATATAACTACACGCTACACAAGCTGGTTCGAGGAGAGGATTGTCTTTACATTGCATCTTATTTTAAGACAAATAAACTCTAAAACATTTCTCTTTTTTTATTAGATTTATTTCAAAGAAGAAATCTTGATTTTGTATTTTATTTGATTTGTGACTCAAGTCAAATAATATTGTTACTGAGTATATAGGTACGTTGAGAAGACCACAGAGCAAATTTTAATGTCAAACTGCTACATAACATAAATGACAACAACGGGTGTGCATATTATGGTAGAAATAATATTAGAATAATAACATATCAAAATTTACTGTATCAGTTTATACTTTTGTGTTTAAGATATTGGTAACTATGTAATATTGTAATTTACTGTGTTGTGATGTCTGGTGTCCGCTCTATGTAACTATGTATAACCAAAATGTCAAATATTTGGCTTGGTAAAATTGTAAACTGCTAGCCCTAGAACAGGGTTACCTAGTTGGGCAGCAGTAATCTTCATAAATAGTCTTTGTGATAAAGGTGTGAAAAATAAATAAATAAAAATAAAAAATAAAAAATAAATAAATTTCTCAGAATTTTTTTTTATCTGAGTATTCAGCCTGTGTAAATTTAATGTTCAAAGTTTTTACTAATCTTTGTTATTTTTTACATGTGAAATTACACCGATATTTTTATGTATGTAAGTATAAATTATGTTCACAAATATTCTTAGGTAAAGCAGTGTTGTATCAATGAAGTATTAAATTATCTGTTATCAGTGTAGTTGTGATAAGGCTATAAAGGTAGTAAAAATAATTATTCACTTTTCCTATTTGTTCTTTTTTATACTTAATCCAACTAGAGACATTGTACAAACCCCGTGGGCTGTTGAAGGGCTTTCTCCATTTATTTTTCTCATCCGCTATCTGCTGAGCCCGGGACTATTTAGGCAGTTGCCCTAATTCTGTGTAATTTTATTTCTTGAACATTTTCCGTCACAAATTAGACAACACTTTATGGCGGCCAAATTTAATCGCGGACCTTCGAAGTTAATTATCCGTAATGAGTGGTATAATCAGTCTTACACCCAAATCTCTAAATGTTAATCTCGTTGGTCCGCTGCCCTCAGGGGATACGGTCTTATGAAACTAACTACATTTTGTTTTTCTGTACATTGGGTACTCGGTAAAAAATATGTATTCTTCAGATTATCTTTGATGTCGTCTTACTGTATGCCATATTTTTTCATCATGTCAACGGAATTTACCTAATTTTCTTACTTTGTAACGGTTTATACTAATTTGAAATATTCCCTAACCCATGATTGTGAATCAATTTGTGATACATTTTATGGTGAATTGTGATTAATTTATATGACGAACCCAACATTGTACAAGTCATAAAAGTACGTAGACTGCAGTGATTGGGACATGTCAGCCGGATGAATGATGATCATGTCCCCAAAAAGGTTCTTAATACCAATCCAGAGGGCAGATGATTTAGTGGCAGGCCCAAGCTAAGATGGCTGGACGATACAGAAGACGACATAAGAGCGATCGGAATAGCAAACTGGAGGAGAGCGGTGGAGGACAGGGACGGCTGGAGAAGGATTCTGGAGGAGGGCAGGGCCCACACAGGGCTGTAGCGCCAATGATGATGATGATGATGATGTGATAAATTTAAACTTATCTACCTGTTTTTATATATTTTTTTGTAATTGGGTTTTGTTTTAGGTATTGACGTTAATCTGTTATTTTAATAGAAGATGTAATTTTTATTCTAATATTTGTTGAAGATTATCATAGTGTTATTATCATGTTTTGTTTTAAATAGGTTTCTCAAAGGGTCATTAATTCTGAGAAGTATCTTTTGATTAGTTAAATTCATACTTTATATGTTAAAATCTGTATCACAATAAAATTAAAATTTGGCTTTCTGTGTGTCGGTGCGTAAAAGTAAAATAAAATGTTACAAGTTAACGTCGCGTCACGTTCGTGTTAAGTAAAGAACGTCGTTTTCACATTTCCTTTGCAGATATTAATTCAGGTTGATTTAATATTCCATTATTTCTTTAAATTATACCTCTTTATACCTACCGCTGTACTTTCTCTTATATATGGTTTATATAATTTTTTGGATGTATGAAAATTATCACAGATTATCACAAAAAAAAATCGTCGACAGATAATTTTGTGTGGCATTAAAAACGTTAATATAGGTACTTTGTGGAAAATGTATTTTAATTTGATAATAAATAATATTACCATCACAGGAACACATCTTTGCTGAGATAGAACATTGCTTTTTATGTTGATTTACACACTTTTATTTAACTTCAACTGTCTCTACGTACTGGAATTTCGCAATTTATTTTTAACTAACTTCTCGACCAGTTAATGCTGTGAAACTTTCGGAATTTGTATATTACCGATATTTTTATAATTTTGCATTTCATACAGACTTCGTGTAATTTTTAAGTACCATTTATATCGTTTCACAACTATTTGAATTTGTTTGCTTTGTAAAACAACTGCGTTTGACATTGGCAGTATGAATGTAAAAAATCTACGGACTGATGTAAAAAATATTTTTTTTGACAAATTTTTAATATCTCAATAGACGACGTTAAAATATAATAGAAGAACCAGAAACTTAAGGCACCTACAAAGCTTACGACCTGTCATCGTCTTGTTTACATGATCGCTTTATGCGCTTGCACAATGTTAAAAAAATCATAAAATATCATTGACTCCCGACAGGGAAAAAATACAATATTTTTGTGGGTATATACAACAGTAAAAATATTCGAAATATTTTGTTATTCTTCATTCCAACACGAAGAATAAATGTGTCCAATATTTTTATTAATTTGCTTGTTCTATAGACAATGTTACTCTAACACTTCCTTACACCCTGTTCAAATGGCGAGTCTATTGCCATATGGCAATTTTTTTTTTTTTAAATAAAAAATGAATATGTCCTTGTTAAATAAGTGCATATACATCTTCCTACGTTCCCTAAAATAAGCAAATTAATGCCTGTGCTATAGGTGAACGAAATCGGTCGAGGAAGGATTCGAACTCGCGACCACTGGATTACTAGCCCAGCGCGCTAACCGCTCTGCCACCGACCCATCATTATTCCAATTAAATTGTGTCCAGCCCTGTAAAGCAATATTTGCGTGTAAAATGAATTTAAATTAATTTCTCATCTGCTGGGGATTGAACCCAGAACGTTGGGTTAAAATGCAGGTAGCCAAACAGTTTAGTTATCCTATTTTTCAGGTAGACGCTAAAAATGTAAAAATATATCGTTTTATGACTCCTTTTTTACGAGTTCGTTGTAATATTTGGAATAAGCATAATATGTCGTATTGTCTTAAAATAACAATTTAATGTTTGTTATAACAGAATACGACTGTACGAGTAACAAATTAAATTCTGATGGCAAATTGCTGAACCAGAATTACTGAGATAAGAAAATATGCAAATGTGTTTTCTCTATCGCTCACTTATATGAAGATATTTATATGACATATTACTCCCTTTATAATACTATATTCATTTTAATGCTTCTAGAGAATCTTAAGAACGGCGCTGGTTTTACTATCGCTAACTTTTATTGGATGCTGCTGTTCCTCGCGAGATATTGTTAGAGAATGCCTGTAGAAAATAAAACGAAGAAAGAAGAAATTGAATATGATGCTCCTTAGATTCTGCCATAAATTATGTTTTTCACACTGGCATGTTTTTCACACTGCACCACCAAGTGTTCACCTGTTTGCCTCTCTCTTTTATTACTATTTTCCTAGTTTCGTTGGCAAACCAAGGAAAATGGTTGCTTGCCTTTACTAGAGTTCATTTTGTTGAACAATTCTAGAATGTTATTCTGTTTGCTGGTTTACAGTTTTAATTTTTGAGAATGTTAGGATTTGTTAAATTATGTCGAAACATAGAATCCATGTTATTGACCATATATACAACTGATGTGTAGTGTGCAATGTTATATTGTATATTTTCAGTATCAAAGTATTTTAAAATAAAAATACCACCAAGTTATATATCAGTATATAAGTAAGATAGAGAAGGTACTCATCAATTTCCTTTGATATTTGATTTACACATGCATGCTATATAAATGAATATATTATACACACGCATAACTAAATTATTTTATACATCATGCATTCATTCTGGATTATAAATACATTACAGCATACAACGTACATCTGGTCAGATAGTATATGTATATATTATTTTTATGTGAGGTTCGAGTGTGTATTAAATCACATACCCATGTATGTTGTACATTTATCGAATTTATCTGTTCGTTACTTTGCATTGTTGGGGTCACGTCAATCACTTCTTAATGGAATTCGGAACACGTTAAAGGTAATTCCCGTAAAATATTTATTGCACTGTGACAAGTCTCTAGTATTCTTGTCAATATAATTGGTGGCATTTGACCCATCACGTTAGCACGTGGATCGCATATGTTAAATTGGAGTATAGTATCAAAATCTGCATTCCATTCTATTTATCTAGTACAAGCATTTGATAGGACGGTGTTGTTAATGACACGAACGGACAATAATATAATACGTGGAATTCAAATATATTATTTCAGCAAAAAAAGTTTTTGGTAGTAATGGATACTTGTAATAAATGAATTTCTTATAATTTTACATTTCTGAATTGTTTTTACGATACCATTAATCTTATTTGGTATTTTGGTAATCTGAGATGATTTGTCAAAGGAAAACTAATAATTGTCTATTTTTGAAACAATCAAATTCCATTTGGAAGAATCCGACAACCTACCACGATCATGATAATTTATATTACATTTTTTTTGTTGAGTAAATACCAAGTATTGCGAAAGTGCCGCGAAATTATATTTCAATGGAATTTTATCAGGACCCACGTAAATCAATATTGTGTACAAATCAGTATAATTATTAACATTAAAATAAATTATTTGAGAATAGGTACCTATTTTTATACTCTCGTACATAGTGTATTTTTTGTCTTATTTCTGGCTGTTGTAGGTACATATATTGTTCCTAGAGTGATCCTGCTTCCTTGCCGTGAACAATATGTATTTGTGTATTTTAATGACATGGAAATGTCTTGAATGGCAAAAGCTGCTTCCCCTGAATACCTTTAAATATTACTAATGGTTCTCGCATAAATACGAGAATAAGGTTAGTAACGGAGCACGTAAGCGTATAAATGTTATTGCTTTCGAATTATGCACGACTTTTATTGGCCTAAACCGAATGGTTATGTATCGAAATATTTATTATGTCTTGTTAAATATGTGGTACACACCACCTCTCTTATATTAATTTAGTTTGTATGTTTTGTGGTTTAATTTTGATTAGCTTGTGGTAGATTCTTATTTATTTTATTTATTACAACTACATGTCAATTAATTTATCATTGTTCTTACTTTTCTTTTCTTTCTATATTACATTTATGGGTGAAGTAGATTTTTCGCGGTGTAATATTTGTCCCTTTTGAGTGTTCATAATCCTTTTTGGTATTATATTTACCCACACCATCTTAATACTGTTGGTTTACTTTTAAATAATGTTGAGTTACATTTTTTATCAAATATTTAGCTTACCTAATAATGTAATAACATCTTATTCTATTTGACATTATTTCTTCCATATGGTGGTGGGGTCTGCTTTTTGATCGATCATGTGCATCATCTGGGGGGCAAGTCCCGTCAAACGGTGAAATCAAAACCCTCACGATTAGCCATATAAAGGATATATGTTTCACTATAAAGATATCCATGATATGGATAATCAAGAAGGATTTGATTTCACTGTTTGACCAGACTTGCACCCCTGGTGTGACGTCACTGTTCCTCATGTCTTGCCTGACCACCTCACATAAAACGTTCTAACATCAGCACTCAACAGTTGGTAGACAATATTTCATATATCAATTGCTCAAAAATTGCCAGTTTTTGGACATTTTTGCTATACATAGATCACTTTAAAAACTCGTCTTGTGCCTTAAATTACACAAGTCTATTTTGAAAATAGGTGTGACCCTTATCAGAAATAGTACCTACTAGAGATAAGTTATATGTAGGTATCTCGAACTTAGCCACAAACATCGAATATTGCTTATTTTATTTTGATTATTATTGTTGTTACCTGCTGGGGCATACTTAACAATTTTCCCGCACACACATTTACCAATAAACTTTACAACTGTGCTCTAACAATAATTTACAATTTACTGTTGTTTGTGAAAATAAGATAAACTAAGAACTTTTGCTGAATTATTGCGTATCGTGTGAAATCGTTTCTTGTAGAAATACATTTTATTTCAACAAAACGATAGAAGTCTATATTAAAATATTCTCGATATTGAAATTTAAATAATCTTATTAAACTTTAATCGAACTCTTTTGAAACAATTTATTTTATTTATATTTATAATTGTATTTTTTGGGATCCATTAAGTTTCACATTTCTTTGTCCACTTAATTCAATTAATAACCGTCAAATAATATTGATATTTTTGACTTATGGGCATGTCTTTATGTATGTTTTATTTTGTGAAATTAATGTTGATAAATGATTCACACAATATTAAAGCTTGAGTGGTATGTAACTAACTACATGACGAAGATTTCCCTGCTTAGTTTTACAATCCGGAATTTATTAATCTGAAGTTACGTTCGTTTGGGTAACTTACCTATTTTGTCTTTGATATATTTTCTTTTTGCCAATACACGTAGAGGATTTTTCTTTGTATATAACATACATTATGTATTAAACTACGAAGGTGCATAGTACATACTATGTACTAACAATTCCACCATCGGTACAAGATGTAATATAATATATACATAGCTCTGTGAAGGGAACAGTAAATCTTTCTCTAGTATCTAGCTATCCTTTGTGTTTTATTATGAAGCTTTTCCTATAACTCAGTTGTTGTTTCGTTGAAAAATTATGTTTTTAATGAAGCTTCTCGGATACCCCATGATATTGTTTTATTCTTTATGAAATTCTTGAAATATACCTAATAGGTCGGATAGAAAGTCTTTTCGCATATTGTATGTATAAACTTGTAATGACATATCTTTGGCTGTACAATTTGTATCTGGCTGGTTTTGATGACATTAAAAAGGTTACATTTCCAAAATAGAAACAAATTAGTAAAATGTTGTTTACAGCTATTTTTCTTTTGTCTTTCTTTCTGTCAAAATGAGTGAATCTAATGAAGAAGTTCGATGCATTTTAAAATTTTATTATAAAAAAGGAAAAATGCAACGCGAGCCGCAAAAAAAATTTGTTATGTTTATGGATCTAATCTGTGTTAGTAAGAGTAGCACAAAGTTCATTCAAGCGTTTTCAATCCGGGAAATTTGATGTCAAACATGCACCTTGATCTGGTCACCTTGTTACGGATAAAATGGACGCCATTTTTGAAAAAGTCGAGCAAGATCGGTATATCAGTAGTTACGACATAGCTGGGAATAGTCCACAAAACAGTTTTGACCCATTTGAAAAAGCTGGGTAAAAAAACTCGATATTTGGGTGGCACATGAGCTCACTGAAAGAAACCGTGATGAACCGAGTTCTCATTTGCGATTCTTTATTGAGACGTAATGAAACCGAACCATTTTTGAAGAGATTGATAACTGGTGATGAAAAGTCGATTACGTACGACAAGAACGTGCGAAAAACGTCGTGGTCAAAGGTCGGTCAGGCTTCGAAGACTGTGTGTATGATGGGATTAAAAGGGCATTGTTCATTGTGATCTTTTACCGCCGGGCAGAACCATCGATTCAGATCACAACTGCTAACAACTTATTAGATTTAAAGCAAGAAGTTGAGAGAAAGCGGACGAAATAGAAAGCATTTGGTCTTTCATCTCGATAACGTTAGACCACACACAGCTTTAGCTACCCAGCAAACATTAATAGAGTATGACTGGGAGGTGTTAATGCATCCGTCATTGTAGCCCTAACCTTGCACCTTCAGATTTCCACCTGTTTCGGTCTCTTCAGAATTCTTTAGGCAGTGTCAGGACTGCCAAAATTACTTGTCGCGTTTTTTGATCAGAAATCCCAAAATTTCTACAGCAACGGGATCATGTCACTACCTACAACATGGCAGAAAGTCATTCAAGAAAATGGCACATATATACGTTTATTAAACGTAAGTAAACGAAAAAATAATGTCTTCAGTTTTCATATAAAATGCGAAGAAACTTTTTCCCCGACCTAATAATATTTTGTTAAAATTATTTTTTAAACTTCAATTTAAGAACTGCGAGTTTATGTACATTTAATATTGTGTTGGTTTAAATAGTGTGTCTGTAAAATTTTTGTTCAATAAAGGAAATTGCGAGTTTTGTATGCAGGTATGCTCGTTATAGATTTTCAATTAAGTGTTACTGTTTTAAATGTATTTTTATGAAAATAGATTTTCTTATGTTTCGTTGGTACATTCATTAAAAATTGATGGCATTAAGTATGTAAATATTCAAAATTATGAACGCCAACTTCAATGTTTAAGATATGAGAAGGTAGTGAAGAACATCATCTCATATTATTATGATCTTTTATGTCATAGACACACATATAAATCTATTTTTGTGAACTGTGCAGCTAGTAGGCGATCTATACAATATTTATTATCTACCCACAAGATTTCGGTTTTCTATTGAAATATGGCTTCTTTGAATATACTCGTATTGATGTAGATGGGTGGTGGTAGAACGGTTAGCGCGCTGAGTATGTAATCCAGTGGTCGCGAGTTCGAATACTGCCACGACCGATTTCGTTCACCTATAGCACAAGTATTGATGCTTAGTTTAGGGAATGTATGTGTACTTTTCACAAGGGCTTTAAAAAATTGTTATATTTTTATTTTTTGTAGTAATACAATGTATTTTTATTTTATTTTAAACGATTGTACGACAGCATTTTATGAATGGGATCATGATTGTGTTTTATGCTTATTTTGTACATTTCATGAAAACAGCAGTATATTTTTTTTTCGCTAAATTTTGGCAGGATTCTAGAGATACCTACGCTTAACACAGAAAAATATGTAGAAATGTTTATTGGTTTAGAATTGCGATCGTATTAATGTATTCTTTCAGTTTTTGATGGTTTCATTCGCGTTAGTTGAAAACTACTTTCCTTTTATACATGTATTGAGTCGTAAAAGTATGGTTCTGGGAATCGAACCCAGACGTACCGTATTGGAGTGACTGGTTGGGCCCCCGGAATTCGAACCCGAGGAAACCTACATCTCCACCGACTCTCTCATCGGTCAGCATGATACTGTGTTCAATTTGATTACATGAAAATTCTTCGAAACACAATTGTTCGAATGCGCAATTGTACGAATAACAATTTTTCGAAAATCAGTTATCAGAATGACAATTGTCCGAAAGCAAATTATTCGAACTAACATTTGTTGGAAAACCAATTGACCGAATTATATATATTTTTGTGTCATTTTGTTGCCTCCTTTGACATATTTGTTGCCAGTACTTAACATATATTCGATGAAGACTATTATTACCAACTTGTTGTATTATTGTTGGGTAGGTACGTATGTTTGCACATTTTTAATAATTGATGTTTGTCAGCGCGGTGCGTCGCCATGTTGTTTATTCCATAGATTTTTATTATACATAATATACTATGTAGATGTAATACTCCGTACAAAAAGTGAGTCATGAAACATCGCGCGTTTGACGTTTTGGTTGACAACATATTTCAGTTTTCCTTACATTTCAAGACATTCTAAATAACTTTTCTCTAAATCTAAATAAACAAAGTGTTTTTTTACGACAAATAAATCCCAAAACAATTCACATTAGTCGTTATTCTCTACGGAAAAACGATGTAGGTACTAAAACATTATAAATAATAATATCGACTGCCCCTCAATACTCAATAACATTTCATTTAATATTCCTACTCGCAGAACTAGACATACACATTTATTCCACCTTCCAATTCACCGCACCAATTACGCACAAAACATGACTATTCATAGAATGTGCGATACATACAATAACAGATTTCAAGAGTTTGACATCTTCCACCTCAGCTCCACAACATTCAAATACTCTATACAAAAGAAGATCAATAACCACTTATTATAGGAAACCTTGACGGCATTTATTCTCTTTTTTCTTTTTTCCTTTTAGTTCAATATTATGTTTTAAATCATTGTTAACTTGAAATGTTGCTCTTACCTACATACCAACCTATGATCATATTTTCATTTTTTGCAAACTTGTATTATTTTATGTCAATCATAACGACAAAATGTAATAGGCCTTAATACTTGATGTTACTATTGTATTGTACTATGTCTTAACGCTGTTTTTTGTCCAACTTTAACATAAATAAATAAATAAAACGTCAAAAATCCTTCGGAAAAATGCTTCACTTCGATTCATACAAAATTCTCATCTAGTATATTATAGTAAATATCTATGGTTTGTTCGTTTCACAATACTACCAACATGACGTCATAAAAATTCGAACAATTGTAATTTCTGATAATTGTGTGATTCGAATAATTGCCATTCGTAAAATTGATTTTCGTAAAATTGAGCATTCGAATAATTGTTTTTCGAATAATTTTCCTGTCACCGTTCAATTTACCCCAACCTCAGGGTCTATATTCGCCTGGTGTCACGGTCAACTTGAAGAAAATTTATATATATGAAAAATGAAAGAATGATACACAAATCACAAGTAAGTCTTGCATCAACGGGGTATAGAAGTGAGGAGAGAAAGATTGATTTAGAAAGAAAGATATTTCAATTTATTTTTCAGGACCAACATAAGAGACTTCGACGTTCAAGAATAATTTTTAACTCTATAACATTTTACATTAGGTGATATCCATTTTTTTATTTAAGATAAAAAAATTATTAAGAAATTGTTTGAAGAAAAATATTGACGTTAACGTTACTTCTTACAAATACAAAAATATTCAAAATAGATTAGGTAAATAGTACTAATCGGGTGATTGCGCAATTATTACAATATTTTTTAAATTACCAAATGGTAAATCTTAAAGTCTAAACAGAATATCAAATTAGATTACTTTTAAACGCATGATATGGTGGTATGAAACACATAGATTATACACTAAAATTTTTACTCTACAACCAGACGCTATGCTTAGATCAAAACAATTTTTCAGGATAATTTAAGTTTGAATACACTTAAGTTTGTTTGAACACTACTGTACTATGCAGATAGACGACAAGTCATTTTCTTCTTAAAATAATTATATGAATTCGAAGCACTCCAAATAATCCAAGCGTAATGAGCTTTGAATATATTAATTTTAGACAGATGAACTTTCTTGTTACATCTCAAAATTCTTCGCAACACCGTGTGTTGCTATCCAGACATAGCGAGATGCCCGCCATGATGATGGTTATTTATTTGAAAATCCCACATTAAATTACAAGTTCAGCATGGGATTCAACACATTAACGTCTTTACTTAAAAATTGAACTTTCCCATGTTGAAACATAAAGGTTAGGTAAAAAAAGGGAGTCCCTTGATTACCGACTCAGGCCTAATTGATCACCAACTTGAGTATAATATAACATACTCGCTTAAATTTTTCACAAGTTCACACCGGCCGCCATAACGCTGGCTCCGCTAACCCCTCCGACCAACAACAATGAACCGCAGGTAGTGCAGGGCGGAAATACTGCCCACGTCAAAAGGACATCAAATTAAATCAACGACAAATATACTGCCCGAGTCAAAGTAATAATATAGCTTTTATTTTGTCAACTGATGACTATGGCCAATGTCAGACAAAAATGTCTAATTAGTCGCGAAATCTCAATATTTCGTGACAGTTTGTTTTTTAAAATAAGTAGCCATCCGAGTAATAGTGGTATATGCTTTATTTTGGTTACTGTAAAGTATCCTTAGGTTAATAAAAATGTATGTGGAGTACCGACCTCATAACATTATAAAGATAACATTTTAGGTGTATGTCGGTCGGGAAACACAACATAATCCTGCGCAATAAGATAACATGTTTTGGACGTTGGAGAATGAAAGCGATACAACTTGTGCAACATGGTTGAAGATTAACTGGCCACAGTTACATTTGGAGAAGGAAGATGAGGGGACGCTATATTTGAACTTTAATTGGTTTTTCCGAGGATCTTATGTACACACGCTTGAATCTGTGAACTCTCTAACCATACTATTCTACAATAATACATACTATGTATAGGTATTTTGAAATATTTTTTTTTTTACTACATCTTTTACGTTTCTTGTTGTTATCATAATATATATTCAATATGTGTGTATACTCACGTTTCGACATTACATCAATTATCATAAATTATTACCAACTCGGGAATTTTACACGTAACTAATATCAAGTCTTATCTCTGATGGGGTAAGCAGACATAATCAAACGCCAGCTTTCCTGTCGTGGTTGCCTGTCAGTTGTTTATTTTTTTAAGTGTGTCTGTATTAAATATTTAAAACCACAAATGTTTGTTAAGTTTTGCCAGTTTTTTTGCAGTTTCTAGTTAATTAATATTTTTATTAAATTTATTTTCAGTTGTAAAGAGTTATTTTATATTAAACCCAATAAAACCCTTAGTGTTGTTTTCTATCTGATTTGTAGCGTGAATTGAAAACCGTCGGTTACTTCCAACGTTTTGGTCTGTATCTTTGTTTGTGGTTGAAAACTCTCCCCTCCCCTCTGTTCGGAAAGTATGGCGGAGGCGAGTTTCAAAACAAACGTACAAAATTTTCATTCATCGCATCCTTTCTTTGAGTTCAACTTTGTGAGTTTTGTTTCCTCACTAACCGAAGCTACGCTATTGGATTGATTAAACGTAAAACTTCGTAGAAAATTTTCAACTATTAACTTACGCTGTGTCGAATAATTTATATTGAAAATTTATACGATTGATTAAATACCTGATGTATTATTTTTATTAAATTTTACTGATTTTTTTGTTATTTCAATCCTGGGTATTGATAGGTAGTACAGCGAAGTGAATCCTCTATCTTGACACATCTGTTTCTGATACCCCCGGCGAGGACATCCTTTCATTTTATTCATTTAATTTTATATGACGTGCAGGAGATCCTCGTATTACACATTCCTATCCAGCTAGTACCTACGCATCTTCGATGTGGTGTTTGGAACAAGTGACAAGTGTACAGTTTCGCTGACTGTGTTGAGAACCTCATTTTTTGTTATGTGGTCCCTCCAAGATATATTCAATATTCGTCTGTCAAATATTTTTATATTATAATATTTTTATAAGAAATTATTTCTGACTACGTCGTCATCAATATGATAATAGATCATTGAATAGTATTATGTGAATCCATTTATTTTAGATTTGCAATTAAAATTCATTCGAAAATTTTATATAATTTTTTTTTATACACATATTTTCTACAGAAATTTCATTGTTGTTTTTTCAGCGTTGTATTTTTTAAGGAATGTTTTATGGTCAAGTCTGATAAGGAAAACTCAATGATTTCTAGCCAAGGATATTAGTCCGACAAGAATGAGAAAAAAGATAGGAGATGCGAAAGTTGGTAGGGAAGTTTCGCTAATTAGATATTCATCGCTGAGATAAAAAATACACTTTGCTTTTGAACCGTGAAAATTTTTTCGTATAAAATCAAGAATCACCACGTCTGCCGGGTAATATGGTGAGTTGGGTATTAGGCATTACGATATTTTATTATGCAGATTTTTTGTAGATTGGAACATATTTTCTAATTAATTACCAAAAAGTTCGATTTTTTCATTGGACCAAACACAATTAAAATTTAGCCATAAAAAGAGAATTTCAAATATTCGAAAATCAAAGAATTTTTTTTTGCTTAATTTGGGAACATATAATGTATATTATGTTCTTATTTTAAGGATATTTATTATTTTTAATAAAATTTGTATCAAGGTAATATTGCTTTTAGTAAAAGCATTTTTTTAAAAGTCATTTTAGTTGTTTCTCAGACAAAATGGCTTTAGCATAAATATATTTGCTGTAGAGGTGGGAGCGAGAGGTCTGCCCGCGAGAAGTCTTTATATTCCTAGTTTAAGGACCTAGGTCTCCGTGGGGGTAAAATTAAAGAGCTTTTGGACAGGGTGGTAAAAGCAGCATTGTCCGCGTCCTATTGGATTTGGTTGCGCAGGGGAGTGAAGTATCAGTCGGAGGTTGGTGAGTGAGTGGTGAGCATGGCTCGAGTCATAAAGGGGCCCCAGCCCGCATACATGGTCGCAAGCCCATGAGGCTCGTCTATTCTGTCAGGTACTCTGGTCGCCTATGCTCGTGGTCCTGGATTCGTGAACCCAGTGAAACCTCGATTGCCTATCTTTTTTTATTTTATCTGTCCAGACGAAGGAGTGGGTCTGCTCTCAAACTAGAAACATTCACTATTTACTATGTTATTTGTTTTTCATATAGCATGAGTTCAAATTTGTTGCATAGAATATAACTAAAGTTACGACGTATGAAGATTAGAAATTACTAGTTGCATGTAACACATGAGATCCAACTGTCGATGGCGATAGTATGCATAATCAAAGAATACGTACCAAACTATAAACAACACAAATTAATAAATATTTGAAGATATTTTATTTTCTATATAAAACATGTAGGTATGTTTGTCAGGATAGGATAGTATGGAGGTCAGTCTGTTTTTCCTACATAGAATATGAAAACAGCATGATGGTATGTATGTATGTTTAGAGATTTAAGTATCAAACTATTAAGTCTTCTTACATATAGTGTATAGGCGACTACCATACAAATTGTATGAAGTGATGTCGTCACTAAATTCAATTTTTTATAAAAATTGTTAAAAAAAATTGAGATTTACTTCTACAATACTAATATTTTTTATAGAAAACTAAATTATCTAGTTGCGGTGTTTCGGCCTTTTTCGATATTTTTAAAATATTTGGAAATATAGGTAGTTAAACTCATAAATTTATCATGAAAAAATATTTTTCTCAATAAAAAATGTTTGAGAAACCCTGGAAATTTTTTGAAAAAACCAATTTGAAATTTTTATTTTTCTATGTTCATACCAATTTTCAGCATTTTAGCTTTTATGGTTTCTGAGATATATGGAAAAATAAACCAAAATTTCAAAAGTTGATAACCCCTGACTGAAACAAAAAATCAAAATTCTGAGTATAAAAGTTTTGTAGGCCTATAACTGTTTATATATTCTGAAATTTTGGGCTCTGTAAATTGAGCGGATCAAAAGTTATAAGGGGGGGGGGCGGACACACAAACACACACACACGCACACACACACACACACACACACACACACACACACACACACACACACACACACACACACACACACACACACACACACACACACACACACATACACACACACATAAATGCTATAAAAATTAAAATGTTGATAACCCCTGACTGGAACAAAAATTCTAAATCTAAAGTAATAAAGCAATCAAAATGTTAGTGTTTGTGTGTGTGTATGTGTGTGTTTGTCTCACGCCTTCTGAAAAACCAAGAGCATCTAAAAATCTAATTTATGTGCGAACGTGTACCTGTATACCTGATGCAGTGTCACGCTAAAAATAATGCGATAAAAATGCTGAATTTTAAAAATATTTCAATAATTATTTTTTTCATACAAAATTTTCCAAGTCGTATCTGTCAAAAAAGTGTACATTTTGCACGCAAATATCTGTTAGTTTAAAAGTTATAAGTAGGTATTTACACAAAAAAAATATATTTTGAAGTATAACTTAGCGTTTAAGTGAAAAACATGGTGAATATTTGGTATAATTATAATGTTTAACTTATTTTTAAAGTAAGCCTTTTGTACATAAACGCCGCCATTTTAATATCTTTTCATACAATATTTCATTTTCCCACCGAATGAATATGTTCTTGAAAATAATAAACCTTTGAAATAAATGTAATTATGAAATAATAAAATGAAACACAAGACACTACGGCAAGTTTTAAGACATATATTGTAAAAATATGTTATTTATTAGTAAAGATATAGGCATAATAAAATTGCATAATTTGTAAATAATATTTGATTTTTCTGACAATTTTCATTTTTATGGCATCGAACAAACCAATGTAGGTACCTACATATTCAAAAAATGTATCCGAACCATTCGATATTACTTACGTGTTCGAATCGTTTCCATGGCTACAGAAAGAATGTGATATTCAAATAAAATTTGTTAGGAATCGAATTTATTTAGAAGGTTGTTGTAGGTAGGTACCTACCTAATACTATTTACTTACAAATCAACAATAATATACCTATACTGATTTCCTATAGGAAAATTATTTTATTTATTTATTTACCAACCGTTTGTCCGATTATAATGAAACTTTGGTGAATTGTCGAGCGTATGCCCAGGATGGTTTTTGGATTTAAACTTTTTTCTTATTCTTCTTCTTCTTCGTGTATTTGGTCGTTTTACCTATGAAGGGGGAGTATCCTGGGAAAAGAAGGTCCGACTGTCCCTCCATCTCTTCACAGGTCTTCCAGGACGGGTTCTGCATATAAACTTTTTTCTTCTTTTTCTTCAACGTGTACATGGTCATCTTACCTATGAATATGAACTATCCTGGGAGATGAAGGTCCAATTTTCCTTCCATCTCTTCGCAGGTTTCTGGATTTAAACTTTTTTCTTCTTCTTCTTCATCGTCTATTTGGTCATTTTACCTTTGAAGGTGGACTAACCTGGGAGAAGAATGTCCAATTTTCCTTCCATCTCTTCGCAGGTATCTGGATTTAAACTTATTTCTTCTTCTTCTTCTTCATCGTGTATTTTTGGTCATTTTACCTATGAAGTTGGAGAATCCTGGGAGAAGAAGGTCCAACTGTCCTTCCATCTCTTCGCAGGTATCTGGGTTTAAACTTTTTTCTTCTTCTTCGTGTATTTAGTCATTTTACCTATTAAGTAGAGCATCCTGGGAAAAGAAGGTTCTTTCATCTCTTCGCGGTTCTTCCAGGATGATTTCTGGATTTAAACTTTTCTTAACCGACTGATGGGACGGGATGTAATGAAGGGAAGGGAGGCACTAAAGGTCCTGAAGGGACGGGAGGTATAAAACTGCCTGAAGGGACTGAAGGTACTGAAGGTACTGAAGGGCCTGATGGGAAGGGACGTAATGAGGGATTAAAGGGACGGGAGGTACTGAAGGGCCTGAAGCGGCGGGTCCTGGAGTCTAATTCTTTTTCTTCTTAATTTTATGTAGACCTTTAGGGCAGTTTTTTTACAAACTATTTCCTATTGTCTAATTCATCTTCTTCTTCTTTTATGTATACATTTGGGTCATTTTTTTATAAAAATTATTTCCATTAGTCTAATTATTATTCTTCTTCATTTAAGTACGTAGACTTTTGGGAGAGTTTTAATACAAACTATTTCCAATAGTCTTATTCATTTTCTTTTATGTAGACCTTTTGGTCAGTATTTATACAAACTATTTCCAATAGTCTAAATATTCTTCTTCTTCTTTTTTGTAGACCTTCGGGTGAGCTTTTATACAATCTATTTCCAATAGTCTAATTCTTCTATTAGGTATATGTATTTTTACTTATTTTATGTAGACCATTGGAATAGTTTTTTATACAAACTATTTCTTATACTTATTTTTCTCTTTTTTATTTAGTCTTTTGGGTTAGTTTTAAGTCTAATAGTCTATTGTGCAGAAATATTATTAACGATATGCACACTTGATGAAAATACATATGAAATGAATGGGATATGGGATGTGACGATATAACCTGCACTAGAATCTTTTCAATACTTTTGTTTAATTAAATTTAAACCATTTATATCATCCTATTTTGAATAA
This sequence comes from Molanna angustata, assembly GCA_963576475.1. NCBI lineage: Eukaryota > Metazoa > Arthropoda > Insecta > Trichoptera > Molannidae > Molanna > Molanna angustata. The sequence continues at coordinate 26,487,987 of OY754967.1, read as the reverse complement.
TTTTCAACACCTAATATTTAAAGAATGGGGGTTGTGGCCATAACTGAACTCTTCACAACATTTATATTCAAATTAAAAACTATTTACTATAGTTCAAGTCTTCTTCTTCTTTGTTAATGAAGACTTTCAGTCAAATTGAGCAAAAATATAATGCACACTTGATGAAAAAATATAAAAACGAATGGGATGTGACCAATACTAGATCTTTTCAGTACCTACGTTTGTTTAATCAAATTTTAACCACATCCCAACATCCAAAATTACTTAATTTTCAATAGGTACACATTACAATTTGTTTTCGATGATAATATTTAAAAATGGGGGTTGTGGCCAAACCAATCTCTTTACAACGTTGATAAACAGTCATATTTAAAACCATTACGCATAGTCCATCCGAGCAGAAATTGTATAAATATTATACTTCATTCACACTTTATAGCAATATATAAAAAAGAATGGGTTGTGGCCATCACTTGAACATTTTACAATACTTAAACTCAATCAAATTTCAAACCACTTTTCAAAGTCTGATATTGCAAAATAATTGGGTGACAATATTATAAAAACGATTGCTTTTTCTTTCACAATTTTACATTCTTGGCCAACGGCGGGACATAAAAGCTAGTACTGAATATAAAAGTGTTGTGTACCTAAAATTGTCTATATATTCTGAAATTTTAGGCTTTGTGAATCCAGCGGACACACAGTCACACAAAACTCACATAAAATGTTCTACTCCGAATTCTGAGTAAATCCATGTACGGCAACATATATGCTGCGAGGCCTCCAGTTGGTGTTATTAGCATGCAAAAAGTCCACTACGCCATACAAAATGTTCCTTCGTACACGCATCTTGGCTTAATAATGTCGATTCATTCAGAGAATTGAATTCTCATGAACGAATCGACAGTTGGAAAATAAGTTTTGATCGAATATTGTAAATTGAGAACTATATTTTTTATTGGCCACACACACTGTAGTCCAACTGTCGATTTGTTCAGGAGAACTTTGTTCTCTTAACATATCGACAATGTATCAAGCCAGAATACGCGAGAATTGTATGGAGAGGTCTACTTTTTTCACGGCTTTTCCAACTTTGAAGTCAAAAAACACCAACTTAGAGGCTTCGCAGCATATATGTTCCATACACGGATTTACTCAGAATTCGGAGTAGAACATTTCGTGTGTCTGTGTGTCTGTGTGTGTGTGTGTCCGTCCCCCCTTATAACTTTTGATCCGCTCAATTTACAGAGCCTAAAATTTCAGAATATATAAACAGTTACAGGCCTACAAAACTTTTATACTCGGAATTTAGAATTTTTGTTTCAGTCAGGGGTTATCAACTTTTGAATTTTTATTTTATTTTTCCATATATCTCAGAAACCATAAACGCTAGAACGCTCAAAATTGGTACAAACATAGACAAATACAAAATCTCAAATTAGGTTTTTCAAAAAAATTCCAGGGTTTCTCAAACATTTTTTATTAAGAAAAATATTTTTTTTATGATAAATTTATGAGTTTAACTGCCTATATTTCCAAAACTTTTACAATTATCGAAAAAAGCCGAAACACCCCAACTAGATAATTTAATTTTCTATAAAAAATATTAACATTGTAGTAGAAGATCTCAATTTTTTTTAACAATTTTTTTAAAAATTGAATTTAGTGACGACATCGCTTCATACATTTTGTATGGCAGTCGCCTATACACAATATGTAAGAAGACTTAATAGTTTGATACTTCATCTCCAAACATACATACATACCATCATGCTATTTGCATATTCTGGGTAGGAAAAAGGATCTTCCTCCATACTATCCTATCTTGACATACATACCTACATATGTTGTATAGAAAACAAAATATCTGAAAATATTCAATAATTTGTATCTATGGGTTTATAGTTTGGTACATATTCTTCAACTATACATACTATCGCTATCGACAGTTGGATCTCATGTGTTACATGCAACTAGTTGTACATAAATTGTCCTAGGCTATACAATGTTTTTATTTTTACCAATAATCTAAATATTCATTCCGTTGTAAAAGTATCTACTTTTTTCACATTTATTATGTATGTTGGTCCTATGTACAATGTACATTCGTCGAAGGGGTAGACGCTGAATTCCCTCAACCTTGATTTATTTGAAATTCTTTTCATATACACCTCATGCAGGTAATGGTTACTGAAACTGGATACATCAATTTGCTATTTCTTTTTATCTTGTTCAGGAAGATTTTATTGCCCCTGTTTGCAATAAAATATATATGAATGCGTATCCTGTTTATTTATGATCACGATTTATCATAAAGGAACTCTTCCATCCGCAAACTGGAAATTTAAGAGTGTCGGTAGGTAGCTACCTCTTTCTGCGCTCAAGAATACGTTAAAACTTGTATCAAATCGACCTATTATAGTTTTTTGAATTTTTATTCTTCTTGGAATTTTATTTCATTCTATATTCAACTTTTAATGTATGTTTTAATATTTTCATTATGAAGTATTATATTTATACATTTAGTATTAACACAAACAATAAGTATTACATCTTAGAGAAGAACGTATAAAATATTTAATAATTACAATACTTAGTCGACGATAAGCAGCAAGACAAGAATATTTTTGACAACTTACTATACATTCTACGTCTTCTGTATTTTTGAAGTTGTGAATTTTCGTAAAGTATGGACCTTATAACTAATAACATACTTTTTACGTAGTTAGCTGGCAGTAGTTTCTTTTTCAATTCTAAAATCAAGTTATTAAAACAACACATTGAATGCGATTTTCTATTTGACTGATCAAGTGTATATTTTTCGGTCGAGTCGAGATTTATTTGCCTTGTGGATATTTTTGTGGACTGCCAAACAAGACTCTTTGAAACTTCAGGCGAGTGGATATAAATCTTATCGAAAGTATTTAAAATAAAAATAATATTCCCATTAGTCCAATTTGGGAATAAACAGTTGTTTTAACATCATTCTGCTATTCTAGTTCATCAATATTCCTCGAATTAAATTTACATCCGAATTGATGTTCATTAAAAAGGGTTTTGGCAAGGATTGTAAAGTGTACTTCACCTGATTACTTTGGGTTAGTCAAACAATTGTAATAATTGCCGAGTCCGAGAGATATATTGAGCCGGGAATTAACTATAATGGTTCACATTGCAAACATTCTTCTCTCCTAATGTATAGATACACTAACGGCTATCTATAAGACTTTAATGGCTTCAATTAACTCTCGTTTACTCGCTGCTGCATTTTGTCGTTCTCTCGATCCTTTCGTGTTGGACCAATTGATTCGAAGTAGCTACCATGTTTTTTTGATAAACGAAAAAGGGATGATGTTGATAGTATCCGCGCGAATAGTTCAGATTATGTAAGTATAGTGTGTAAATGTTTTGTGAGGTCATCAAAATTTATTTGCTATCTTCAGAAAGTGTAAGTCTTTATCATTATTTGTAAATTATTATTGTAATTTGTTATGTGGATGGTGATATTACATGGTCCGATTTCGTTAATTCGAGAAATTTTATAGTCAAAAAACTGTTTGTGATTCGTTTTCCGATTTTGCCTTGTATTCTTAATGTCATTTTTCTTTTACGAAAGAAATTGGATAGCGGATTGCCTTGATTTTTTTAGTAACAAGGTAAGTATATTTATTTTATTTTATTTAATTTTACAATTATATGGGAGACCAACAGCTATCCATTACAGTTTATCAATTAGGATAACAACCAAACAGCCAATTATAGGTCTCCGCTGATAGGCCATACCATCAGTTGCAGGATGAAAAAAACAACATCACAATATATTTATATACATATGTATTGTGATGTTAACATAGGCATAGGTATATCCAATTACTACATTTATTTTCAAAACAAGATTTTTCAAATTGTTTTTATTTTATATTTTGACTATATCTATAATAAATAATATTACTGTTGTATATAAGAAAATATCTTTATCTCTAAAATTAGTGTCACTTGTACGTGTAACATAATATAAAAATTATATTTTGGTTTGTACGGTGGACACATTATGATTCGCTCCCTACAAAATTTTAATGACGTATCTCAGTTTATTTCCCACGAAGAATTTAAAATATAAAAAATATCTTGAAAATTATGTAGCCATTAGTATTCGTTATATTTAAGCTTTGGAGAGTAAAAATAACTTTATTTAATTTTCTTTGTTCGCTGTCTTCTAGAGTTTTTTTTTATTTTCTTATTTATAATCTAAGGGAATACATGTCAAGAAAAAGAAATATGTTTGTATTTTTAAACAATATCATGTACAAAAGTTTACACTTCATATTCACGAATGTGTAAGTTTTAATTTACGTTAAACAAAATGTTGATCTCTCAACTCCTGAATTTTGTTTTATATCTTGCGGTGAGCGGTGAATATACTGAGGGGTGATGTTTTCCTCTGAGGAATCGCTAATTACTCTTCTGTCTTGTACTGAATATAATGTAATTTCTGCTTTTGTTAGGGACAATATGAATTTGTCACAAATAATGTCTTATGTCTTGTACTAACATCATTACATTTTTAATGTTCTTGTTTTAACCTTTACCTTAATGAATAATGTTATTATCATTTGTTTTTGGTTACTTCGTTATTTTTATTCAATATATTATGTATCAATACATATGGCTCACTGATTGGATTTGCGGCGAATAGGCGCATTCGTCGTAAGTACATCTTGTTGTGCAATTTTGACTAGGACGAGGTCAGTAATCTACCAAAATATTGACAACAATAAAATTTCAAGAGGTACTTTTATAGGGAGGACCGTTCGAAAACCACCATGGATATTGACCCGGCACGTACATATTTAACTACCCTCCTGAGGGTATAAAAGGCCAGGTAGCGCTCGACGTTTCATCGTAGTTACCTTCATCTACCGTGAAAGCTTACATTTCGTAGTTACTAAATTTTTATTGATATTTATTTGTTCTCTAATGAACGTGAAATTTTATATTATGATATATAAATATATTCAATTATGAAATTGTACATATACATATATGTTATTGTACATATACATATAGAGATGGAGTGAATAGTAGGGGCCGCCCCAGAAAGGGATGGCATGACCATGTGAATGATATTTTGAAAGAAGGAAATATAAGAAGCTTGAATAATCGACGAGCATGTATGAGACGATGCATGGATGTAAAGGAATCTAGGAATGTATGCAAAAATAGAGGAGTATGGCGCTCGGTTCTCTCTGCTTACCCCGTAAGGGATATGGCGTGATGGTATGTATGTATGTACATATATGTAAGTAACCAAGCCTTTCTATTCTCTCTGTCTGTGAGATCTTACACTGCTTTGTCTTAACTTAAGTTTATTTTATTTATTTATTTTATTGTTTTTTAGTACAAAAAAAAAAGTTCAAATTCACTATTTCAAAAAGCTTTTAATTTTTAACTTCAGTATAGCGACAGGCTAAATTAATGCCCCTACAGGCTAAAGATCAATGAGTCGGTGGCAGAGCGGCTAGCGTATTGGATTAGCAATTCAGTCGACGCTAGTTCGAATCCTACCTCAACCGATTTTGTTCGCCTATTGTTAAAGCATTTTCTTAGTTAAGAGAAAGGATGGAGGTGCACATTTTCCTGTTTCGGGGTAGTTTAATTTTTTTTAATAAATGCAGTAGAAATGAAATCTTTAACTTTCATGTAACAGAACCTTGTATAAAAGAGAGTACAATATAAAGAAAGATATCGAAATCAGAGGAAACGGAATTCTCTATGATGGTTTGTGTCAGAAGACACAAACCGTCACCATAGACGCCAAACAATATATCGAGGCGAAAGAGATAGATTCTTCTTCTTTTTCTTCAGCCTGTTTTTTTCCATTCTTGGACATAGGCCTCCCCCTTGATTCTCCACAACTCCCTGTCTTGGGCACACTGCATCCATCTCCCTCCGGCACATTTCTTGATGTCATCAACCACCTTGCCTGGGGTCTGCAGACACCTCTTCGGCTTGTTCTCGGTCGCCATTCTATGATCTTTGGTCCATGGTAAATCCTGGCATCTGGCAATATGTCCAGTCCAGCTCCACTTAAGGTCAGCGACGCTTTCCGCTACATCGGCTAAATTGGTTCTTTCTCTTTTCATGACATTCTGAATTCTGTCCCTTATTGAAATAACCAGCAACTTTCTCTCCATAGCTCTCTGTGTCACTAACAGCTTATGCATTATTCGCTTTGTTAGGAACGATGTTTCCATTCCATAAATAAGCACTGGGAGGATACATGCATCAAATAGCTTCTTTTTCAAATAATGGGAGTATTTACGGGTTTTCAGTATGTATGATAATTTTCCAAAAGCTGCCCTGGCAAGGCCACGTCTTCTCTCTATTTCTGCCTCTTGATTTTCTTTGGCAAGTATCACGGCATGGCCTAGATATATGTATCTGTCTACTCTTTCAATTAAAAATGAGAAAGATTAAAAAACCCAAATCTACGTAAAAAGTATTTTTACGAGCTTAATATAGTCTTCTTTCTCACTATATTTGAAAATAGATTAAGTATTTTTTCTTGCTGTAGTTTTCCTTATTTTCCATCTTTTTCATTATAAACATGTTGGTTTTCAATCAAGTTAGTTTTCAACATTTTCTTTTTTAACAATAAAACTAATAAATTGAAATTGATTGATATCGTAATATTGTAATTTTGCTTGAATCATTTCCTCATATTTTTGCCATTTTTTCAGATTTGTCTTGTCTTCACGTCTTGTACCTCATAAACGTGACAATTGTATATTTTGTTCAGAGCTAGGTATCTACGTCGTACAAGTCAGCAATTTGTATTTTCCGTACAAAAATAGCTTGTTATTTTTGTCCAATTCGTCTTTTTAAGTTATCGAAGTAGGTACCTTCCCTCTATTAGGAGAGACTTTTCCTCCGGGATACTGGATATAGATAATGGTTTATTAAAATAAATTGTTTATTCATCGAATGCTAATGCGGCATTTATTTACTGTTTGCCTTTGTTCCTCCAGATTTAATTTACTTTTTCCTTCTTTTAACGTCTAAAAAGGATATTACGGAACAGTGTGCCAACACAAAGCCGTCGCATATTTTACAATTAAACGTCTCCAACGAGTTCCATGTTGTTTAGTTACAATACGTCGACGTTTTATTTTAATTGCTTCTTTTCAAATGTTTAATCTCAGGTGCAATTAGTTTTGCTTTACGTGTACGGACTCTATTATAATTCTGCTGTATAATCACGATTCTATGTACATACATAATTCTTCATAATAATTGTTTCTTGTAGACTTAAATCTTTACATATTTAGTGTAATGATAAATATTTACATCTTTATTAGTATTTTCGAAGTTAACTCTGGCTCATTTTATTGGTTTTGTAGAGAATTCTGTATACGACACTCCACTATGTCAATGCCATTATACTTATAGTTGTTTAATTCTTGTCAGTTTGAATAAAGTTTCTATTAATCTATGATGCTAGAAGGTTGTATTAATTGTAAAAGATATTTGCTCAGTTCATTATGTGTAATAATCTTTTGCTTGCTCTCTTTGCCTTTGTTAAATAACCAATTAAATATTATTATTTTACTCTCCACACTATGGAATAGTGGAGAGTCATGATTTCACAATTTTTAAGCGTATTTCTAACGGGTAAACGGGTATCATGTAGAGAGTGCACACTGTGAGTTTCGTCGTGATGTGTTTGTATGTATGGCGTATGGCGTACGGCGTTCGGAATTATCCTTTTTGTGTCCTCTCTACAACCCACACTATAAGTCCGATCGACTTCATATTTACATCATATGTGTAAAGTGCATAGACCGAGAGCTGATTAGTTTTCCATTGACAACATTTAATTTCTTCTCTATGATTGCATAATTTATGTTGTTTTTCTTTGTGTCCTCTCTATAGCCCAAACTACAAGTCCGATTGACTTCATATTGATATCATATATGTAAAGTCCATAAACTTAGAGCTGATTAGTTTTCCATAGATATCCGTTAATTTCTTCTGTATCTTTCATCTGTCCAAATTTTCAAAATGCTCTCACGGTCTGGAAAATCGAGTTTTTTGTATACCGTTTACAGTTTTGATACAGTAAAAATACACTATCAAAAATGCATTCAAGGATTGTCAAAATTTAAAGAAAAAAAATTATGGCTTGCCATATCAATGTGAAATAAATTTCATATTTGTATGAAAAATGTATATAACAGAAGTAAAATAGCTTCTGTAAGGGAAAATTGAATGATCAATTTCATGTTGATATTATTTGTGTCTCTATAGACAAGTGTTTATTTACTCTCCACTTCTATCTTCCTCAAGGAGTAGGCAGTGAGAACCGAACACCGCATTCTTCTATCTTGACACATTCATCGCCTCATCAACATTGATACACTGTCTCATACATGCTCATCTTGTTAGTAATGCAATTTTCCTTAAAATTTCTCAACAAAATTTAGGTATGTATAGTTTTTTTGTCCTCGTGTTTCATTCTAGGTACTTCTTCAAGATTTTGTACCGTTTGTCTAGTGTTGTGCATATGGCTTAGGATTAATATTTTTTATATACTTTTTATAATACTTTTTATTTATACAATTTTATTTATTATATTTAGCTTTGATTTTAAGCCACGAGTGAGCTATTCCAAAGGCAAACAACTTAGGTCAACTGTTTCTAAGCTGTATCGATATTTAAAATATTTAGCGAATATACAAGATATTTTTGCATCATTTGTTAAGACTAAAACTGCCGTTTTAAAGATTTTCATTTTGTCTCTCTACTCTTTCAAGAAACTGGCACGTGCATGTAAATTATTATTCGCTTGAATTTCGGTTACTTTTTAATGGACAGCTTTTTACAATAATTTCCAAGTATTTTTATAATCTTTATTTAGGGTAAAATAAGCAGTATTTCATCTTGTATTGTAATAATATCACAGTGTTATTTTTGTTGGATGAAATATTCATTAAAATATTGAGTAGGCGAATAGGTAGATATCTACAATTTTTGAATAGCAATAGCTCGTTGAATCAAACATCAAATAATTATGCTATTGGTGGATAAATTAGAGCGAGATTGGATTTATACTTAGTTGGATTATTAATAACAATAACCTACTGTTGAGCCATCGATTTCAAATAACATTTGGAAAAGGTAATACATGTAGAAAAAAAATATCATAAGAGTATGCAGTTGAAATTATATTTCAGTTTTTACAAATTAGTACATATATTTTAATTTAAAGTTATTTAATTATTTCCCAGCTTCTATTTGGTGTTGCGTGACGTGGTAGACATATAGTGGTTCCTACTCTGTAATTATTCATTACCTCATCTTCGTCCCATATTTTACCTTAATGTTAGGTAA
>OY754967.1:26213350-26478394 GCA_963576475.1 Molanna angustata | reverse complement strand
TACCTACCATTTTATTAGCAAAAATAATTTTTTTGTGTTACACACTTAACTCCGTCGATAACTCGACCGGTTTCGGAGAGTACCTCTCCTTCGTCTGGAGTTCACTTACAAACTAACTGTGTTAAAATTAAAGTTATGTAGGATGGGTAGGCTGTACATTGTGGATAGGGTGGGGGTGGATAACTGAAGGGGGGGAGGAAGTGACTGAAGTGATGAAGGGGGTAACTAGAGGGGGTGGCGGTATATTATTATGGTCAACTAATAGTGGAAATATATTTAAAATTGGGCTACCTGCGATATTTGTGTTATTGTTGATCAGATTACCTTTTTGGTTTATTGCTTTCCTTATTTCTAAGTTTTCAAAATTGTTTAGAATTAACCCTGACTTATTGGAATGCAAGATTTTAATACCTGTTCTATTGTCAAAACTATGTCCTTTTTCAATAATATGGTTAGCAAATTCACTAAAATTTGTATTTTTCAAACATCGCAGATGTTCCTTAACTCTAATATTAATACTTCTATCGGTCTTACCAATATAGAATGCATCCACAAACCTCACATGTTAATTTATACACTCCTGCTTTTTCTAATGGTGGAGTTATATCTTTAGAATTAGATAAATGTCTTCTGGTACTATTATTGGTGTAATAAGCCGGTTTGATATTTGTTGGTAAAAGGGACGTAACGGAATCTGTCAAATCATTGATATATAACATACGCCGCCATTTGATCATTGATATCATTGATATACAACATAACTGATTTAAAAAACTTCTGGATTTAATGATTTCTGGATTTAAACTTTTTCTTAACCTACTGAAGGGACGGGAGGTAATGAAGGGAAGAGAGGTACTTATTTGACAAGCAGGAAACTTACCCTGCGCAACAATTACTTATCTTAATAATAGCAAATTTCATATTTAAACTATTTTATAATTGTGATATATGCGGCCAAACGCTAAATAAACATATAAAAAGTTCATACTAAACAGTGTTAATATCTCAGAAATAGGTGTTTCGATGTGGCCATTTTGGCTTATCGTTTCATATACACTTGAAAGGGAGAAGATATTTAGGTATATATTATATATTTCTGGAAGAAAATGTGTTTTTCATCACATTCTGCAGTCCTTATCAACGGCGGAGACGTTTCTAGTGAACCCCGATCATCGTGTCACTTTTGCCGACGTCCTGTCATAATGTAATGAAATATCTAACTTTTTTGTGAAAGCCCCGCGATCGACGTTTCTCCCTCGGGGATAACAGGCGGGGGACACTCGGATCCTCCCGATTTCGTTACAGCCCTTATAATACGAATCAAATTTTTCTTCGACTAAATCCACCATTTTTTTATTCGCAATTTATTTCGCCGTGAAAACTGTTTTGTTTCAACTCCTTTTCATTTTTTTCATAATCGACAAGCTACAGTTTTATTTTCATATTTTACTTACATATATGTTTATTTTAGGCGGCGTGCTAAGAATTCACTAGAATTCTCAAGACGACGTTTTTACTTATCGTTTATACATAATTACATACAAGCCGTTGCCATGTCGATATTTTACAGTGTGTTTTGTGTATTTACCGGTTAACTTATATCACTTGTCTCATTTGACATCAAAATATTGCTTCTTATTGTAATTGATGTGAGATTAAAGAACATCCTTAACAGGTTCATATTGCTGGAGAAGCAGCAATATTAGGGGTTCAAGGGCTGGTGAGGTCATGGGGAAATGTTCCTTGCCGTGGGTACATTTCTATAAAATACCATGTAATGCCAATTTGCAAATTTTCAAGCCACCAGCAAGTCCTATTCCTTAGCGTCCACGAGAGGTCTTAGACCCCGCGAACCCTGGGCAATGTGTTCACTAATTAAGTGACATAGCAAATAAGGAGGGGGCGAGGGCGAGTTTTCGGCGCCCTAAAACTGAATGATACGGATAAGGGAAGGAAAACCCTGACAGAAAACCAGGGCATGGTCTCATGCCTTAAGGTGGCAAACCTACCAGAGACTTTGAGAACGAAAGGTTAATCACCTCTCTTCTTGAAACCCATGATTACGAAACCAAAAGAAGAAAAAGCCGGACAGAAACTGGAATATCGATCACGCAAACGGAATAAGGACAACGATTTTAAACTTTGTACATGGAATGTAAGAACACTGTATTGCCCGGGGGCGTTGAGGGTTCTATGGGAACAACTGGTAAAATACAAAGCTGATATAACTGCCATACAGGAAATACGGTGGCTGGGAAGTCATATGGAAAAAAGAGAATATAATCTTTATTACAGCTGCCATAAGAAGTACCATATACTGGGGACAGGTTTCATTGTGGCAAAAAGAATGAAGCATCTGGTTATAGATTTCAAACCAATAAGTGAGAGATTATGTGTTATAAGGTTGAAAGGAAAATTCTTTAACACAAGCATAATAAATGCACATGCCCCCTCGGAAGAAAGCACAGAGGAAGATAAGGATGAATGGTATAACTTGTTAGAAAGAACATATGATTCGTGTCCAAGCAATGATATTAAAATTGTTCTTGGTGATATGAATGCAAAAGTTGGAAGAGACTCAATGTATCATCCTGTAATCGGTGCAAATAGCCTTCATGAGACTCATAATGATAACGGTGAAAGGCTGATAGATTTTGCTACATCACATGGAATGTCTGTTGGAAGTACTATGTTCATCCACAAAGACATACACAAAGTCACATGGAGGTCTCCGGATGGCCGCACAAATAATCAAATCGACCACATTCTGATTGACGGAAGACACGTATCCAACATTATCGACGTACGAACCTATAAAGGAGCCAACTGCGACTCTGACCACTTTTTGGTGGTGAGTAAAGTCAGAGCACGAATTTCTAAGGCCAAAATGCAACCAACAGAAAGACAGAACAAAATAAATGTTGAAGCTTTAAAAGACTTAGAGATACGAGCAAGGTTCAAGGAGGAATTGAATATGATAAACAATAGTGTCGACTTCAATAAAACAGCAACTGAAATATGGAAGGACTGCCAAATAAATATCAAAGAAGCAGCCCTAGCTGTACTTGGAAACGTGAGACAGACAAGACGACCTGATTGGTTTGTTGGTGATTGCATGAGGGTGACAAATTTAAAGAATGAGGCATATAAGAAAATGCAACAGAGAAATACAAGGGCCACTCAAGAAGAATATAGAGAGAGAAGACGAGAAGAAAAGCACACCCATAAAAGGAAAAAGAGAGAATATGAAAAGCTGAGGCTGGTGGAATTGGAAACATTGAAGACTCAAAATGAAACCAGAAAGTTCTACCAAAGGATTAACCAACAGCGGAAGGAATTCAAACCCAGAACAACTGCCTGTAGAAACAAAAATGGTGAAATTCTTAATGACAATGTAGATATCCTTAAGCGCTGGGCACAACACTTTGATGAAATGTTGAATAATGAAACCACCACAAGAGAATCAGACATTAATATCCCCTTGGAACAAAATGAAGATAATCAACCGGACCCAACTTTGGAAGAAGTAAACAAAGCATTAAGCCTTCTCAAAAATAATAAGTCTCCAGGTCACGATGGAATACCAGGTGAGCTACTCAAATATGGTGGAGAGACAATAGGTAGACTCATGCACACAATTATTGGTAAAATATGGGACACTGAATCAATACCAGAAGAATGGAATACTGGGATTATATGTCCACTGCATAAAAAAGGTGACACAATGGACTGAAGCAACTACAGAGGTATAACGCTCCTGAGTTCAGCCTATAATGTGTTTGCAGGGGTTCTATTCATGCGTCTTATGCCACATGCAGAACATATAATTGGGCAATACCAAAGTGGTTTCAGGCCAGGAAGATCGACAATTGACCAAATTTTTGCCCTTAGGCAAATACTGGAAAAAACGCTCGAGTATAATATAGAGACCCACCATTTATTTATAGATTTTAAGGCAGCATACGATAGTGTCAATAGAGCGACATTGTACGAGGCCATGATGGAAATGGGAATACCATTCAAACTAGTAAGACTAGTGAGAGCGACATTGCATGGTTCAAATTGTAGGGTCAAAATACAAACCAGCACCTCGGACATATTTAAAACCTATAATGGCTTACGGCAGGGTGATGCATTGTCTTGCCTATTATTTAATATAGTACTAGAGAAAGCCATCAGAGATGCCAGAATTGAGACAGCAGGTACAATTTTCCGCAAATCAAGCCAGATACTTGCATATGCAGATGATGTTGACATAATTGCAAGAACACCAAATGATGTAAAACAAGCGTTTATACAACTGGAAAATGCTTCTGCCAGATGGGACTTACGGGACAAGTGAACTCTTCTAAGACAAAATATATGATTGCAGCTAAAATGTCCAACCATAGAAATGCCCAAGAAACTCTGATTAGTGCTGGTAATCATACCATTGAAACTGTGGGGTCGTTCCAGTACCTAGGTTCAATAATAACCAGTAACAATGATGTTAGTGTCGAGATTAAAAGACGAATAGCTGTGGCAAATAAATGCTATTTCGGTATTCACCGACATCTCAAGTCCCGATTGTTGACACGAAATACTAAGTTGTTATTGTATAAAACATTGCTGCGACCAGTACTTGTATATGGTGCAGAATGCTGGGTTCTTAATAGGAAGGATGAAAAAGCGCTGTTGGTTTTTGAACGGAAGGTTTTGAGAAAAATCTTTGGGCCTCTTTGTGAGAGGAATATGGAGGATAAGGTACAACCATGAGCTGGAGAACCTTTACAGTGATCCTAACATAGTAAAATATATTAAAATACATCGGCTTCAATGGTTAGGGCACGTTCAGCGAATGGAGGAAGGCCGAATCCCAAAGAAGATTCTCGACACACGACCGGAGGGGAGACGTGGTGTGGGGAGACCCAAGCTGCGGTGGATGGACGGCATACAGGAGGATCTAAAGAGGATCGGCGTTACAAACTGGAGAGTGCAGGCGATGGACCGATCTAAATGGCGAAAAATTCTGGAGGAGGCCAAGGTTCACAGTGGGCTGTAGCGCCAATGATGATGATGATTATACATAATTACATACAAGCCGTTGCCATGTCGATATTTTACAATGTGTTTTGTGTATTTACCGGTTAACTTATATCACTTGTCTCATTTGACATCAAAATATTGCTTCTTATTGTAATTGATGTGAGATTAAAGAACATCCATAACAGGTTCATATTGCTGGAGAAGCTGGATTAGTACAGAATTGAAGCACATATTATGACTTCAAAAATGTCAATAAACGTTAGCGTTCAATAATGAACACTTTCTATGTACGTTGTACATTTTATACTTTTTTTGTTAATTAACCTTTTTAATTATACAGTTTTATTGGTTGGTGCTCCAGTAAAAGCTAAGAGTATGGTGGCAGGGTCAGGAACTGGAACACAATGACGCACCAAAATATTTGGGTGTTCGTTTGGACCGATCTTTCACTTTTAGGAGGTATTGTGAAGAGGTCAAGAATAAGGTATGTGCCAGAAATAATATCATAAGAAAGCTTACCAGCACAAAGTGGAGAGCTCAACCCCATGTCCTTAACACCTCGGCACTGGCACTGTGTTTCTTCGCTGCTGAATATGCTGCATCAGTATGGTACAACTCATCACACGCAAAAAGGGTAAATGTGGCAATTAATGAAACAGCCAGATTAACATCTGGTTGCTTAAAACCAACCCCCACTAAAGAACTCTATCCAATTATGGGTATTGCCCCCCCTACGATCAGGGGGCGTGTTGCAGCAGAAGTCGAACGGAGCAAGCAGTACACTGACCCTAGACACCCAATGTATGGCTCACAGCCGCATCAGTGCAGAATCAAGAACAAAAGAAGCTTCCTGGAGATGACCGCCCCTATTGTTGGCCTCCCCGAGGCCCGAAGGCTGTCACTGTGGCGTGATAGTGTCGAACGCACGCAGCTACCACCCGCGGAGGACGTGTCAGTGGGACGCAACCTGCCTTATCCAACATGGAAACCGCTCAATAGGCTCATAACGGGTGTCTCTTGCTGTTACAGTGACCTCAAGAAATGGGGTTACATAGAGAAAGACATCTGCGAGTGTGGCGCGAGACAGGACAACGTGCACCTACTGTCATGTCCCATGATAGGAGCGACATGCACGCACCAAGACACAGTGATAGCAAACACTAGTGGAATCCGAGTGGCCGAATATTGGGGGCTACGAATATGATGGTGTTCCGGACACGGAAAGTAAGTAACTATATTACAGTAGGTACCAATAGATTAACACTATACTAAAAAAAATATATGTAATGGCACTCCGACACAGGCATTGGCCTAGTGGAGTGTCTTATCCAGAAATCATTTTACAACACAATAACACTATAAATGAGTAAGTGAATAGAAAAAAAACAAACATTAATTTTAAGTTAATTTTAGTACTATGTATTTTATTTACTACCCTATCATGATATATTGTACATACATAATATATTTGTAAAAAAAAAGGATTTATAATAAATAAATTAATAAATTAATCAGCCGTTATGCTGGTGCCAATTGGTTGCTCAGAGCACAAGATAGAGTGGCGTGGAAGGAGATGGAGGAGGCCTTCGTCCAGGAGTAGACGGGATTGGGCTGAGAAGAAGAAGAAGAAGAAGAAGAAGAAATTAATACATAGTTTGAAAACTAGTAGACATAGAAATACTGAAACTTTCACAGATTTATTCTTACAATGATTAATATGAACACATATATTTTTTATTTTTATTTTAAAATTTTCAAAAACATAATATACATAATATATAATAATACATGGTTTATATACATTAATTAATTTACATACAATATCACCTCCCTCTTAAAGCTATAGCTTGTGTAGAGGGAGGATGTGTGTATCTATCTAAAACATAATATACATAATATACAATAATACATGGTTTATATACATTAATTAATTTACATACAATATCACCTCCCTCTTAAAGCTATAGCTTGTGTAGAGGGAGGATGTGTGTATCTATCTAAAACATAATATACATAATATACAATAATACATGGTTTATATACATTAATTAATTTACATACAATATCACCTCCCTCTTAAAGCTATAGCTTGTGTAGAGGGAGGATGTGTGTACCTATCTAAAACATAATATACATAATGTACAATAATACATGGTTTATATACATTAATTAATTTACATACAATATCACCTCCCTCTTAAAGCTATAGCTTGTGTAGAGGGAGGATGTGTGTATCTATCTAAAACATAATATACATAATATACAATAATACATGGTTTATATACATTAATTAATTTACATACAATATCACCTCCCTCTTAAAGCTATAGCTTGTGTAGAGGGAGGA
Source organism: Molanna angustata (assembly GCA_963576475.1). Taxonomy (NCBI): domain Eukaryota; kingdom Metazoa; phylum Arthropoda; class Insecta; order Trichoptera; family Molannidae; genus Molanna; species Molanna angustata. Next base: position 26,471,022 of record OY754967.1, on the reverse strand, counting down.
TGTGTGTATCTATCTAAAACATAATATACATAATATACAATAATACATGGTTTATATACATTAATTAATTTACATACAATATCACCTCCCTCTTAAAGCTATAGCTTGTGTAGAGGGAGGATGTGTGTATCTATCTAAAACATAATATACATAATATACAATAATACATGGTTTATATACATTAATTAATTTACATACAATATCACCTCCCTCTTAAAGCTATAGCTTGTGTAGAGGGAGGATGTGTGTATCTATCTAAAACATAATATACATAATATACAATAATACATGGTTTATATACATTAATTAATTTACATACAATATCACCTCCCTCTTAAAGCTATAGCTTGTGTAGAGGGAGGATGTGTGTATCTATCTAAAACATAATATACATAATATACAATAATACATGGTTTATATACATTAATTAATTTACATACAATATCACCTCCCTCTTAAAGCTATAGCTTGTGTAGAGGGAGGATGTGTGTATCTATCTAAAACATAATATACATAATATACAATAATACATGGTTTATATACATTAATTAATTTACATACAATATCACCTCCCTCTTAAAGCTATAGCTTGTGTAGAGGGAGGATGTGTGTATCTATCTAAAACATAATATACATAATATACAATAATACATGGTTTATATACATTAATTAATTTACATACAATATCACCTCCCTCTTAAAGCTATAGCTTGTGTAGAGGGAGGATGTGTGTACCTATCTAAAACATAATATACATAATGTACAATAATACATGGTTTATATACATTAATTAATTTACATACAATATCACCTCCCTCTTAAAGCTATAGCTTGTGTAGAGGGAGGATGTGTGTATCTATCTAAAACATAATATACATAATATACAATAATACATGGTTTATATACATTAATTAATTTACATACAATATCACCTCCCTCTTAAAGCTATAGCTTGTGTAGAGGGAGGATGTGTGTATCTATCTAAAACATAATATACATAATATACAATAATACATGGTTTATATACATTAATTAATTTACATACAATATCACCTCCCTCTTAAAGCTATAGCTTGTGTAGAGGGAGGATGTGTGTATCTATCTAAAACATAATATACATAATATACAATAATACATGGTTTATATACATTAATTAATTTACATACAATATCACCTCCCTCTTAAAGCTATAGCTTGTGTAGAGGGAGGATGTGTGTATCTATCTAAAACATAATATACATAATATACAATAATACATGGTTTATATACATTAATTAATTTACATACAATATCACCTCCCTCTTAAAGCTATAGCTTGTGTAGAGGGAGGATGTGTGTATCTATCTAAAACATAATATACATAATATACAATAATACATGGTTTATATACATTAATTAATTTACATACAATATCACCTCCCTCTTAAAGCTATAGCTTGTGTAGAGGGAGGATGTGTGTATCTATCTAAAACATAATATACATAATGTACAATAATACATGGTTTATATACATTAATTAATTTACATACAATATCACCTCCCTCTTAAAGCTATAGCTTGTGTAGAGGGAGGATGTGTGTATCTATCTAAAACATAATATACATAATATACAATAATACATGGTTTATATACATTAATTAATTTACATACAATATCACCTCCCTCTTAAAGCTATAGCTTGTGTAGAGGGAGGATGTGTGTATCTATCTAAAACATAATATACATAATATACAATAATACATGGTTTATATACATTAATTAATTTACATACAATATCACCTCCCTCTTAAAGCTATAGCTTGTGTAGAGAGAGGATATAATTCCACAATTTATTTTTCTCCCGACGACCGTTTCGGCTTATAAGGCCATAATCAACTGGAGGCCATAATCAACTGTAGGCCATAATCAATATATAAGCCGAAAAGGTCGTCGGGAGAAAAATAAAATAAATTGTGGAATTATATATGTGTTCATATTAATCATTGTCATAATGGAATTCTACAAATTAGAAGCCGTCACAATCGAAAGATTGAAAAGTGCGTAGACTTATTCTTCATATTATAGGCTATTTGAGCCATTTAAAGACCTTTAGACAAGACCAAATTTTATGCAATTTTTGCAATTTTTTTTGCAATTTAATAAATAAAAAATTAAATGTCCAAAAAACCTTAAAATTTGCATTTTTCTTAGTTTGGATTGGAAGAATATAGAGTACTCAGAAGCATAGTTGGTAAATCCCTTCGTGATATAGACTTATAGAGTACCAAACACAGAGATCCAAAAAAATGTGCGAAGTTGAGAATATTATCATTAAATGGGGTCGACAGAGAAGAAGGTTCTGGAACCAACACGTGTCAAGAATGACAGACTCAAGAACCGTCAAAGCGGCCAGGGATAATGTTCCCCAAGAAAGCAGACCTCCAGGACTTCCTCCCAAGAGTTGAAAGGACATCTGTCAGTCCACGTCACAGCAGGAAACCTGACGTAGGAAATGAACAATCCAGCAGGCCTAATAAGAAGAAGATGATGATGATGATTGGAAGAACAAATATAATACAAAAAAATATAAATATCTGAGATGGTGATGTCAAAAACTTTTTTATATCGATTTCACGCGGATTGACCTTTTTTTGTTAATTAACCTTATCCACCTTGTCGGCCTTCGTGGATCAGTTGTTTAGATATCTGATTCCTGAGCCAAAGTTCCGGGTTCGATTCCCGTTGAAGACACCGTTTTTAATTGTGTTTTTAGACTGGATGTGTGAGGCGGCGATAAATATATGTCTCCAGAATGTGGCAACTTGTAATCGTATGCGTTTTAAATTAAAATTTGACATGGTAGCTCTTAGTTGCTCGAGAAGCTTTTGAAAATAAAATTATCTTGTTAACTGATTTTATTTTGCTTTGTCTAATATTCACATTATAAACGTAACCTTATATACTATGTATGATGTACCGATATTGTTTATCCAGTGTTGTGTTACCCCCTTTGTGCTAACGTGTTGTAGGTACAGTTTGAATGTGCTCAGTGCTTAGCGTCCAATGTCCGGGGGTCGTAGTGGGCGTGTCCCTACAACAGACATCCATCGTGTGAAAGCTTTGTATCTCGATTCACTGGACACGTCAGATGTTTTCCTGTCCAACTTCCGTACACAATAAAGCCGCCTACTTTGAGGGAGTTTGTTTTTGCCTACGCTTATCGCGGAATAGGGGTTTATTCCTCAAAGGCTTTGGATTTATGCATTTCACGGTGCAATCGTATCGGATGCAGCGGCAGTCGGAGATGTTGGTAATAAACAGGAAGGCGATGAGAGGAAGAACATTAATGTTGGCCAGATCTCTCTACACTGAGCGTTATGCTTGTTTATTGCGCTATAATGCAGGGGACACAATGACTCCGACACAGACTGCACCGAGGTTAGTTTTATCTAAACTGCCGAATCGTAACATATCGTGTGAAAACATTGCCTTTTAATGGCTATATACCTTAATGTGACTTAAGTATCGATACTTTACTGAATTTGAATTGTTTACGTTTATTTTCAAACATTGGGGTTGCAGGGATTTTTCTTTTGTGATTCATTTCAAGATTTGTGAGGCGATCGAATAGTTTCAATTGATGTAAATTTATAGATAGGTGTGTGTTAAAGTAACAAATATTTGTTCAATTCCCTAGAAATTATAAACAAAATATTCAACACAAATAAAATCAGTTTATATTTAAATTACATACAAATAACATTATCATTCGATTGATATTTTCTCCTTTTGATTGATATTTATTGCTAATATTGAAAATAATTTAATAATTTTTAAGAATATTCTTTTTTATGGAACGAATATGTCCTAAAAATAAGTACATGTAGGTACATCTTAATATTTTCACATAAATAATCAAAACATAAATAATCAAAACATAAATAATAAAAAAAAAACTTTGAAATCTAATATATAGCATTGTTGATATTAAATAAAAGGAAAGGAGGATGCTAAACATTAGTCTTCGAGATCGAAAACGCAACGAATGGATCAGAGAAAGGACAAAATTTACCGATGTTGCATACAAGGTAGCTTCCTTAAAATGGATTTGGGCTGGCCATGTAGTAAGGACAGCAGACTATCGATGGACCAAACGCACCCTGGAGTGGCGACAGAGAATTGGACGCAGAAACCCGGGCAGACCGCAAACAAGATGGTCTGATGACATAAAACGAGTGGCAGGAGGTCAATGGAACAGGGTGGCGAAGGATAGGGAAGCATGGAGGTTGAAAGGGGAGGCATATGTCCAACACTGGAGGCATATGTACAACACTGATGATGATGATTGTTGATATTTGTATGTATAAATGTTATATATTGTATTGCATAAATAAACTATGTTTCATGAAAATAATAAATTTATTAATATAACGTACCCATCCCAACTGTCGTTTAAGAGAATTTAATTCTCTTAATAAATCGACAGTATTAAGCCATGACGCGTGTATGAAGGAAAATTTTGTATGGTGTAGTGGACTTTTTGCATGCCAAATACACCAACTTAGAGGCTTCGTAGCATATATGTTCTATATATGGATGAATTCTGAAATTGAAGTAGAACATTTTGTGTCTGTGTGTCCGTCCCCTCTTTAACTTTTGATCCGCTTAATTCACAAAGCCCAAAATTTGAGAATATATAGATAGTTACAGGCCTACATCTATTATACTCAGAATTTTGATTTTTTGTTTCAGTCAGCGGCTATCGACTTTTGAATTTTTACTTTATTTTTCCATATAATATCTCAAAACCATATAAGCTAGAACCCTAAAAATTGGTATAAATATAGATCAAAACAAAATCACAAATTTAATTTTTCAAAGAAATGCTAGAGTTCCTCAAACATTTTTTACTAAGAAAAAAACATTTTTTATGATAAATTTGTGTTTAACTTGCTATATTTCCAAAGTTTTAAAAAATATCGAATAAAAGCCAAAACACCCCAACTAGATAATTTAATTTGCCATAAAAAATATTAACATTGTAGTTAGTACCTATAACTCATACTTTTTTTAATAATTTCGATAAAAATTGAATATAAGTGACGACATCGTTTCATACAATTTGTAAGGCAGTAATACCTACTTAATCTGCAAACATACATCATGCTGTTTTCATATTCTGGGTAGGAAAAACAGACTGACCTCCATGCAATCCTGACATATATACCTTCATGTTACATATTGAGATGGTTTGGCCACTTGGGGAGAATGAACGAAGAACGCCTGACGAAGAAAATATACAAAGCTGACAGGAACGGAATAAGAGGTCGCGGGCGCCCAAGAAAAGGATGGAACGACCATGTAAACGATATTTTGAAAGATGGAAATGTAAGAAGCATGAACAACAGACGAACATGTATAAGACGATGTATGAATGTTGATGAGGCGATGAATGTGTGTCAAGATAGAAAAATGTGGCGTTCGGTTCTCTCTGCCTACCCCGTGAGGGACATGGCGTGATGGTATGTATGTGTGTATGTTTCATATAGAAAATAAAATATCGTAAATTTAATTATTTATTATGTTTAAGAGTTTATACTTTGGTACATATTCTACAATTATGTATACTATCGCCATTGGCAGTTGGATCTCATGTGTTATATGCAACTAATAGTAGTATAAGATTATCCTACTATTGTCGGCCTTCGTGGCTCAGTTGGTTAGGTGTCTGGCTGCTGATCCAACGGTCCCGGGTTCGATTCCCAGTGGGGACTGTTTTTAATTGTGTTTTCAGTCTGGCTCTGTGAGACGATTAATATCGTGTCTACAGAATGTGGCAACTTGTTATTGGGTGCGTGTTATATTAATATTTGACATAGAGCCTGTTAGTTGCCTTAGAAGTAATGTAAAATAAAATATATATAAGTCGTTGAATATAAGGATTGCATAAACGTATGTTCAGAGCAGAAAATATCTGATCCTGTCAATGTTGATTTTTGCATTTTTTGCGGTCTTCTTTATTGAAACCTGAAAAATGAGGAACGACCAAGTTTGATTTTCAAAAGTTGTATCGCCTAAATTTTTCCTAGTCTTTGTGGTACATGAATTGGTTTGAAAAGTAAATAGATAGATACCCACTCACCTGACTAAAAATACAATATTCCTCCGACAAGATATCTTTTTGTTCTTACAAGAGCGGACATACTTATCAAATTATTTATTTATTGAAGGAATGGAGATGGAAATTTAAAAAGTTTTGAATATGTAAAACTTTTTTTGGGACTGAAAAAATGTTGGTGTTTCGGTCGTTCGGTGAAGATTGACAGTTCCACGACTTCCTCTTCGCCGAAATGAATTATCGTTTTGTACAGTTTCCGTTCCGAGGAAATATGTGACAGCCGTAGTGGAGAAATTATATTAAAATATCACCGAGTAAATTTGATCAAATAATGTCCCGTCTCTTTGGATAATTTTATTTATGATTTCCGCTTTTAACAGCTCGCCATCTTCTAATGTGGAGTAATAATATATTATAATAATATTATCATCGTCCTTGCTATTCACGTGATCATTAGCTGATGATATTTTATAGAATTAATATTTTGAATAGCCACACAGCAGACTTCATTTAGTGTAAACATTAATGTTTTGTATTTTGTGAATTTCTAGATAGATTTCTAGAGAACAAAAAAAAAGAGATCGCGAAGGACTAATTGAACCATATTCCTGTTGATAAACGTCACTAATTTTTTCTTATAGGTATTCTAAATTTTGAACAACATTCAAATATTTTGTATTTGAATTGCAATACAGTTTTTACTTTTTATACTATATATTTGAGATAAGAACAATGGTTGCAACTTTGTTTGAAATAAAGTGAATCTATCCATAAAACTATTCCCAAAATAAAAACATCAGTAAAGCAGGAAAGAGATCTACCTACTGTTGGTAGCCGTATTGCGTATTACTTCTTTAATATACTCATATTAAAGCCGAATTACGGTTATAACAAACTTTATGTCTGAAACTAAAACATCACAGGAGACCATTTAGGCAAATTATATAGTTGAAATCTGGTCAGTTTGTTCTGGCTTTAGATGTACATATTCTGATATTGCCTTTGTTTGTTATAATACATATTATATATATACTCGGGTATATTTGGTAGAGTCAAAATAAAACAAATATTTTTCTAACCATTTCTTTGCCTCGGTTATTGTTTGATATCTAAGTACAACGTAAGTATCTACTTATTTTTCATAACAGAACCCATTTGTTTATGGGTATCAGTTAGTGACATTTCTAAAAAGTATTTTTCTTTTGAGTTGAATTCAAATGAGAAAATGCGATTTTACCTTGAGAAACTACCCACCATTGTTTTTTTCTTTTGAAATCCCTTTCTTAGAAACAAAGAACCATTATTTTTTCTTCAAACAGAAAATATTCGAATACTCACTCGTGTTTGTTTTTCGATTTTTTGTTGTACTTTCTGTGTTAAATTAGTAAAAAAATGTATGTTATTTTTTTTGTTTGTAGTACCTATAAAATATTTCATCATCAGGGCTCTGATATTCCCGATGTTCCTGTACTGTTGTGGAAACATGGACACTTAGGGAGTCAGAGCGAAAGAGGATCAATGCTTTCGAAATGTGGTGCTGGAGGCGTAGCCAGAAGAACCAATGTGTCAATTCTAGACGAGCTAAGGATCGAGGATCGTCTATCGACGATATGTTACAGACGTATCCTTCAATTCTTTGGACACATTGCCAGAAGGGAACCAGACTGCCTCAAGAAGCTTGTTGTGATGGGCAGCGTGGAGGGACGGAGATCTCGTGGTCGCTCACCGACCAGATGGAGCGATTTGGTTAAGTCCACAATGGGGTCTTCGGTGACTGGTGCTCTGCGTTCAGCCCAAAACAGATTGGCATGGAGGCGGGCCATACGTGTGGCGACAGACTACAGCCGCTATCCTCAGTCATGAGGAAAAGGACCCTTCTGGCAATGTGTCCAAAGAATTGAAGGATACGTCTGTAACATATCGTCGATAGACCATCCACGATCTTCAGCTCGTCTAGAATTGACACTTTCGTTCTTCTGACTGTCCATGGGATGCGCAACATACGCCTCTAGCACCACATTTTGAAAGCATCGATCCTCTTTCGCTCTGGCTCCCTAAGTGTCCATGTTTCCACACCACAAAGGAACATAGTGAATATCAGAGCCCTGATGAGTCTAGCCTTCGTGTTTTTTGTGATGGTCCTGTCCTTCTACACTCTTGTGAGCTTTCCCAGACCTGTAGTAGACTACCATAAATAAAAAAAAAGTACTTACATGTTTGTGACTAGTCAAACAAAATATTGCAAATTCATTTAAAATGCTTCAAGTTGAAATGCACAATTCAAGTAAACCACTAGGAAACTTTCCAGAGTGTAAAGTATGTAGTTAAGTGCATGTGCTTGATTACATGAAACGTGGGACCCGACAAGTAGGTATATTATGTAATCAGTTCGCAAAGAAACTATGGCTATGATCCTGAGTATGTATAATGTATGTACATTGTACATATTATGGTATACCGAAGCACTTCTAATTTGCATGACACCCCTTGATCAGAATCTGCTTTCTCGGCCTTTCTTGGCTTGGCACCCATTTTATCTTTATATACTGAATAGTTTTTATGTTAACTAAATCCTACTATCCTTACATATATGCAGACACTAATTTATAATCTAGAAACTTTTATTTAATGTTCCCACTGAAATATTGTCGAATTAATTTAATACAATAAATTGAAAAAAAAAGGACTTATTTGCCAACTTTCAGACTATCTCGAAAATGATTTTCAATTGATAATATAGGCCTACTCGGCCGAATCAATCGACCTGTCAAAAGAAATTAATCTTTATGGAACAAATCAGCAATTTTATTCAATTTTAGATGGGTGGTGGCAGAGCGGATAGCGTGCTGGGTTAGTAATCCAGTGGTCGCGAGTTCGAATGCTGCCACGACCGATTTCGTTCACCTATAGTACAAGCATTTATGTTTAGGTTAGGGGTGATATGTATGAGGATGTATATGTACTTGTTACACAGACATATTAATTCTTTAAAAAAAATTATATTAATACTTTATTTTTTTTAATGTACCTTTTTTTACACTATAAATTATTTGATTGTTTCACATATTTGCTATGTTGTTATTACCTACATTCATTTATCTTGAATTAATCTAGCTGTCATTTTCCACCCGTACTTACAATTTCGATATACTGTTATCGTTAAACAAGTTTATTTATCATTGACTTTGATATGCATAAGGGTATTAGTACTTCCTGCGGTAATTAATATAATTATGATACAAAACAGTAAGGTTAAACTACACATATCATCGTTATAAGGTTGAAATTAACCCGAAGTAGTCAAGATATTTGACAATTACCATGTCCTGTGCCGAGGTCCTCTATATATTCCTTGACTATATTATACATATATTTTAATTCCCGTCAAGGTGCGTAATCTCCATAAATGCTAGGATACCTGTAATAAATGCGTTTTCATTACATTGCCGATAGCGCATCCTGGGGATGGTTTAAACGATAATGATCATAATTCCAGATTTAGTATCTACGTTATAAAGACTCCACATTGCCAACGGTTCTCGGATTCGGTATTTGGTCTATTCTAGACAATCATCTAATATTATTATTATTTGTTCCATTATTTTATGGTAATTCATGATATTAATTTTGGCTACTCGTATCCATTTGAAGCACCTCAAAAACGTCTGGAACGTCTCCGGATGTAATAATGTATTTTATTGGTTATAAGAAACAAACATAACGATAACCGCCCCCTGTCCAAGAAATTTGGGCAAACATTCTAGAAGTTCCTTTACCCATATATCAAAGGTATTTTATATAGGAAACAAATATTTGTTTAGTTGGAATATATACGAATAAATGTAATTTTACAAACGTTTTTAAAATATACCTAAACAATCGTATCATTCATAATCATTTCTTAGCGGTGGTTAAACAATATTCGACGAAAAATGCTGAAGTAGTTCATAATTTCATTAAATTCTTGTCTAAATCTTTATCATAATAAAAGAATAGGCATCCTTAGAGGATTTTCTCAGTCTCCTACCTCATTCTATTAGGAACCTTATAGGACTTTAAGTCCTGTTTATCCCCGGAGCGGATGGTTGTCAGACAACACAAGGACTGTTCTTCCCACACGACCACCAGTTCTGCTTATGGGCACAAATACCGGCCCGTTGCAAAAATCCGAAAGAACGCATAAAGAATATTAGAAGAGTCCAGAGAACTATAAAAAAACCTTGGAGACGGTGCACTTTAAATATCAAAGAGAGATTATTATACGGGATCAGCAGGCTCACCGTTCTCTGAAAGTGAACGGTATTTCTGACAAAATGTCTAAAAATAAGAAGGCATAATTGGTGAACGTTGCGCAAGCGCATATAGTGATCACGTTAACCAGACGATGACAGGTCGTAAGCCCTGTAGGTGCCTTGAGTTCCTGGTTCTTCTATAATATCCCAAATTCGTCTCTATTGAGATGTTAAAACGTTTGTCAAAAAAAATATTATTTGACTCCCGACAGGGAAAAAAAATCCAATGTTTGCGTATATGCAATTAAAATAATAATAGATATTGTATTGTTATTGTAATTTGCATAATATAATGGAAATAAATAATATTAGATATTGTATTGTTATTGTAATTTGCATAATATAATGGAAATAAATAATATTAGATATTGTATTGTTATTGTAATTTGCATAATATAATGGAAATAAATCATTTCATGTAAAAACTATTTTCAGTTTTTTTTTGTATTAAGCGAGTACCTATAGTAAGACCGTATATAGTAAATGATGGGCATCTTACTTACACACATGTTACATTTTCCTAGAAGTTATTTCATCGACGTTATTTTTCAGACTTGGCCTTTTTTCTAGTGTCTTGGTGCCATTAATCATGTGGCTATCTTTCAGATAATATATTCGTTTGTTATTTCCTTCACTTTTGCTCTTCACACCATGGAATGGTGGAGAGTCATGATTTCACAATATTTTAAGCGAATTTGTTTATATCAATTTCTCAACGGGTATCATGTAGAGAGTGCACACTATGAGTTTCGTCGTGATGTGTTTGTATGTATGGCGTACGCCGTATCCTTTTTGTGTCCTCTCTACAGCCAAACTATAAGTCCGATCGACTTCATATTTAGATCAAATGTGTTCAGGGCTCAGACCTAGAGGTGATTAGTTTTCCATACACAACTTTTAATTTCTTCTCTTTGATTTCATCATTTACGTTGTTTTTTTTATGTCCTTTCTACAGTCCAAAGAATAAGTCAGATTGACTTCATATTGGTATCATATATGTAAAGTACATAAACTTAGAGCTGATATCTGTAAATTTCTGCACATATCCAAATTTTCAAAATGCTCTCACGTTCTGGAAAATCGAGGTATTTTTATATTGTTTGAACTTTTGATACAATAAAAATACGCTCTTCAAAAATCATTTCAAGGATTGTTAAAATTTAAAGAAAAAAATCTATGGTCTGCAATATCAATGTGAAATAAGTTTCATATTTGTATGAAAAATATATACCTACCTATAACAGAAGTAAAATAGTTTCTGTATGGGAAAATTGAGTGATCTACTTCATATTGATATTGTATTGGTCTCTATAGAAGAGTGTATTTTTTACTCACCACTTCTATCTTCCTCAAGGAGTAGGCAGTGAGAACCGAACACCGCATTATTCTATCTTGACACATACATCGCCTCATCAACATGCTCATCTTGCTAGGAATGCAATTTTTTTACATAAATTTCTCAACAGGTATCGTGTAGGAAGTGCGTACTATGAGTTTCATGACAATGTTTTTGTGTGTATGGTGTATTGTGATAATCAATTAGAAATGCACTCCATCATAATGCATTTAGAGATTGTCAGCCTTGGAGTGGAGAGTTTCGTGTTGGCTACAATCCACTCGTTTTCTTCTTGGTTGCAACTTGCCGTCCTGTGCTTTATTGATGTTTTTGATAAATTTTCACGTGACGTTGTCATGATGGCTTTGAGTGCAAGATTGATTATATTTATGAAGTAATGATTTTATGTTTGTTATTCATAGTTTACAATGTAAAGAATATTCCAATATTTTTTCACTATTATTACTAATTTTTATTTTACTTAAAATCAAATTATTAAATTATAAGGCACTTTTCATGAATGGTAATATGGATTTTGAGTAGGATATTAATTATATTCTTGCTTCTTTGTTATTTGACTATTTGTCTGTTTTTTTCATTAATAGATGAAAATAGTTTTCATTTTAGAATTTGTCTAGTTTTAGAATTCCCTGATTTCATATATGTGATTTAAAAACGTTTACGAATCCAAAAATTTAGTCAAACGACGCGGTTAGTTATAACGACGTAATTTATTAGTACATGGTGGGCGATTTGTGTCTATTTAATTGTTTGTGGTAGATTGTATATTTGTTCGTAGAAGGACCGAAAAATCCATTGGTTTACTCATCAGATCGTAATAATTAAGATCAAGGTTTCTGACCCTCACGAAAAAGAGAATTTTAAAATACCTATGGTGTTTATTTTACTTTGGGATGACTGAGAAAATGATTTTACATAGTGTGTTTTTTTAAGTATTTATAATGGTGGTTTTTATAAACGAAAAGGAAAACAGGGTGCGGGACACGGGTGCGACGGACAAATGGGTGCGGGACACCTGGGTTAGATGGACACTTGTGTGCGAGCCTACATGATCGCGAAATATTTTATTCTGCTTAAGAATGAAGTGTTTTATACTATTTTTTGTAATGATCTCTGTAGGTATTCAACAACTCCTACATATTATTTATTTTAGTACACAATTTAATATTAACACAAATTACATTTAGGATACAAGTTAATAAATAAAGATAAAAAACTCAACAAAAAATAAAAACACATTTCGGGTAAAAATACAACTAGTCATCACAAACATTCGTAAGAAACAATTCATTTCTACAAAATTGTCAATTATATGAGCATATTTATTTTCCAATCTTTGGAATACTTATTTTTATTGGGGAATTATATAAGTAGTTAGAACCGATATTATCACAGTGGAAAGCCAAGCTCTGCCTTGCACCTTTCATTGGAATGTGGTACAATAACGATTGTGTTAAATCTGGCGAGTCGTAAACACCCCTGACTATCTTGTACAGTATTATTAAATCTGCGATTATTCTTCTGTCAGACAACCTCTGTAACTCAAGCAGTGACAGAAGATAGTCATAATTTATGTTTTCAAATGGTATTTACAGTTTAAAATTTATAAAACGTAAGAAGTTATGTTGGTCTCTTTCAACAGTATTTGAGTGGATTGCATAATCTCTCTCCAGTCTCAATCCTGTGGATTGGTTTGCAGAAGAAGTCTACATCTCGATTTCCACTTCGCTCTATCTTCTGCAGCCCTCTTCAGTTCAACATATGTGGCGCAGTTATGTCTTCGCATATCTGGATTAGATATTCCCGTCGTGGACGCCCCCTGTGGTTTGTCCCCTCAACCATTCCCTCCATTAGGTCATGTGGGAGAACCTCGTGGCGCAGGATGTGACCAATCTAGCGAGCACGTCTCTCGGAGATTGTTTTGAGTAGGTGCCTCCTTTCTTCGACTCTGTTGAGAACCTCGGCATTAGTGATGTGGTCTCTCCAGGAAATTCTCAGAATTCTTCTGTAACACCACATCTCGAAAGCCTCTAGTCTACTTCTGTCTCTTTCGGTAAGACACCATGTCTCACAGCCATACATCAGTATGCTCCACACATATGTTTTTGTAATTCTCTTACGAAGCTTCAAGTCTAAGTTGTTTGACTCAAGTATCTTCGACTTCTACGGTGACCATACAGGAGTATTGTATTCTACCTGACTCCTAACTACAGATGTAATAAGTACTTTTAAAGAGTTAATTGATTTTTTATTATTTGACACATCTTGCCATTCAAAAATAGTTTATTATTATTACACCAGATTTCTTGATTAAAATCAATGCTAAAAATATTGCTTAAAATCCGTTAAATGTTATTATTTATAGTAAATTTTAATAAAATTTATATCATATTTATTTAGTTTTGCATGTAATTATTATTGCGATTTACATTATATATTGTGTTATAGCGCCATCTACTAGTTTTTTTGAATATAAATATATTTGTCGATTTTCGTCGCTCAGTTGCTTGGGTTAATGACTGCCAATCCAAAGTCGTGGGTTTGATTCCCAGCGGCGACACAGTTTTTTATTGTATTTTCAGTCGATTAAGACGATTAATATTGAAAGTCTTTCTTAGAATTTGGCAACTTGTCATTGGGTGCGTGTTAAATTAATATTTGACATATACCTGTTAGTTGCCCGAGATATAATAAATAAATAAAAATAAAAATAACAAGTTGCGACCAAGTGAACTAGCAACCAAATGGGCTCGCACCCAAGTGTCCGTCGTACCCAAATGTCCCGCACCCAAGTGGCCACAGCCAAGTGTCTTAGAGCATGATTGTGTAATGTTAACGTAAGATTTTAAACTTATTGTAATATTTACTTATTGGGTGTGCATAACATAAGTTTATTTAGAGCACAGTATTTGCAACATAATGTGTGATATGAAAAAACTGTTATTTATTGTTTTAGATAGTCGATATTTTAATTTTAAATCCAATAAAATTTTGGTTATAAAATATGGTATGTGCAGTATTTAATGTTGAAAATATATAATATTTCCTCGTTAATATAATTCTCCATGTTAGCAACAGTTGAACGTTTATTCGTGGCAATTTCGTAACTTTTTGTATTATAATTATTATGCATACTATGAATCCAATTTAATGTTTTTCATTTACTTTTTGAGGTTAGCATTATTGTTCGCAATAAAAAAGTCGTTCCACCGAATCTTCATCATTTTATGACTATTTCTGTTATAATTTTATTATTTAAACGTAAGTCTTCATGAATAATTGTAATATGGCTACTAATTTATGTTGCCGTATGTTTAAAAATTCTTTTAATTTATGTGGACATATTTTTTTTGCATTAATGGGCACACCAAATATCCTCATAAATAATATATTTTTATCCTCGGGATTTCATATTCATAAAATCTATCTTGGTTTAGGGGTTATGTTGTTTGTGTTGTCATTCTGTAATGTAGATTGTTTAAGGTAGTTCTTGAAGCAACGAAGGTGGTTTTTCATTTCTCAATCACGAGGCGGTTATTGTCATAATATTACATTTAAAACTGGGTTAATCTCACTTATAAATTATAGACATTAATTGCCTTCTGGAAATATGTCCGCCACAATATTTAATATTTTAATCTACATATATTAATGATTTATTATTATAATTTATATAATCTCGAGGATATGAAGAATTTAAAATATTTTAAGTTGTTTTTGCAATCTTATGATCGCAAAGTAGTTATAGCAATTTTAAACTATTACTGCCTCTGAACAGACTATGTCTAGCGAGGCAATAAAGTTTCCAAATCAGTGATTTTTTACTCTCCACGCTATGGAATAGGGGAGAGTCATGATTTCACAATTTTCAAGCGTATTTTTTACATCAATTTCTCAACGGGTATCATGTAGAGAGTGCACACTGTGAGTTTCGTCATGATGTGTTTGTATGTATGGCGTACGGAAAATCCTTTTTGAGTCCTCTACAGCCCAAACTTTAAGTCTGATCGCCTTCATATTAACATCATATATTATGTGTAAAGTGCATAGACCTAGAGTTGATTAGTTTTCCATAGACAACATTCGATTTCTTCTCTATGAATTCATCATTTACGTTGTTTTTTTTGTGTCCTGTCTGCAGCCCAAACTATAAGTCCGGTTAACTTCATATTGATATTATATGTGTTAAGTCCATAAACTTAGAGCTGATTAGTTTTCCATAGACAACGGTTCATTTTTTCTCAATGTTTCTTTATGATTTCATCTATTAAAACTGAAAAATGCTCTCACGACCTGGAAATTAGAGATATTTTAATTTGGTTTCAACTATTCATACAACACCATGAATATTCATAAAATTGTATTCAAAGTTGGTCAATGTTAAAAGAAAAATATTCAACGGTTTCAAAAATTATATTTTATTTAATGGATTTTTGTATGAAACTTATATGTAACAAGAGATTTTTTTTATGTTTGGCAATGTTCAGTTCTTTGATTTCATATTTATATAAGAATATTAATAGCTTGAACTTAGAACTGATTAGCTTTTCATGGATATCATAAAATTTCTTCATATGATATCACGTGTCAAAATTTTCAAAATGCTCTCGCGTTCTTTTAAACAACATTTATCTGCTTTTATTAAAATATTTCATACAACATAAGCATTCTTCATCATACTGCATTAATAGTTTGTCTATCTTAGTATAAAAATATTCTATCGTTAGAAAATTTATATTCCTGGTAGTAAAATTTCGAATGAATAAAATATTTCATACAACATAAGCATTCTTTACCATATTGAGATTGTCAACATTTCAAGAAGAAAAAATGAACGCTTACTATGGTGTGGAGAGTTTAGTGTTGGCCACAACCCACTCGTTTTTAATTAGGTATAAATTCAATTGTAATTTTGTTCCTTTGCAATTTTTATACTATTGGAAATATATTATTCATTCATGCAAGTAATTCCACTGTGACTAGTATCGGTCATCCAATGATCATCTTCAGAGTTTTTCTAATCAGTGTCATTAAATTACAGTGATCATTTCCATGCATCCAGTTGTGTTCCGCAAGGATCAATTCTGGGCTCAATACTGTAAATTATATTCATCAAAGATATTTTGATTTGTTTGATGGTGTGGAGGTTCTGATTTTTTCCCTTGACACGAAAATCTTTCGAATTATTAAATGTACTGATGACTGTATTTCAATTCAAATGTTTTGGATAAACTATATTATTTTTGTTATAAAAAGAGTTACGTCTTTATTTTATCAGGAAAAAATCCAATTAATTTTCAATATTTTATAAATTCTGCCCAATTAAATAATATATTTGAAAAACTGGATCTAGGTGTATTTTTTTAAAGAATGAATATATCCTTGTAACAATAACATATACATCGTCAAACATTCCCTAAATTAAGCGTAAATGCTTGTGCTATAGCTGAACGAAATCGGTCGTGGCAGAATCGAACCCAGCGCGCTAACCGCTCTGCCACCACCCATCTAAACATATGTGCATATTTTCTTTAATTATAAACCATATTAATAGTACCTTTATGTAATAGGGCGATGCGGATGTTAGATTTCGTTTTTAGCATTCCTTATTAAAAAAAATAAAATTTTTAATAAAAAGTAATAATGCAATAAATTTTTATATATATGTTTATAAATATTGTCATAAAATAAATATTTCTTACATTATTTATAAATACAAATAATGTAATAAATATTCATTAACTTTTTTTTTGTAAGTGGTTATTTAAGCCGTAAATGAAATAAATAAATAATTTGTACAATTTCATTTTTAAATTAAAGTCTTAAAAACAACCAAGCTATGAAATGACGATTGTCTTACAAAAGACAGACTTTCCACAAAATACGAAAATTATTCGAATAAATGTACTACCAACTTCAAAAGAAACAATGTCCATCAAATTGAATTTATTATATTTTTACGCGGTAAAGAAATACCGACACTTTTATGTTAAGAATTTATTACAATAGCAAAAAACATGAATTTATTGTCGATTCGATCGTTCGTAGCAACCTTCAATATTGATCTGACATTTTCACGTTAGAAGTACATCATACGACCTATGTACCCTACCTACCTGGGCAAACTACTTTCTCGATAAAGTACCGATTTTATGAACACTTCATATTCCCTGTGTTATCGGTAGGGGCTCGTGTCGACACTACGAGCGTAGAAATTGGAACAAAAGTGTCATGTAGCGATCGTAACTCCCCTCGAGGATCCTATAAAGAGCCATCACTGTCGGTGTGGGCGTCGAGAGATATGCCCTTCTTCTGGATCATCCTAGTATCCGTTTCTTTGTATATATATACCTACACTACATAGTTTCAGGGAAAACTGCAGACTTCTTGGTGACATTAGTAGATCTTCCTCTTTATGTAGGTACATATGTTTTATTTCTCGGAAAGTTACTTCTTGAAGGTTGACGTCCAGCTGTCCCTTTATCTTTTTGGCAGTCTTCCGGGAAAGCGATGTCCTGGTGGTATGTTGTTGGCCGCAATATATATGGGGTTCAGGACTGCTTAAATCAAACGATTTTTTAAATTTAAATGACGAATGCACGTTTATAATCATTTCCTTTCACGTTGTTTTAAATGAAATATATAGTTTAAACATTTGTAATATCTAGAATATTCATTGTCACTGTAACCTGTAACATCAAAAAAATGGTACTTAATACGTGAAACCAAAATTGGTTGGTTGGAAGAAATTGCCGTATGGCAATAAACTAGCCTTTGTGCACTTGTACGTAAGGTTTATAAATAAATAAATAAAATTATAAAAATAAGTACTTACTCAGTCATGGAATAATCCTTAAATAATATATATCTTTTTTATTACAGTAAAAAAATTCAATACCTAAATTGGTAAGTGTTTCAAATTATCCATTTAGCAACAAAAATTAACTAACGATTTGATTTGTGAATAAGGTAAAAATTTTATCTACAGTTAAAATTCAGTTATTTTCTTGTATTTTTTTATCATGTCACTTAACGTATGCATATGAAAATTATCATAGATGAGTGTATATCGATTTAATAACTTAGCACTTATTGAAATTTAGGTGTGAACTAACATTTGATAGGTGGGGTCTTTTAAATCTTGTTTTTATTTTAAACAATATGTATAATAAAGTTCGTTTACGCGTACATATCAAAATAGATTTATTAAAATGAAATACATCCCTATAATCATACACACATTAGTTGTGTCATGGCACAAATCACCCTTCATATAGGATGGGATGGGTTGCCTTAGAAATAATATAATTCCTCGATGTGTATGTTTCTGGTATTATTTTATTTCATTAAGATTTCGATATAAATGCTGATGTTTTCGTCAAAGGAACATTTAAACCTGGAAACTATATATTCATATTAATTTCAAGCCTGACGGGTAAAGCAGTGTAATAAATATATTTTTTGCCAGCGTCGAGGGAATTTGCTTTGAAATATTATGTCAACTGTTTTTCTTTTCTTTTTTTTTTTGAGGACTAAACTTTGTCCGAAGTTAATATGGATTTAAGTATCTTAAGATAGGACATAAAGCTTCTTAAGAAAATAAATCTTCATCTTAATTTTACTTCTTTCAAGAATAGCAAAAAATTGTCATGTCATTCGTATTTTTATATTCCTATTAATTATATCGATTTCAATAATATATTATACAAAAGGTATTTTTTTAGTTTTTAAATTATTATTTGTGGAAAAGTAGCTTATGGCTTCGTTTTAAATGCACAGTAACTTGATTTAATCTGCTTAGAGCATAATGGTTTATAATTTGCTCTGTAGATTCATATCACTAGAGAAAACTTTGACTAAATTGTTTTTTTAATTTTGAATTCTAGTATGACTAAAGACTACAATATGTATTTATTATGTACATATTTATTACAATATACAATCTCGGTATTCACAGATCAAGAAAATGAACACTTTTTGTCCATTCAACAATCAGGTTGTGTTTATATAGTTCATCTCCACATTCTATAAAATACCTTATTTTTAAAAAGATATCATAAAAGATAAAACCTATTGAAATAAATGAGGTCAGTTCATGAAAACATTTGAATAATATTATCTCTCAAGATTTGATTGCTAGTTGGATTTCTTATTGTCTCATTGCAGCAACACGAAAGCCTTTTCTTATATTTTTAAATATGACCATAACCCTCTTATTCAGACTTTTTTAAAATTAAATTATTGTATGTAAGAAAATAATAAAACTATCGCTCAGTGCAAAGTGCAAAAAACAAACCTTTCTAACTAAAGATTCGCTGGGATAAACTATGAATACTTTAACTCCTCACTACCCCAAGGGGATATAATGGGATGTTATGAATTTTAAGGTTTTTTTTATTGCAAATTCCTAACGAGTATCATGCTGTTATTGTATTCTGAAAATTTAATTACAATGTATCTGTGTGTGTGCTGTGTACTATGTTTTATGTACTATGTACGGCGTGTTTATTCTACTTCATTCAATTCTTTTCAAATCTTGCAAATTTGTATATCTAATACTTGCTTAGACGCTATTTGAAGGATAGATTTGAAGGATATCTGATCAGTCTCTCAATTTTTTATCTGTCAAATATATCAATGTGACCCAAGCCAGCAAAAAAATTGATATTATTATTTTCAAATTGCTAAATAGGCACATCACTTTCATAAAATGGCATTGAAGAATTATCAAGTTTTCATCGTAAAATATTTAAATCAAAAATAATTTAACACACTAATTTCATGATAATGTTGAAAATTTGCAATCAAAATTTGAATAATTTGTGGAGCGACTTGTTAGAGGAATTTAGAATTGGCCATAACTCATTAGTTTTAGTAATGAATTGAATTCTTATATTTTCTTATTTTATTCCTTGTTCATATTTACGCCCTTTTAATTAATTTAAGTTTCTATTTAATTTCATCAGCGTAAAAGTTTTTTTTTTCTAATACTTTTGTTGTACATCACACGAAACTTTGGAAAAACTTTCTCGTTAATGTACAACGAGGATATTTTTGTTGAATATAAAAAGCATCTTGACTTTTTCTCATATTGAGAGTCCGCAGGGTATACTCTCTCACGGAGGATTATTAACAACGGCTTTCAGACGTTTAGCAAATATGCTAAACCCTTTTTTTCCCTATGGCACCCGGAAATCCCTTCTTTGGACTGATTTATTGTTATTTGTATGTTGGTTGGATCCTTGGGTCCTTGGCCGGCGTTACAGTTAGCACTGCTTATGTTAAAACAGAGGTCCAGAGGTCGAGACCCTTGCGCAATGAGACTTATGAGGATTATTTGTATAAAATATGATCTGAATTCTCATTACGTATATTTTTTTTATATTCCTTTACCAAGATATACCTTATATTTACAAAGCTACTTTAAAGTATACATAAGTAGAAAGTATATATGCATAAGTAGTTTTGTAAATGTTATATCTTTCTTTGCACACATCTATCGCAGATAAACTGATTTTATTTATTAGTATGAAATTAATTAATACGTCCACTTTTACATAGATAGATGAGCATGTTTGTAATTTAATCCTAGATTATTTTTATAAGTAGGTACATGCTTTGTTTTCTAGAACCTTTACTCTTTCAAAAAAGCATTTGATAGTTATAAGAAAATCTGTTGTATATTTTACTTATCGAATGGTTTATCAGATTTTAATGTCACGGTTCCAGCGTTGAAAACCAATTCACCGCTGTTGTATGATAACTTTAAATGAAATTGTTTAAAAAAATTTCATACTTCGTAAAAGGTATTTTTGATAAAAGTCTGTTAGACGGCACATAAATAGTAGTATGTTGAATTTAGGTTCTCCGTTGCTTTTGTACGTACTTTTTCGATGCATTAAGTCATGATTCGTTTACTCTTAACTCATGAAGCTTTTAGTGTATAAAATTGCTATCTATCAGTGATAAATGTATAATCCTTGTTAATATTTTGAGAACTGTCAATGCACTTTAACTTCTCTGATTTATAATATTATAATTTTTGGGGTGATTCAATTTTTTATTCTTATGTTGATCTTCTTTTGAAGACAATATTTTTTTGAAGTACAGAAAAAAGAATCGAGTTAAACTGGCAATTTAAGTAGTTTTTAAACATTATAAGAAAATAGATTATGTTTACATTATTTTAAATAAGGGAATTGTTTTTGTCATGAAACCGACTTGTTAAACAATACGACTATGAATATTCACCTTCTTTTTTTTTTAAACAAATGACTCGATAATATAGATGAGCAACTAGTTTATTTAATAAGGTTTACAGTAATTACATTAGGTTGTTAAATACCTTTTTTTAGCATTTTGCTTTTCACGAATAGATGATGTTTATTTTGTCTAACATTTCGTTGAAATTCACAGCACGACATGCCTTGTAATTACGTGAGCGAATTTTTATTTGAATTCTCGTGGGTGTTTTCATTTGTTCAGAATGGTTCATTTTCTAAAAGAAAAAAAAAACGAATTCAAACGATTCGGGCTTTTGGGAAGCCAAATAGGTAGTTCTCAGTCATATATTATTTCGTCTGACAGTTTTTCTTTCTTCGATATTTCTTCGTCAAAGAAAACAATATTATTATGTTTTAATATTAGAATTTAATGTAGTTTATATATTCACAACTTTGTATTACGCCAAAAATGTATAATACTAATGTCAATATACAAAGGATTTGTGATGTTGTGCGTAGCCATGGCATGTTTTAAGGGATTATTTAGGATTTTAGCAGTGACGTTTCGTTCACATTTATGTTTGGTAAAATAGTGTTTTCACATTGAAATGTTCGTTTAAAAATATTTTTTTTATAGTTTTAATTAGTATTCTTCTGACTGTGTATAAATAAATAATGTGTATTCAACGATTTCGCTACATTCACCAACACACTCTGTATACCTATGTTTTTAGTTCTGATTTTTTATTATTTTGTGCAAATACCTACTTACTAACGCAACACCACAATAATCCCCAATGAAAAGTGTTTTCATATCAATATTTCCCCAGACATTTTTAGAGAGTAAATAGTGGTAATAATAATACTAGGTATTACATACATATATAGAACTTTTGACTGGAATATATATATTTTGACTGATATATTTTGTAATATTAAAAGACATATAATGTACCTACGTTGTGTTTTGCTAGGTGGTAACTTTTTGTGAGTTAGTACCTAATGTCTACACAATTTATAAGTAAAAAAATCGTTAATTTTGTTATCTAATATATTATTGTTTTCTTTTGTTTCTAGGTAAATTGAATAATATATTAGGCAGCCATCTGGATGGTGCTTCCCGCATGCCGTAAGATTAATTCCCTAGTAATTTGAAAAACTACATACACGGAGATAAATAGCATTCCACTTGAAGGTATTTTGGATATTCTTTATTTTGTTGCACGAACTGTACCTTGATATATTACATCAACAAATTTTCAATGTTCTTAATTAATTTTACAATATGTATTCACTTGTTAGGTGCTAATTATCACTTTTAAGGTAGGTTCATGTACCTACTGGGTACTTAAGTTATTGTGTTAATTCTGTTTTTTTTTCCTATTCTAAAAATTATGAGTTTTGTGATATATACTACTGTTAATTTGTTCCAGAGAAATTATTTCTCTCAACATATTGACATAGTTGCGCGAAGCCAAGATGCGCGAGATGATGTATGGCCATGTATACATTTTTTATGGTTTTTCCAATTTGAAATAAAAAATACATCAACTCAGAGGCTCAGAATTCGCAGTTGAATATTTAGTGTCTATCCCCCCCCCACCATCCATTATAAGCCGCTCACTTAAGTTAGGAGATCACGTGGCTTCCTAACTGGAGGATGCTACGACGTTTTTCTATAAGAATTGCATTGCAGAGACATATCTAAATACTTAGCGCATGCGCATCGGCGTAAACTAACATTTGCGAATTGTCAAAAAGTAAGGCTGATAGCGAGGAACCTTACGAGTGGTTTAATACTAAAATACGAGATTTTTTCGGTGGATGATGATTTTATTGGCTTCGTTGAATATGTATTTGGTAATTTTGTCAAATCAAATACCAAACAGAGTATTTAGCGATCCATACGAGATGCCGAAAATTCGGTGGAATTTCAAAGAAATCGAAGTTGTTTTAGCATTATAGCAAAAAAAAACATTTTAAACGTCAAACGTCATTAAAGAGATAGATAGCTTTCTAAGCCCATAAAAAGCTATCTATCTCTTTTCTGAAGTTTGAAGTTTTAAATGTTTTTTTTGCTATAACAACACAAACATAATATTATGTAACCAACTTCACACTTCACACTGACAGCTCGATGTCACGATTATTTTGAAAACCACCGAATTTTCGGCAACTCGTATGGATCGCTGAATACTTTGTTATTTAATTTGACAAAATTACCAAATACATATTCAACGAAGCCGATAAAATCATCATCCATCGAAAAAATCTCGTATGTTAGTAATAAATTACTCGTAAGGTTCCTCGATATCAACCTTACTTTTTGACAATTCGCAAATGTTAGTTTACGCCGATGCGCATGCGCTAAATATTTAAATATGTCTCTGCAATGCAATTCTCATAGAAAAACGTCGTAGCATCCTCAAGTTAGGAAGCCACGTGATCTCCTAACTTAAGTGAGCGACTGTGCAATGAAAACATGGTTAGTATTTAGAATTTAGTATTTAGGTAGGACTCTGCATTCGGACCTATGAGTAAAATTCTACGTTCATGATTAGACTAATATAAATAGTGGAATGTTTTTTTTTTATTGTTTAATATTTCTTTTAAGGACTAAATAGAAATACTTATCTAGTTAAAGTGTCTGGATATACTGGGCCCTTCGATTAACAAGATTTTTGAACTACAACAAATCTCCTCTATTTCAGCCTTATGATAACTCGTTCTGTAAAAGGTACAAAAACTCGATGTTGAAAAATATTGATTGAGACTTTAGAATAATTATGGAGAAAAAAATCAATACAACGGTCGCAACGTGTTAGTCCGTATTTTAATATCACTTTTGGGTGTGATTTTTATTCAATGCAACGCGAAATGGTTCGTCTTAGTTAGAAATGAGTTAAGTTCAAATTATTTTGATTCACCGAAAAGTATTGAGATTTTGAAAATGTAATAATGCGTAAGTGCCTTTTTTATTGTATTCTATAGTAACCGTGCTTTGTTGAAAATCCAGGCAAAAAAGTTTTTTCGTATTTTCTATGTGTATCTGCAAAAATTTCATTATGTAAAAAATGTTTGTACATACACGACCTTTATTTTAACCTACGGAATGCGGGGTGCAAAAAACGCTCTTATTTCTCTTAACAAAAGCGTTATTGAAGAAATGTACCTACATGATGTTAGCTACTTTCTGTTGAAACTTTTATTTTATTTTCAACAATGATTAGGGAAATGAATTCTATAAAAAAATATCTCTATTAATTTTAGAGATGATGAGGCTGGCAGACAAGATAGGTATGCGGAGAGAGGAGTGCTTGGTGCAAACCAATCTTGGGGTTGTAATCCAGAAGAAGAATTTAAAAAGTACATGGGATGGCACGTCCATGTGAACGGTATTTTGAAAGACGGAAATGTTAGAAGCGTGAACAACATACGAACATGTATAAGACGGTGTACGAATGTTGAAGAGGCGATGAATGTATGTCAAGATAAAATAAAACAATTACAAATAAGATTTTTAAAAATAATTGCAACAAAAAGAACAGTGGAGGCAAGTAAAAATAACATTAACGAAATATTCAAAAGATGCAATATTTTACCTATAGAAAAAAAGGTGAATCTTTTACTGACCATAGAAGAACTTTATAACGAACGATTTAAATTAAAGATCACTCACAAATATACAACTAGACAAATAACGAAAGACTTACTGACAATACCTAAAACAAATAACGTTTACGGCGACAGGACAAAAGCAACGATAATTCCGAAACTATTTAACAAACTGCCAAAATATTCAAATATTCAAATTAAAAACAAAAAAAAATAAAAAAAATGTTAAAAGAATTTTATATATAAGTTTGTATGTTTTCTTTGTTGTTATATTGTGTTAATGGTTTTAATTATTGTTATATTGTACTGCTAGTTTTTAATTTTTGTTTGTTTATAATTATTTTTTGTTACATTATCAAATTTATATAAGTGTACGAGAGAGCTAGCACTGTTAAACTGCTTTTGCAGTTTAGTGCAAGAATACTTATTGTTTAAAAAAATGTAAATAAATAAAACTTTAATAAAAAAAAAAGATAAAAATAAAAATATAAATAATAAGATTGAAGTAAGTGGCGTTTGGTTCTCTCTGCCTACCCCGTGATGGACATGCATAGTTCTCTGTGATGATTTTCATAATATTATTATTGCTACCTGTTATTGGAGCACTGGAGATTCTATGTTTTTGTTTCATGATTTCTTTGTTTGTGTTGTTCAGTGTTCTGTTGGTGTCTCTTTATCTAAAGTAATAAAGCAATCAAAATGTTAGTGTCTGTGTGTATGTGTGTGTGTGTGTGTTTGTCTCACGCCTTCTGAAAAACCAAGAGCATCTAAAAATCTAATTTATGTGCGAACGTGTACCTGTATACCTGATGCAGTGTCACGCTAAAAATAATGCGATATAAATGCTGAATTTTAAAAATATTTCAATAATTATTTTTTTCATACAAAATTTTCCAAGTCGTATCTGTCAAAAAAGTGTACATTTTGCACGCAAATATCTGTTAGTTTAAAAGTTAGAAGTACGTATTTACACGAAAAAAAATTACTTTCAAGTATAACTTAGCGTTTAAGTGAAAAATATGGTGAATATTTTGTATAATTATAATGTTTAACTTATTTTTAAAGTAAGCGTTTTGTACATAAATGCCGCCATTTTAATATCTTTTCATACAATATTTCATTTTCCTACCGAATGAATATGTTCTTGAAAATAATAAACCTTTGAAATAAATATAATTATGAAATAATAAAATGAAACACAAGACATTACAGCAAGTTTTATGACGTATATTGTAAAAGTCTGTTAATTATTAGTAAAGATATAGGCATAATAAAATTGCATAATTTGTATATAATATTTGATATTTCGGACAATTTTCATTTTTATGGCATCGAACAAACCAATGTAGGTACCTACATATTATTCAAAAAATGTCTACAAACCATTTGATATTTTTTACATGTTCTATGGTTACTATGGTAACGGACACATTCTGATATTCAAATAAAATTTGTTATAAATCGAATTCGAATTAATTTAGAACATCATTGTAGGTAGGTACCTACATACCTAATACTACTTAAAAACCAACAATATACTAATTTCGTATAGGAAAATTATTAAACTATCTTAGGTTAACTACAATACACATGTCATTCAATCTACAAACTATTTCCTATAGTGAAATTCTTCTTTTATTTAAGTAGGTAGACCTTTGGGTGATTTTTTATACAAACTATTTCTTGGAGTTTAATTCTTCTTCCTCTTCTTTTGTGAAGTCATTTGGGACAGTTCATAAATAAACCATTTCCTATAGTCTAATTTTTCTTTTTCTTAATTTATGTAGACCTTGGGTGAGTTTTTATACAAACTATTTCCTAAAGTCTAATTCATCTTCTTGCTCTTCTTTTATGTAGCCTTTTGGGTGAGTTTTTATACAAACTTATTCCTATTATCTAATTCTTTTTCTTCTTATTTTATGTAGACCTCTGGGCCAGTTTTGATACCAACTATTTCTTTTAACGTATTTCTTCTTTTTCTAATTTTATGTAGACCTTTGTTGAATTTTGTATAAACTAACTTCCTATAGTCTAATTTTTCCTCTTTTATGTAGACCAAGGGAGAGTTTTCATGCAAACTTTTCCTTTAGTATAATTCTTCTTCGTCTTCTTTTATGTTGACCTTTGCGTTAGTTTTTATACAATCTATTTCCTGACGTATAATTATTCTTCTAATATGTAGACCTTTGGGTCAGTTTTTATATTAACTACTTTCTATAGTCTAATTCTTCTTTTTCTTATTTTTTGTAGATCTATTGGTTAGTTTTTATACAAACTATTTCCTTTAGTCTAATTCTTCGTTTTCTTATTTAATGTAGACGTTGGGTGAATTTTATATAAAATATTTCCTATATTTCAATTTATCTTCTTCTTCTTTTATGAAGACCATTTGGTCAGTTTTTTTATATAATACATTTACTATTGTGTAATTCTTCTATTGCATCTTTTATGTAGACCATTGGGTAAGTTTTTATTACAAACTATTTGTTATAGTCTTATACTTATTCTTTTTTTCATTTAGTCTTTTGGGTTAGTTTTAAGTCTTATAGTCTATTGTATAGAAATATTATAAACAACATGCACACTTGACGAAAATACATAAAACGAATGGAATGTGACCATCACTAGAATCTTCTCAATACTTTTTTTCAATCGAAATTTACACCATTTATTATATCATCATATATTGCTTAATTTTCAATAACTACATATTTGATTTTGATGACAATATAATAAAAAATCGGGGTTGTGGCCATTACTGGACTCTTCACAACGTTTATATTCAAATTAAAAACTATTTAAGTCTTCTTCTGTAATGTAGATCAGTTTTATTGTGCAAAAATATAATAATCTATAGGTATGCACACTTGACGAAAAATATAAAAACGAATGGGATGTGACCAACACTAGAATCTTTTCAGTACTTTTGTTTATTTAATTTTTAAGCCATTTCCCATCATCCAAAATAACTAAATATTTAAAACACATTTGCGTTCGATGAAAATATATAAAAATAGGGGTTGTGGCCAAATCCAAACTCTTTACAACGTTGTCTCTTTATAATCAGTCATATTTAAAACCATTTACCATAGTCCATGCGTGCAGAAATTGTATGTACCTACTTATATATAAAAACAAATGGGTTGTGGCCATCACTTGAACATTTTACATCGCTTAAACTCAATTAAATTTCAAACTACTTTTCATACTACGAATTAGCAAATATTTTTTGTGACAATATTATATAAACGATTGCTTATTCCTTCACTAATTTACATTCTTGGCCAACGGCGGGACATAAAAGCTAGTATTAAATAATTAAATATTATACTGTCGCTATCTTTGTGATATATATTGTTCCGAAATATTTTTGTATTGTATAAATTCTTGAGCAACTAACAGGTACTGTTTCGAAAATATTTTATCACGCACCCAATAACAAGTTGCCACATTTTGGCGACATGACATTTATCGTCTCACAGATCCAGACCGAAGACACAATCAAAAACTGCGTCTTCACCTGGAATCGAACTCGAGATCTATTCACTTTCACCAACTGAGCTACGAAGGCCGACACATATCAAAATTCATAAGTAAGAACTGAGATGACCGAGGAGAATTATGTCAGAAGGGTTTCGAATCCACGCCAATTGAATTATTAATCCAGCGCATAGTCGCTCTGCCTTCGACCTTTTTACTTTTCAAGGTACATCATTTTATTTTTTGACAAATTAATGTCTCAATAGTGACGAAGTTGGAGAATCGGATAATCAAAGCACCTTTAGGGCTTACGACCTGCCATCGTCTGGTTTACGTAATCACTTTAAGCGCTTACGAAACCAATTATGACTTTTTTTGGAGTCCTCAATCCAATTTTCACTCAATTCAATCCAATTTTTCGACAACAGTTCCCTCAATTTCTCCACAAGTTCCCTCAAATTTTTGAATGTTCTATATTATATTATTAATTAATATCTGTTCACTTGAGTATAAGCTGAAAAACACACTCGCCATCTATGGAAGTGGTGAAGAATCTT
Organism: Molanna angustata; assembly: GCA_963576475.1. Taxonomy (NCBI): domain Eukaryota; kingdom Metazoa; phylum Arthropoda; class Insecta; order Trichoptera; family Molannidae; genus Molanna; species Molanna angustata. The sequence continues at coordinate 26,441,401 of OY754967.1, read as the reverse complement.
TTTTCAACGCCATCTATTGAGAAATTGGTTCGTAAATTGGTTCTTAAATTGGTTACCTGTAGTAGCCCTGATTTCCCAGTTCTCCTATAAATTCGTCTCTATTGAAATATAAATTTGTCAAAGAAATAACACCCGTAACAGGAAATAATACAATGTTTGCGTTGGTATACATGCAATCATAAAATATACGATTTTCACGATTGTACATCTTTCAATGTATTTTTTCGTTTTTGAATATAAATTTTTTAGCATTGGTGCAGATTTGTAATTTACTCAATTACAAAACAAAAATATCATTTTTTTTTATAAAAATGTTAATTTAAAAGATTAAAAAATATGCAGGTATATGTCTATATTTTAATAAAATAACTATATACTTAGAGTATTTTTCTATCTTAATTTTCGAATGTATCAATTCGTTTTAAGTTCGTTTCATGGATTCTTTACTTCGGTTATTACCGTCGTAAAACTTCGACTTGATTAATTTTTGAATAGAATTCGCGAGTTTATTTCCAATTTTAGTAGCGTAAAATGAAATTGGCGAAACGAAAGCTCGATCAAATTAGCCTCTCTGAGAGGCTGTTTACGGATTATCGTACGTATTAGTGTGATACCATACCTATTTATAAGGGGATAAAAAGGTTTTTAAGGGAAAAAAGTTACGTGATATGTGCTGTACTTATATATCTATGGATAGTTAGTTTGGGTGTTAGTGTACAAATATAAAATAATTAAATTTAAACGAAAGGTTCGGTTCGTAAAAAAAGTAAACCTTAAAAGGCGGATTTTTTTAAAGAATGAATTTGTCCTCTTAACTAGTACATGTATATCCTCATACACTCCCTAAATTAAGCATATAGCTTGTGCTATGTATAAGTGAACGAAATTGGTCGTGGCAGGATCCGAACCTGCAACCACTGGATTATTATTAAACCATTGCGCGCTTACCGCACTGCCACTACCCATCTGAAAAGGCTGATGGATGTAGAATGTACTGTGCGCTAATTCAGGTTTGACCACATTCTTCTCTAACAGAGGAAATGATTGAGAAAAAAAACAGTGGTCTTAATGCAATATCAAAGTGATAGAATATTCTTTTTTGCTTTTTTCAGTTCATCTGAGGGCCGCCCATCTGGTACTCAAATTCCACGTCTTTCGATCTTGAGTCTTCTGCGCAGTTTGATGTTTCCCTTTGTGTTTGATGTTTAGCTTGTGGAAGTCATCTGGGTCGTGCTTGTGTGGTAATATTAAAGAGTGACCACGTTACTGTCCTCTATTTACATGACCGTACCAGCGTAGCCTGTTTTCCTGGTTAACTTTTTCGGAATAGGCGCGACGCCTTAGTTATTTATTTTCATTTTCACTGTCGATTGATTTCCCATGTTATGCATAAATAGAAAAATACAGAGAATTATACGTGTCTAAGCGCTCTTTTCTTTGACGTTTAAGCATGAGAAAATCCTTGATCCCATCTATTTGTTTTTATGTTCCTTTTTTGAATCCTGCCTCACAGGATCCTTTTAATTTAATTAAATCTGCTTGAAGGAGTAAAGCAAATTAACCAAAAGGATACTAAAAAGAAATCTTTTAAGCAACCTAAGTTCCTGTGGAACTTTTATGGTTATAACTTGTCATATTCTACGTATGTAGACACTCAAAGCCCACGGAAGACATCCAGTAAAACATATGGTAAGAAAGCCCATAAGGTCATAACTTCTTTTATTCTTGGCTTCAATAATTCAAACTAAATTCTCCTTTTATTATTAATTTTTGTTTTATATATTATTTCTATGTCCTGTCCACGACGTTATCATTACCGGGCCTGTGATTGTGGCGTAGCTTACTAAAGAGCACCCACAGTCATAGAGGTAACGGAGTGGGGGGTGACAGTAATGAAACAAATAGAACATAGCTAAAATTCAGAAGTAGAATTAAAAATCTACATTAAAAACGATAGTTAAAAATCATACAAATCTATAGAATTACAAATCTTAAAATAAAATAACTAGAGAAAAAACTGGAAACATCCTGTATATGTATGTGTGCAAAATTAACTTAAATTCGTTTTATTGTTCATTACTATATAATAAGCTTTACAATATATTTATGTATAGAGAAATAAATAATGTCTTTTGCATATCTTCGGTCTTATGTTGGTATACACTAATTATTTAAATGAAGAGTGCTATTTGTTTATTTAAACCTCTTCATGTTTATTCAGTTCAACACAAAGATCTCATACACTCGGGGGAGTCTTATTGTCATTATATAAACCAAGGAAGATATTTTATAATCGCACTGATATTATTTAGCCATTTTTCTTCATTGAGCATTATTATTTACATAACTATTTTTATTTTAAATATTATAATGAAAACATACTACGCTCTTAGTTGTATAAGAATGTGTTGCGTGAGATAATACTTCTTAGTTCTCGAGTCTTATATTTTATTTTGAGAGTTTAATTGTAATTACTTTACCTCGTAATTTTTTTATTGGAAAAAAGGTGATATAGTATTTAATTGGTTTTCTTTGGTTTCATCGAATAAGTCTTATACGTTGTCTAACGATTTAATTTCACCGATTCATTTTTTTCTCCAAAGTATTGGCCTTTTTTTTCTCTGTTATTGGGGTCGAGATGCCTCAAGAAGGAGTCTCTCGTTATTTATGTTTGAAACTATTTCCGATCGCACTTTGATTTTAAATTAAAAATTTCTCGTTTATGATAAGATCTCTCTCAACTGCTGCCAGCATAGCATTCCTATTGGAACGTAATGTTTTAATTTCCCGTCCCAGATACTCTGACTTTCCGCATTTCAGAAACCCATGGGGATATCAATTTGAATTGAAAGGTAAATCAATGTCTCTTCAACAAAAGAAATTCACCTCAGCTCAATTTTTTGTGATGACTAGTTGCATGTAACACATGAGATCCAATGCGATAGTATGTATAATTAAAGAATACGTACCAAACTATAAACACTTAAACAAAAAATTAAAAACATTTAAAGATATTTTGTTTTTTATATAAAACATGTAGGTATGTATGTCAAGATACAATTGTATGGAGGTCAATCTTTTTTCTTACATACTATTGTTCTACTCCGAATTCTTAGTAAATCCTTATATTTATAGAACATAATATAATTCAATTCGCAGACGTCTTTTTTCTTTTTGTTTTTTTTTTGCTTCTCCTGTTTACTTCTTTGCTCTTGATATATATACATTTATTTTTATCCACTTTTCATGTTGAACATTAGCTCGTATCTATTATTTGTGAACACGTGAAAACCTTTAACTGGTGTATGTTATAATTATTGTTTTCCTATGCATTTTATTCATTTGTATGTACTGTTGGTTTTCCATTGTAATAAAAAAAATAAAAAATAAAAAAAATATATGCTGCGAATCCTCTAAGTTGGAGTTTTTTGACTTCGAAGTTGGAAAAACCGTGAAAAATATAGACCTGGCATACAAATCTCGCGTATCTTGACTTGAAACTTTGTCGATATGTTAAGAGAAATAAATTCTCTTGAATAAAACTAGTTGCATGTATCACATGAGATCCAACTGTCGATAGTGATTGTATGTAGGTATAGTTGAAGAATAAGTACCAAACTATAAACCCACAAATTATTGAATATTTTAAGATATTTAGTTTTCTATACAAAACATGTAGGTATGTATGTAAAGATAGGACAGTATGGAGGTCAGTCCTTTTTTCTACCCAGAATATGAAAACAGCATAATGTTATGTATGTATGTTTGGAGATTAAGTATCAAACTATTAAGTCTTACATATTGTGTATAGGCGACTGCCATACAAATTGTATGAAGCGATATCGTCACTACGATGTCGATTATTCGTATATTTTTACAAATGTATATTGTGTATTCTTTTTTCATCTTTCATTACAAACGAAGCTTCACACGTTTATTTTATTGATGAATTCAATCAAGAAAATGTTCTATCATTAATTTTGATACGAATGAATAAATAAACATTAAATACTATGCGCAAAAAACGTTCACATTTTTAAAAAGAAATTTCAAACGATTGCGATGAACAATGATTTCCAATACTCTTGAAAGTTCATTTACCCGGAAACAGTAAATACCACAATTTGGTATAAAACTCTCGGAACCTGGTCTTTTTTAGGTTTAATTTTTGTACAATGTTGTAATACATTTGTAGGAGTATTAATACCCACATTGTTTAGTGGTTTCGTGTTGCATGTTAATAATAATATATAAAGTGTATATACGCTTTACCATTTATTTTCCTTCGGTTTGTATTTAAAACCCATTAAAATGTTGGTTTGATAACAATAACTTGCAGTATTGGACGTCATAAAATATATCAGAATAAGCTGTGTTTTTTAATATGTTTTTTGCTTTTGCCATAGGTATATGTTAGCGTTGAATGCGGTCCCATTTGTGGGATTAAAATGCTTTCCCGTGGTACTTTTTCAAAACTATTGTAAGCTTCGGCAACATTCGTGAATGGGTTAAAATTTACGTTAGTGATAAAACGTGCTTAGTTTGTGCAATGTGTACCTATACCTACAAATCTACTGGGAATCTACATTTACATTACACAGTTAATAATACACTAGATCAATTTTCAATAGCTGTTATTGCGATTATTGGGAACAGCCGTTTATGAATGAATTAATTACTTTCATAACTGAAAACAAACACTGATTTCGTTATAAACCGGCAATGAATTCTAAATAAACGTCATATGCCCAAGCTAAACTGAATGAATTTAAATGTATTTTGTGTTTTTTGTGACTTACCAAATATTAAATAACAGAAATGTAATTAATTTATTTTTTATGTTGGATTATTATGAATGCACTAAATTTTGGCTCCATTGGCAGAAAGATGGCACTGGAGTTATTGAAAATGGTTAGTTTTTTTTTAAATGGTGATTCGTTTGCAAACTATTTTGATTTTGAACTTATGCATCCATTATTATTTTTACTGTCGCACAAAAATTCCTATGATATATTTTACTACCGGTCATAACAACATTACCATGAATCATGGCAATACATATTTATCAGACTTTTTAATGGCGTCTTGGGAGTTCAATTTAGGTTCTTCCTTCGAAGTGCAAAAAAAAAGAAACATTGTGGTTTTTACGGTTGACCCCAAATGAAACCTAAAAAAGCCTAGGGCTAATGTTTGCTCTTCATTGTGTCTGCAAATAATAGGTCCCCCAATCTCTTAGGAAATAATAACGACCGTATATGTACCTATATGTATTATGATACCGTGGATCACCACTAAATCTGTTTTTATTGGATCCGAATCGCTTTATTGCCCCGCGTCATCGAAGTTTCTACAAATCCAGGTGAATCTTTGTTCTGGGAAATTATTCCCGTATTCTTTTTTTGTCGAAAAAAAAGACGCTTCAAATTTATGTCAGGAGACAGTAATCGCAGACCTTTGTATGTTTTTTTTTCTGTTCCTCGAATGAAGTTGCCAATGTAGTAGGTAATGTCTATTTAAACCCCACCAACCTGGCACGAGAGAGATGACCGGAGACACCGCCCTTATGCCAAATACAAATTCCGTATATCGTCTTCCTGCTTTACAGATTATTTCATAAATTACTTTTTTGTTGATCATAAATGATGTTTTATTACTCGGTCATTTTTGAATTATGTTTTTCATGGCCTTTTATTTTATCGAAGGACATAAATATTTCTTTTATTGATTTTATTAGAGAAAGGTGTTGATGGAGATAAAAGAGGTTTTAGTAATATAGGAATGTGAAAAGGGTCGCACTGGACACTGGACAGGACGGAATGGAGAGTAAAATGTGTGCTACAAAGCAATCCTTTGGATTTAAAAATAGATGTTTTATAGCTGGGAAGTATGGCTGATTAATTTGTGATGTCAAATAACAAACATGTGTTTTAAGACGAAACATTTAACAGTGTTGATGTAGGTATATTCTACATATATTATACATTAACATCCTCATACATTCCCTAAACTAAGCATAAATGATTGTGCTGTAGATGAACGTAATCGACAGTGGCAGGATTCGAACTCGTTATCACTGGATTACTAACCCAGCGTGATAACCGCTTTGCCATTATCAATCTGCTTCTACTTCTTTATACGAATGTGCTCTTAATACTGTATAATAATCTTGGTTTGATTCCTTCTTTCAAACTTCTGCCGTAATATAACATAAATCTCCATTGCCAATATATTATTACTGTTTTGGATTTTGAAGTGGGAAGATTGTCAAGAATACATTCGTTAACATATGCTAAACATATCATGTTTCATTATTCTTTAACTGCTGGTATGATGTTATGTAAGAAAATACCTTCCTACCCATTATACGTACGTGTTGAACCTTTTTCTAATGTAGCAATAAAAATATAATATTTCCACCCCCAAAAGAGGTGTACATATGTACCTACTTCTACATATGGCAACCAAAACAGGGATACACTCATCTTTTTGTAATGGAACGTACCAACTTATTTAGGAATATATTTGAGATAATTTATATTACCTAACACCTATGTTTATCACCCCACCTTAACGCCCATTTTTTTTCTATCTTGAAACGCCTATCCTTATCAATATTTGTGCATCGTCTCATAAATGTTCCTCTATTCAAGCTTCTTATACATTACTTCGGAATGTCACCTACATGGACGACCTCGACCTCTTGTTTAATTCCTGTCGCCATTGTATATTTTCTTCGTCAGCTGTTCTTCATTCATTCTTCCCTTATAGTGATCAAACTATCTCAAAGTGTTCACTATTTTTAAAATATGACCTGTTACCGTCAGTTTCGGGTTAGGTATGTTTACGTTGATAGGTACCATAATATAATGTATTCTAGGAATCCAATCTGAATTTGTGGCGACGAGTCTCCGAAATGTGGCGACTTGTTATTGGCTTAACATATATTGTTTTATTTTTCTTATATATTTGATACATTTGAATATTTTATACAGTTCGTTTCTGTATAGTGAATTAATCAATACAAGTTTATTTTCTATTGGATAGCATTTGGATACCAAAAACATTAACCTTATAAGGGGGGCAAGTCTGGTCAACCGACGGAATCAAAACCATCTATGTTGACCCATATCATGGATATAATTATTTTATAGACTTCTATAACATCTTTAGATATTATTTAAAATATATATTTGTTCGTGTCATTCATATAAGAATTTTCTTATTGCTTTTGTTAAATTATCGGTGCATAATAATTTTCACCATTGTATCAAACTTGTGTCAGAGTTTCCATGTTTATTTAATTTATTTGTTTACTAATTGGTTATTTGTTTAGAGTTTGGTCGCATATATCACAAATATAAAATAGAGTAAAAATATAAAATTTGCTGTTCTTAAGGTAAATTAATTTTGCGCAGGGTTTAGTTTCTTGCTTATCAAATATGGATGTCCAGATTCTTGATATTAAAGCGGATTGGTTAACAATTGGTTAACCGGTGAAATATGAAATCAAGGAGATTTGATAGTTTGTATCTTTTTTTTTTTTTTTTGTTTTTTTTTTTTAAATGAATATGTCCTTGTCAAACAAGAACATATACATCTTCCTACGTTCCCTAAAATAAGCAAATAAATGCTTGTGCTATAGGTGAACGAAATCGGTCGAGGCAGGATTCGAACTCGCGATCACTGGATTACTATCCCAGCGCGCTAACCGCTCTGCCATCGACCCATCTATTAAGATTACAAGGACAGTGGTTTTGAGGATATGAAGAAGAAAGAATGGTTTTCAACTTACAATGAGTATATTGATCCTCCTCGGCATGTCCTTGATGCAGGGCAGGGAGTTCAATAAAGAGTCACCCGCAATTTTTTTCCACTCGATGATCCATGCCTCTATAATGTTGATAGAGAGTTATACAGTCTACACAATTTATCCAACTGTCGATTCGTTCAAGAGAATGAAATTCTCTTGAAGGAAGAGACAGTTTAAATCCAAGACGCGTGTATGAAGAAACATTTTGTATGGCGTAGTGGACTTTTTGTATGCTAAAAACACCAACCTAGAGGCTTCGCAGCATATATGTTCCCGTACATGGATTTACTCAGAATTCGGAGTAGAACATTTTATGTGAGTTTTGTGTGACTGTGTGTCCGCTGGATTCACAAAGCCTAAACTTTCAGAATATATAGACAATTTTAGGTACACAAAACTTTTATATTCAGTATTTAGAATTTTTGTTCCAGTCAGGGGTTATCAACATTTTAATTTTCATAGCATTTATCCACGTATCTCAAAAAATATAAAAGCCAGAATGCTGAAATTTTGTACAAATATAGTATCTCGAAATGGATTTTGAAAAACAGTTCCAGGGTTTCTCAAACTGTTTTTATTAAGAAGCAAAAAATTGGTTTGACAATTTTTTGTCTTTAACTGCCTTTATTTCCATTTCTTATAAAAATATAGAAAAATGACGAAACATGTAATCTAGAGAATTTAATTTTCTTTAAAAAATGTACGCATTATAGAAGTATATCTCAAACTTTTTAAAACAATTTTTATAAAAATTGAATTTAGTAACGACATTGCTTCATACACACAATAATATATGTAAGAAGACTTAATAGTTTGATACTTAAATCTACAAACATACATACACACCATCATGCTGTTTTCATATTCTTTGTAGAAAAAAGTCTTAACATACATACCTTCATGTGTTGTATAGAAGACAAAATATCCTAAAATATTCAATAATTTGGATTTATGGGTTTATAGTTTGGTACTTATTCTTCAACTTTTCATACTATCGCTATCGACAGGATTCATGTGTTACATGCAACTAGTAAAATAGACAATGTTATGTACATTGCTATATTTGTTGACCAGTGAAAACTCCATGCATTATTCAATAGGACATATTGATTACACAAATTTACAAATAATACATAATTTATTAATTTTCTAGTAGGTACATTTAAATTATTTCGATAATCATTTATGTCCTATTTTGTATGGTCAATGTTTAATGTTTCACACCAATATCTCTCGATTTGATTTTGGGTGTTTCTATTTCTTTACAATTAATTAGGTACCTATTCTTGTTAATTTCGCTGATTATATTCATTCAACGTCGATATATGTATTGGACCCGCAACACTTTACTTATAATATTTATTGTTAATATTCTGATCGTCTCATTTTAGCGGTGAACTTTATCTTATTAAAATTTTATCGCACTCATTTCAGCCCGTGGCACATTTGAAAGTTATTCATGATCTATTTAAATGCAAATGATTTTTGAGAAACTTACCAATGAATGCCGCGGCCTATTATCAAAGGAGGATTGTCTTCATGTAACTAACTGCCTTTCAGTCAATTGTGAAATATCACGGTATAAGCCGTTTTACTTAGACATGACACGATGATGTAAATAAATTATAGACAAATGCCAAGAACTTAAACGAATGAAATAATTTTGAAAAACTGCAGTATAATTTACTAGTTTGCGAATCTTTTTAACGTATGATTATTAATATTAATCATGCGTTCAACTTAGATAATGAATAAGAGAAATTAACCAGAATAGTAGAAATGTGTGCGAAGATGTAAAATATAGGAATTTATATTAGTTTGTCGAAATAAACGTTGCCAGCTTTGGATTAATCCAACTGTCGATTCGTTCAAGAGAATGAAATTCTATTGAAGGAAGAGGCAGTTTTAATCCAAGATGCGTGTATGAAGGAAATGTATGCAGGGTCTACTTTTTTCACGGCTATTCCAACTTTGAAGTCAAATAACACCAAATTTAGAGGCTTCGCAGCATATATGTTCAATATACGGATTTACTCAGAATTCGGAGTAGAACATTTCATACATACTGTCATGTTATAGAAAATTATGTATAGGGAAAAATTAATAATTGGGAATTTATAGTTTTTTTTGTGCGAACACACTAAATTGATTTTTGTCAGGTGGCAATATTTTTTATGATTAGCAAAGCTTATGTCAAATTCTTTCTTTTTGCATACACCTATCGAAGCGGTACGGCCAGTGTAGGAAAATGGCGGCCGACGTCGATTTGAATTTCTGAATTTGGGGTAAGTTTGTTTTATGTGTTCGTATGTCAAGATAGTTTGGCGAGAGATCATTTTTCAAACCAATAATCCTGTTTTCTTTTCTATAATCTAGATGCTGATATAAATGTCAGTCATCCCAAATTCAATCCTACCCTGATATTGCGCACCCATTCTGACGAAAATAATTTTTATTTAATTCTACAAATGGATTATTCGAATGTTATTCCATTTAGTTTTCCATTGGAAATATATTTTATTTGGATATTATTTTGCAATTACCATGCTTGCATATACACGACGATGAAATGTACGACATTTAATTCTGCCTAACCTAAAATTTTATAACTGACGACAAAGGAGTCACATATAGGAAATTGTCGGAGACAATTTCTTCATTTGGATTTTTACTTGGACACAAACAAATTTCTTCACTTGGATTTTATTGTAACATGGAGGGATCAAGATACAAATAGTCACGAGAATTTTAAAATCTAAATACATCTTCTACAACCGGATTCATTTGAAGATATTGGTCATCGAGGGGATCTCCTTATTCATGCTGCGAGTCGATATTGTTTTATAATGTTTACTCCATAGCTGTATGATGAGTTATACCTTTATGATTTTATTGTCTGAATATATGAATGTGAATCCATTATGTTTGAACCTAATATAGATTGAAATCATGATTTTGAGTATGATATGAAAGAGATTTTGTTTGATTTGATTTTGATGTAAATTCATGTTATATATAAGTTTCAATCTTTAACATTATTTTTATAACAAATATTTAAAAATTTCACTTTTATATTCAATTTTCATTTTCCTCTTATAGGAAATAGTTGGTACTATACAAACAAAGTTTGATATTTTATAGTCATGTATTATAATTTATTTCTACAATAAAAATGTAAATATCTCAAAGTGCGTTATCTCTCTGTCTTCCTAATGCAGTACATCATTATCTCTCATATTCAGTTGATATTTTTATTTAATTTAATTCAATTGTTTGAATTCATTTTGTCTTCATATAGGTTCACGATTAAAAACATGACCCTGAGAGTAAAATTTTCATGAGTCTCATTGCCTCTATCGCTGACTGTTGGTGGAAGGAAGTGTTGAAGCATATCAAAATCTGTTCCATTATCTCACACCTTCTCATTGGCGGCCCAACGTGGAACCCCTTCTCATTAAAGTCACATCGAGGAGCTTAATTTTTAAAAATTCTTTGGCGTGGACTATTAGGCGTTCATGGATCGTGAATTTATGTGAGGACTGGCGCCCAGATTTTAAATTTTATACCTTTATTTTGTTGTACTGTGTTTGGAGGGGAGAGATTAATAGGTAGAATCTATAGAAAGTTTACGTTAGGTAGGAACTCCTATATTCCATATAAATCCCACCTTTTAACCTTCCTTAAAACTGACAAGGACACTAAGATGATCAACATGGCTTGGAGGATGACCAGGAAAGATCTGATGCTCAGTTATTTACAACATCAATACAATTTGGCTTTGAGCATATCTCACATCGTCAAAAGTTAAGTGATTGTTTTGTGTTTTTTCTATCATTTTATAACTGATCGTTGAAAGAATCTGAATTTTATTATGTCTCTTTTTATTCCAGCATACAGAAGCATTTATTTGAAGATTTTTTTTTATATTTGACAAATTTTCAATGTCAAAAGAAATTTCATTACCTACATAATTTGAATTTTTTTTATATATGCAGAATGTTGTACAGAATGTATTGTTTCAGTAAAAAAAAAAATTATTAATTGCCTAGTGACAAGAATTATTGTTGAGTGTATTTTTTTTTTGAGGGAAATTATAATTATTGTATGATTGTAATTGCATTCTGTGGGGAGACAGATCTTTTCTAACTTTGGAAGTGAACAGTCATATTTACAAATTCAATTTTGATTATTTTTTTTTTTTTGAAAGGAGAGTTCTTGTTTGAAAAGTTGATTATTAATTGGAAGAATAACTTAGTGATTTTTTTTAGAGAATATTTCAACATATTCATTTTAATTTTTTTCTTTTCTTCTTAAATATAAACAAATTAGTTTTGGTGTTTTATCAAGATTTATTTTTTTTAACTTCATTATAGTGTGGAAAGGAATTGTTAAATAATTTTCAATTAGTATTCTAGGGGGATTTATTTGTTAAAGGGGGAAGTGTGAAAATTTTTCATCGTTGTTTAACAGGTGTGATTAATTCTTTTTACAATTTTCAGATTTTGGATTTTGTTTTATTCGAGATTCGCTTCTGGAAGCTTTTACATTAATACCATAATATTCAGATGATTTTAAAGGGAAAATCTCACATTTAATACAAATAAGTGGAGGTAAAAAGGTATTATTTATTATATTGAATTTTTCACTACTACAGTTTTTTTTTATATATTTTTTGAGTTTATTATGCATTTTTCCAGTTATTTTTAGGAAGATTAATATCCCATATTGAGGTGTGATTTTGTTTATCATTAAATATAGTGTTTTATTTTTAAAAAGAGGTCATTATTTGTTATTTTAAAGGGAATCAATAATTATTTGTTCAATGAATTTTATAGAAACGAATTAACGCCACCTGTGAATAAACGGTCATACTTTTATGTGATTCAGTTATCTATTCAATATTTTCTGTATTTCGAATATCACGAGCAATTAATTGTTATATATTATAGAAATCTACTTACCGACATAAATACGATTTGTCATTCTGACATTGTATAATGCGTTAATATTAAACATCTCTTTTCTATGATATTAAACGTTAAATATAGTTGATTATAGGATGAATATTATCAAATTATTGTTATTCAGAATCGTTTTAAGGTCAGTCTTATGTTATTTATGGTTTTTGAACGTTTAATACAACATACTATAAAGTTAATCGTAATTTTCATATACTTGTTTGATGCAGAAATCATCTTGTCAAATTCAAAATAAAGTTTTGGTTACATCTTTAAGATCTCATTATATCTAAAGAATATTGAACAATAGTTGGGTAATCGTTGATTTTTATATTCATTTATATTATTTTCGAGTAGTCCATTTATGTAAACCATAAATTATTATTCCGAAATCAGTTTTTTTTTATAAGAACCGAAGTGTCAAAAGTTCAACATTTTTTTTTATTATTTGTGAAGTATTTTATTGTTTGATTATCAGTTTTAATCTAGTTCAATTTTTTTTATTTTTAAAACGAATAATTATGGATCTAATTCCAAAATATGCTTTTAAATCAATCGAGGAATTAAAAATACAATTAAAAATGCGTGGTTTACCATCAGCAAACACATGGAGGGATTTGAGATTACAGGCAGAAGCATGTAATGGGGCAATTAGACAAATAATAGAAGAATTGAAAAAATCAGTGGTTGACGATGATTCAATTAGAAGCTTGAAAAAATTCTATGGTATACCATATGTTGATATTGATGTTGATAATAAGGATAAAGAAATTTTAGTGGATGATTCCCCACCTCAGTTGTCTAATGGTAACGATGATATAGACTTATCAATAATTACGAATGATGAAAATTTGAAACTAACGGATAATACTTCCATAATTTTGTCAAATACGGAGTCCGAAACTACACAGTGTGTACGTGAGGTGGAAATGAATGAATTTAGTGATTCGAATTTGCTCAATGATAATAATAATTCAGATATCCATGATCCTTTAGTCGATCCTGTAAATACTGAGCAGACGTATTCAATCTCTGATAGCGAAGTTAATTACACAATGAATGAATCAGTGGACTTAATTAAGAAAAATGACACTCCTTATTTATATTGTTCGTATCTTTATTCACCTCAGGCCAACGTTGTTGAAGTTCAACATAGAAAATCCATTACGGCACTTACCACATTGGTTCATGATAATCAACGAGATGAGTATAACCATGTTGTCCCTATTCGCTCAGCGATGAATTCTTTAATTAAGATGTCAACGGGATACATCCCATATTTTACGTTGTCTAAAAAAGAATACATAATAAAAATGGAATACCATAATAAATATAATCCTGTTTGCTCCTCGTTTAATGAAGTTACGGTTACGTCCACAAACATTTATATGAATCATGTTTCTTATTTTAAAGATGCTTTCATGAAAGTTCAAAATAATGCATTCGAGTCATATTTAAATGATACTAATGATTGTGAAAAGGCTGGAATTGAGGAAGAATATAATATAGGGGATTATTTTTATGAAAATAATTTTCCTCTATCAAAGAATATGAATTGTTTTTCCAATAAAGGGTCTCTGAGTTATTTAAAAAATAAAATAATAAATAGAAGTTCATTTCTGGTTTATATTTTTTCTAATTTGGATAAGAATAGAGTATTAAATTCCATAGTAAAGACATTGTTATGCAGGGTTAACGATTGGATGTTAATTGTTAATCGTTTTGTTGTTTTTCGTTATGATATAATTAAGTATTTATTTTTTCAGAATTTCACTTTGAGGTGGATGGACTGTCTCAATTTCTAATGTTATTTTATTTGAGTAAGGTATTGATGAATCATTAATAATGGATTCATTTAATTTTTTATTCTTGTTTATTTATTTATATTAATAAGGGAATTTTTTTTTATTTACATTCAGTATAATAATGAGAGAAGTGCATAATGAACACAAACAAAGTTAACGTTGATTATTTATTTTAGATTCAAACCATTTTAAGCATAATATTTTGCATTTCAATATCATCCAACTAGTATTTAGTGATAATTGTTTCACTTTATTCAAATTTAAAGATTTAATTAAAAGTAAATAGTTTTTTTTTATTTAGAGATTTTTAGAATTTTTTTTATTTAGAGATTTTTAGAATCTTTTATTATGATGAATGGTGATTGTCAGAGTGGGGGTGAAATATTTATTGTAGATAGATTTGTTTTAAACATTTTATTTTTTTTTATTTTTGAATGTTTATTTTGATGTGATGTGTTAATATTGGTATCGACATAACATACAAGATTATTTTAGGTACAAATCTTATTTTTTTTATAATGTAGACTGGGGATTTACAAATGAATATTTTACATTTTATTATGATTTTTTTTACTGTCATCAGTTAGTTACATTACTTCACAATTTATATATGATTAATTTTATTCGTAAATATTATTGGATATCTGTCGTCAGAATTACTTTGTTTCTTAGATAATGATGTAAATTCGCACATTACATCGTTATTGTTAGTTATATGGTGTTATGGTTGTGCGACCATAATATAATATAATCTTGTTACAGAACAATTTAAAGAATCTGGTAATGGAGATTGAATAGCAGAAACAAATTGTGAATTTGTTTTAAATTTCTGTGGTATTGTATATTTTTTTTGTATAAATCAGTTTTTAAGAATTTGATTCTGATATATTAAATTTTAATATTGAATTTGAAATTTTATTGTGGAGTATTACAACATTGTACAGCGCTTGAATACAAAACAATTTAAAAGTCTGGTAATGGAGATCAAATAGTAGAAACAAATCTTGAATTTGGTTTAAATTTCTGTGGTATTGTATATTTTTTTTTGTATAAATCAGTTTTAAGAATTTGATTCTGATAGATTAAATTTTAATATTGAATTTGAGATTTTATTGTGATGGGTTACATCGTTTTGTGGGTAAAAGAAATACAAATTTCTTTAATCATGGAGTGATAGACATCAAATCACAGGAAACATGAGAAGGGTTTAAAATTAATTTTTAAAAATGGATAATTTTAATATTAATTTGTAGTAATCTGTGTGAAAACATAAAATATGTAGGTTCCAGAATTTATTTGTTCAAATAGTTTTAATTAAGAAGGGATCTTGTATGTGATGTCACTGCTAATTAATAATTTATTTATTTATTTTCTTTTATATACAAGATATGAAGGTGTGATTGTTTGGTCTTGAACTGAATTTCATTCTATGGAATCTCATAGATGTGATAATTGACATTTAGTCATAATTTATTCAATGTTTTAAAATTTATTTTGAAGATTTGGGGTTTTTAATTTTTTTTTATAACTGATGTTTGGAGTAATATTAAATAATGTTTAACCAGTTTTTGTGTTAAATGTTATATTTTTTTTTAGGAATTATATAATATTTATATTAAGACTTTCCATCCCATATGATAGCTCCTGCATTTTTCCGGCTTATAATTGGATTTTGCATTTTGTATCTCGCTTGAGGGTATCCGATGAGCCAAGAAATCTTTGTATTTCGCTTGAGGACATCTGATTTCCCAAGAGATCATTTTTTTTTTATATCTCGCTTGAAAGTACTTTGCGACTTGAGAGATTATTCTTTATGCTAAAGCCTTTTCGGTCGTTTTAGCTAAAAAATGAAAATGAGCGATATATGAGAGTATTTTTAGTCAAATTTTCTACTAATAATTAAAAATTTGTTAGGGGAAAAGTTTTAAATTTAAAAATTGTAGTCTTCTTGTGAGCCTTCAATTATTTTTGGGATTTAGGGTGTAAGTTTCACTTGTTATAAAGTGATACTTGTAAAAATTGATGTAATAAAAGATCATAAAGTAACTCTAAATGAGTCGTTTTAATTTTATTTTATCATTTAATTGGGTGTTATGTTATTTCATTAATTGGGATCATTTTTTTTGTTTTTGTTAGGAGTTTTCTTTTCTTACAAGCGGAACTCTGTTATGTCAAATTGTACTTAAATATTTTAAAGTTAAATTTTTTGAGATATTTGTATTTAGGAATTGGGGATACATATTAGAAGGTTATGTTCTGAAGGAATAATATTTTATATTTCAAACAGTATTCGTTTTACAGGTCAATATTTTTTAATCCGTTAACATGATTTTGTATGTTTCAGGTTATATTTTTTTGAATGGTAGATAAGTATATCGTT
The DNA here is from genome assembly GCA_963576475.1 of Molanna angustata. NCBI lineage: Eukaryota > Metazoa > Arthropoda > Insecta > Trichoptera > Molannidae > Molanna > Molanna angustata. Next base: position 26,424,448 of record OY754967.1, on the reverse strand, counting down.
GTTTTACCATGTCTATTGTGTAACTGTTTCAGGATGATGATTTATGATGCAAATGATTTCCTTTTTTTCTTTTCATATCCTTCGGTTTGATTTATGATCTCTGGGTTGGTTTCATAATTTGCAATTTTCAGTTTTTTTTTAAAAAAAAATTTCTATTAAATTTTTTTTATGTGGGGTTGCGGGTATGTCATGTTATAGAAAATTATGTATAGGGAAAAATTAATAATTGGGAATTTATAGTTTTTTTTGTGCGAACACACTAAATTGATTTTTGTCAGGTGGCAATATTTTTTATGATTAGCAAAGCTTATGTCAAATTCTTTCTTTTTGCATACACCTATCGAAGCGGTACGGCCAGTGTAGGAAAATGGCGGCCGACGTCGATTTGAATTTCTGAATTTGGGGTAAGTTTGTTTTATGTGTTCGTATGTCAAGATAGTTTGGCGAGAGATCATTTTTCAAACCAATAATCCTGTTTTCTTTTCTATAATCTAGATGCTGATATAAATGTCAGTCATCCCAAATTCAATCCTACCCTGATATTGCGCACCCATTCTGACGAAAATAATTTTTATTTAATTCTACAAATGGATTATTCGAATGTTATTCCATTTAGTTTTCCATTGGAAATATATTTTATTTGGATATTATTTTGCAATTACCATGCTTGCATATACACGACGATGAAATGTACGACATTTAATTCTGCCTAACCTAAAATTTTATAACTGACGACAAAGGAGTCACATATAGGAAATTGTCGGAGACAATTTCTTCATTTGGATTTTTACTTGGACACAAACAAATTTCTTCACTTGGATTTTATTGTAACATGGAGGGATCAAGATACAAATAGTCACGAGAATTTTAAAATCTAAATACATCTTCTACAACCGGATTCATTTGAAGATATTGGTCATCGAGGGGATCTCCTTATTCATGCTGCGAGTCGATATTGTTTTATAATGTTTACTCCATAGCTGTATGATGAGTTATACCTTTATGATTTTATTGTCTGAATATATGAATGTGAATCCATTATGTTTGAACCTAATATAGATTGAAATCATGATTTTGAGTATGATATGAAAGAGATTTTGTTTGATTTGATTTTGATGTAAATTCATGTTATATATAAGTTTCAATCTTTAACATTATTTTTATAACAAATATTTAAAAATTTCACTTTTATATTCAATTTTCATTTTCCTCTTATAGGAAATAGTTGGTACTATACAAACAAAGTTTGATATTTTATAGTCATGTATTATAATTTATTTCTACAATAAAAATGTAAATATCTCAAAGTGCGTTATCTCTCTGTCTTCCTAATGCAGTACATCATTATCTCTCATATTCAGTTGATATTTTTATTTAATTTAATTCAATTGTTTGAATTCATTTTGTCTTCATATAGGTTCACGATTAAAAACATGACCCTGAGAGTAAAATTTTCATGAGTCTCATTGCCTCTATCGCTGACTGTTGGTGGAAGGAAGTGTTGAAGCATATCAAAATCTGTTCCATTATCTCACACCTTCTCAATACCTACATGTGTTATATAGAAAACAATATCTTAATTTGTATTTATGGGTTTATAGTTTGGTACATATTCTTCAACTATACATACGATCGCTATCGACAGTTGGATCTTATGTATTACATGCAACTAGTAATATGGGAAAGTTATATGCACGCTCTTAAAGTTGGAGTCATGTTTTATGACTTTCAAAAGTCAGAAACTAACTAACTATACGACCAGTTATTGGCCACTCGTCAGTTTAAATAACTCGATATGGGTGTATGTGGAAGCCTTTATATATTGACTGTATTGACTCAACACTATGACATGTTTTACGATGTCGTTAAAATATTATATATACGAGGGCGTTGATATCCATGACAGGCGTAAATCATAAAATTAAATATTATTTTCTCCTGGGTTACATGTAATGTATCTATTCTGTTTACTCTATTATGTGATGATCATTTTTATAAGATGACATTCGAGGGTGAGCCTCAGATAAATTTAGAAATGCTCTATCCCTGGATCTCATCATCTATAATTCTACATGAAAAGGACCTACTACACATCATTTTGGGGGGAATGGTTGAGGGATCAATCGGCAGAGGATGTCCTAACCCATTGTTTCTGGAGCAGATGTGACACGACATGATTTGTACCACCTACACCGACTTAAAGAGAATCGCTGAAGACTAAGTGATGTGGCGGAAGAGATGCATAACCGCTTTGTTGCCGACCAATCTTCAAGATTGAAAAATAGTTCAAACAGTCCAAACAGTCGAATTATACTCGAGCACACTTCTTACTAAAGATGTGTATAAAATTTTTAAGTAAATATAAAAATCACAAAAGTCATAAGAAATGAGAAGAACGAAACCCAACATCCGCATTGCCTTATTACATATATTATTGATGTGGCTTATGAATTAATATAAAGTAAAATAAAAAAGTTTGATGATAAACCCTGGAGTTTTTTTTAAATAAAAAAAAAATACATTTGTCAAAGAAAGATATTTTTAATAATAAAAGAATATTGAAAAACCATGGATCTGTTTCTTAAAAATTGGTTTAAGATATTGTATTGGTCTATGTGTATAAAAATTTTCAGCATTATAACTGAGATATCTGGAAAAAAATAGTAATTCAAAAGTTGATAACCCCTGAATGAAACAAAAAATCGAAAAAATCCGTATAAAAGTTTTGTAAAAATTTACTATACTCTATGATTTTTTGGGCTCTGTACATCAATCGGATCAAAAGTTATAAGGGGTGGGGGGTTAAAACGACACAAAAAATACTTACAATTTAAAATGCTTAACTCAGAATTCAGAGTTCATCCATATATTCATCCATTGGATGGGTGGATGGCAGAGCGGTTAGCGCGCTGGGTTAGTAATCCAGTGGTCGCGAATTCGAATCCTGCCTCGACCGATCTCGTTCACCTATAGGACAAGCATTTATGCTTAGTTTAGGGAACGTAGGAAGATGTATATGTACTTGTTTAACAAGGACATATTCATTTTTTTGTAAAAAAAAAAAAAATATTATGGAACAATACATATATGCTGCTAGGCCTCTAAGTGGCTAAATCCACTACGCCACACAAAAAATGTTCTTTTTTACATTGTACCCGCTGTCTGATATATTTCCTTGTGTCATACAAAAAGGTTTAATATATCACGGAAATGATTGTGGACTGTATAATGAAGGAAGCCGAAGACTCACCGATATTGTCCTGAGTTTTTCCAATCCTGTCCCGATGCAAGGAGGTATATAATATTCACCAACACAACACTTATTTCACTGCGGTGTTAGACATTTAATGACGGACCGTCGAATTAAACGTCTCCGAAATTAGGTACAGATGCCGATATCACAAGATAGATACAATAGAAGCAGCGTATCGTTGCACATTCACCGACTGTTGTGTGATGGCCAATCGCAGGTGAGTCCAGGTAAGGAATGAGGAAAAATGACAGGAGAGGAAAAATCAAAAATTGCAAGAAAATTCAAAAACTGATAACCATGGAAATAAAACAAAAGAAAAAATACAACATTAGATATAACCTTAGATTATATATGATACAGATACCTAGTCAGCGCAATGAAAGTATGACAACTAAAACTAAGAACAATGTTCTGAGTTTCCCTCGCCCGGCCGTCAATACAGTCATAGAACACGTAGTAGTACACGTAAAATATATTTTCTATGCAGTGTGCGTACACCTATACTGATCTACCGCCTCACACACACACATGTAAATAAAACTTGTCATACATTTGAATTCGAAATTTATATTGCACGCGGCTTCTGTACCTTATAATTCTATGGATATAAAAATATCTATCACCCGCGTTTTGGCTTAAAACTGTTGATCTGTTAAGAAAAATAAATTCTCTTAAGATAAATAAATAAATTCATACATTATTTTATTTATTTACACCAAGAAAAACTCAAAACAATCACGAAATTTCACGTAATTCAATATTTTCACTCTCCCTTTATATCGCATCGTCTCTGAAAGTTCTCGGAAGTATATTTCTGGACGAAGAAAATGAACCGATGGTAGTATAGTATTATTGACATAAAATACCGAACTGACAGTTATGGCAAAAACCACAATTGTGGCAATATATTTTTATAGTGACAATTATTATTGCTCTAGTTTTTATTACTTTGCTCACTGCCTTCCGTCTTAGATTTCTTATTTGTACTTGTGGTACATAATTTAGTTTCCAATCTCATTCCTTTTTTGTTTCATGTTGTGTACCTACTTACCTATTTTAGGAGAATTCATATGAAAATATATTGATTTTTTTACACATTGTGTTTTGGTATATAATATTACTTAAAGTACGAGCAATTAATTATATTTCGTAGAAAAAAATGTACAAAACATTGAACAAAATTTATCTTCCAAATACAATCCCAATTTCCTGTCTCATATTTGTCTTTGAATAAAAGCATGCTACACACGTTTGAAATAACTAGTGATGTCTAAATGATGAGTTTCCCTTTGTAATGTATCCGGGGTCCTTTTGTTTATATTATACTATTACACGTGTTGACATTCCTATTGGATAAAGTATTTGAGAAATGTTAGATAAGGCCGAGTGTTAGATGAGAAGTACATAAGTATTAACCTGGAATTTCTTAGGTATCTTCAAGTATTATGGGGTCAAATTCTGTTCTTGCTACCCGTCTAAAATTATATTTTGCTTTACCTTTCTCTACACGGTAGGTTTGTGATTGTGTAGATTTTGTAGATGTAGTCTTGAGAGTGTAGATTTTTTCCTTAAACTTAGGACGTACAATACTTGTCTTGTGCTGAAATTAGCTTTCTTTGATTCGGCATATATCGAGTATCAAATTTTATTTTGATTCGGATTATTGTGATTTCAATGTTTGCTTAATGTTATTAATTATCAGCTGTTTAAAATCTGTCGATTGAGATGGCTACTAGTATGTTGAGTTTCATAATAATTAGAACAATATGAAGACACATTATTCAACAAAGTATTTATTTTTGTCTACCGACGACCTTTTCGGCTTATCAGGCCATAATCATCTGGTCTATTGCTCTTTCATATATTTTTTTGCTGATTTTAGGGATACATTATCTTAAATTAAGAATTATTAAGAGTAAATTTATCTCTTTAAACATATTCATTGATTTCGATGTCGTCAAAAAAATGAATCCCACTCTTGAATACATATTTGTATTTGTTGACATAATAGGTAGACATGTTAATCAATCTACTTTATTTAGGTTTTACAATGTGTAAACATGTATCTTGCTTTTATTCACTCAAGAAAATACTAAAATTCTATAAAATATAGACTCTGAAATGCTTTAGTGAAGTATTTATTGCAATTCCTTTTCGCATACAACTTGCTTCTTTATTAACTCCTTTTTGTCCGCAACCTACTTTTTTATTTAGTATCGTAAAAAAATATTATGCTTATAAAGACAGAAATCTACCATCTAGAGGTAGGATAGATAAAACATATTTACGTCATTTTGCGATTCCACCTCTTGAAGTGAAACCGATAAAAATGTCGTCTTAACCGTCTCGATTTCATAATCTCACGGCGATGAAACGAACGACGATTTAACGTACATAAGGAAGAATAATTTATGTGTTTGGATGATTTCTGGGCTATAAACCATTACGATGGATGGTGCGCTAACGTCTTATCCTTCCATGGCTGGAGCAGCGGCGGTTTAAGTGACTGTGGGAGTTAAGGAGTTGTATAAATGTGATGTCTGTCTTCCAACCCCTCGCCTTGTGAAATCCACTCAGATGATAGCGTGATAATGCGTATGTACTATATACCTACTCTACATACAGACACACATACCACTATTTCGCTAAATTCGTAACGTGTACATTTTAGAATTTCGGAAAAACAAAGACTACTTACTGGGAGGTGGATATGGTTTTCTTAAGACTTACGTAAGTATCCGCCGGAAAAAGTGGATGTTAAGAATCGACTAGAGGAAATGTTCTCGCTATAAATGGAAACGGTTTCTTTCCTCCCGAGAGTGTTGAAATCCTTTAGATCCGTCTGAGGGAAGGAGTTGGGGTTCGACGTTATGTTTATTGTAAATACTACTCACTGCCTGTAATATCGCATCAGCTTTTGAAAATACAACAAAATAATCGTTCATAAATATTTTGTTGAATAAACTATAGACGTGCTATCAAACAAAAAGTATAATTATGTTTTTCTGAATTGATTCGAGTGAAAAATGTTAAGCCTCTCAAGTTGAATATTGTTTTTATAGCTCGTATATTTTTCCATCGAAATCATTATACATATAAGCGCGTTTTCTTTTCGATATTTTAAATGTAGTACTTATTATCTTTTGAAATGATTTATTTTTAACGCAATATTTCTCTAGGTTGGGTTTTCTCAATTTTTTTCAACCCACTATGTAATAATTATAACATTTAAATTTATCTAGGTTATTATATCGCGATGAGCAAATTGTTAATTGAATGTTTTTTTTTATTTTTGCCGTACAATTAAACATGTATTTATTCCAAGAAGGGGTTTTGTCTCATCAAAATTATATTCCTAATTGTTCTATTGTTTGAGTTGTTGCAGAATTATGCAGACGGCTCGGATTCGTGTGAACGCGCTTCTGCGCACTTGGAATAAAGTAAAAAAAAAGATTTTATAATTCCGCGTAAAGTACGAATCAAAAAGGTTTATATATGACTTACAAAACATTTGTGGTTTATACCGGGGATACACATGCCATCAAATTGAAGAAGTAGCTTGCATTTCATGAAATGACCTGTGCCAGTAACTGGAACACAGAATATATATTTGCAAGTAAAATTTCACGCAAGTTGCTTCGTGGTATAGAGGTTTGCGGAAATATATACCTGCCTTTTGGTATGCCGTTTGCCGTTTTGGTATGTTTTTTTTTGTTATCTGCTTGCTTGCCTATTCCAGGCATTCTTTTTTACAGGTACACGTGCAAGGAGCTCATACGCTTTTGTGTAAGCTACAGGCATGTACCTATGTATATCTCCGGTTTTAAATCAAAATATTTTGCAATATGTAATTCTGGTTTTTAAATATTTATTTCTCAGTGCATTAGTGGTTCCTTAATCGTAAGTTGTAATGAAGGCTGCGACTGTGTCACGAAACACGTCTCTAATCTGTTCTTATAATTGTAACATTAATAATATCGCATGTTCCAACTACATCTCTACATAATATACAACATATACCTTTAACGATTATATACAATTAAAAACAAATAAACAACAGTAGCACGAAATGTCTATTAAATAAGTTATTTTTGACGTGTGAACTAGTCAATGTTTGATTTTCTAATTGGTACTATTCATTGGTATTTGTGTGAATTGTTGATTATGTTTTGATCCCATTTTTCTTTTCTTCATTATTTATCTCCCCTATTTGTTTTGGGATTGACTCTCCTTATTTCTTTTCCATGACGTGTTTTTTACTCTCCACACTATGGAATAGGGGAGAGTCATGATTTCGCAAAATTTAAGCGTATTTTTTTACATCAATTTCTCAATGGGTATCATGTAGAGAATGCACACTATGAGTTTCGTCGTGATGTGTTTGTGTGTATGGCGTATACGCCGTACGCCGTAGCATTTATATTTTTTGTGTCCTCTCTACAGCCCAAACTATAAGTCCGATCGACTTTATATTAACATCATATGTGTAAAGTGCAAAGACCTAGAGCTGATTAGTTTTCCATAGACAACTTTTGATTTATTCTCTATGAATTCATCATTTACGTTGTTTTTTTGTGTCTTCTCTGCAGCCCTAACTATAAGTCCGATTGACTTCATATTGATATCATACGTGTTAAGAACAACAACTTAGAGCTGATTAGCTTTCCATAGACAACGGTTCATTTTTTCTCAATGTTTCTTTATGTTTCATCTATTAAATCTGAAAAAAATGCTCTCACGACCTGGAAATTAGAGATATTTTAATATGGTGTCAACTATTTATACAACACCAAGAATCTTCATGAAATTGTATTCAAAGTTGGTTAATGTTAAAAGAAAAGTATTCAACGGTTTCAACAATTGTATTTTATTTAATGGATTTTTGTATGAAACTTATATGTAACAAGAGATTTTTTTTATGTTTGGCAATGTTCAGTTCTTTGATTTCATATTGATATAAGAATATTAATAGCTTGAACTTAGAACTAATAAGCTTTTCATAGATATCATAAAATTTCTTCATATGATATCACGTGTCAAAATTGTCAAAATGCTCTAACGCTCTTTGAAACAAAATTTATCTGCTTTTATTAAAATATTTCATACAACATAAGCATTCTTCACCATACTGCATTAATAGTTTGTATATGTTAACATAAAAATATACTATCGTTAGAAAATTTATATTCCTGGTAGTAAAATTTAGAATGAATAAAAATGTATAGGTATAATAAGATAAATTTCTTATGTATGGAAAAGTTCCGTAAATTGATTTCATGTTATAATGTAAAGAACTTGAACAAAGAACTGATTAGCTTTCCATGAATAACATAAAATTACTTCATATGATATCACGTGTCGAAATTGTCAAAATGCTCTCTTGTTCTTTAAAACAAAATTTATCTGCTTTTATTAAAATATTTCATACAACATAAGCATTCTTCGCCATACTGCATTAATAGTTTGTCTATCTTAATATAAAAATATACAATCGTTAGAAAATTTATATTCCTGGTAGTAAAATTTAGAATAAATAAAATATTTCATATAACATAAGTATATTTTACCATATTGAGATTGTCAATATTTGAAGAAGGAAAAATAAACGCTTTTCATGGTGTGGAGAGTTTAGTGTTGGCCACAACCCACTCGTTTTATCATCGTTTCATCCAGTTGTGCCTTTCTCAACTCTTTTTCTGTACCACTCCATCATGTGGCGCTGGGTTTACTTTCCTGTATTACTATTTCTTTGATTTGACCATTGATGTTTAATAATTATACTAGGTATGTGCTACTGAGTAATACTCATTATTGTTGATTCGTAAAGTGGGAAGTTATCTTTGTTACCCTGATATGTTAATCCGTCTTCCACAACGATTGAAAATTAACAGATTACTTGTTAGGTAGTATCTTCCTCGTGTTTATTTTTCATGTGGTTGGGTAGAGCGTTTGGAGTTATATGTAATCGAAGTTTTTTGTCTGCTCCCAAAGAATATCATTGATGGTATTTTTTTTTATTTGTAAGATAATTTATTTATTTACATATTTCAGTACATTACATTTCATAATGGTATACATAATACATACATATATACATAATGGAACACATATTTACTGATCTTGTTTGTTCGATGACGACGACGAATTACATGAAGATTGATACTGTTCTTCAGGCTGCTTACTTTCGTCAAGGGTTTATGTTGTTTCGTTCCTTGTGATTCATCGCGACCTTGAGCTCTCACGGAGAAGAAGTATTTTTTATATTGCACAGCAATGGTGCTGTATATTTATAGCTCATGGATTTACGGCGCTCCAAGAAGCGAAAATAAAGAAAAACACATCAGTTTATAAATAATTGTCATAGTTTGAATCCCGAAGGTCGTCATGACCAGGGAGTGAAGGTACATCTCAATGGGAATTCTCTAATCCGGCTGGTTTTATTGTCGTGTCACGTGACTCGCATTTGACCTCTCCGGGTTTCGTGTTACGCACGTGCGTGAGACGTCCGCTGCCTGATGGTGTCCCCCTTGCACCTCCTCTCCTCACTACCCTAACCTTCATTTCCCTTCTTTTCGTATAAACACATATGAATTATTATTCTAACATACGAGATTTTTCATGTGGTACTATCGTATAATTGTTTATATTAGAATACAATATATGTTTATTTATACATTTAAATACAATAAGTTAAACCAACATTACACAAATTCAACAATGAAGGATCTCAGACAGCAAACTGATTTTTTGTTTAAATATCAAATTTATGTCATTTAATATGCCTCTGACGTAATGCTTACACTACTTCGGATTGATATAAGTTTTTCTATTGTAAGATTCTGTAAAATTGACGAGTCAAAGTACCCGAGCTAGGTATATGGACGAAAAATAACAATAAATAATAATATGATATAGGTTTTATTGATCTCAGTACATACATACCTATGCTTTTCTTTATATAAGTAACAGAATAATATTAGGTACCTGTTGTAAAAATTTATTTAAGCATTAAAGACGATCGTTTATAACACAACAATACTAACTGTCAATGGTTAACATACTCATTTATACTGATCCTGGTCTTTACACTGTGTAAAAATGTAATATCCGCAAATAATATTGGTTTATTACATTGAATTTTCTGTGATATTTTTGTATAACTGCATTGTTTTTTGATTAAATAAAAAAAAATATTTACAATTTTACTTAGAATAAATATTTATACGATGTAATAAGTTGAGAAAAAGCATTTACAAAAAAAAATATTATTTTCCAAGAAATATTTTGTCACCTGACTTATGTAACATGCATTTAAAACTGTGTAAAAAAGATATTGGTTATTAGAGAATTTATTATATTCTATTTTTTCATATTTTCATAAAAAAGTATCGAAAAAGTATTTATAGACTTAATTTTCTACAAAAAATATCTACATTATAGTGGTACCTACATCTCAAATTTTTTATACAATTTTTGTAAAAATTGATTTTAGTGACGACATCGTTTCATACAATTTGTATGGCAGTATACAAAACACAATATCCATGGGGACTCCCAATAGTTTGATACTCAATCTCCAAATATACATACATACCATCACGTTTTTTTATATTCTTGGTAGGAAGAAAGGACTGACCTCTCCATACTATCATATCTTGTCATACATACTTACATGTTTTATCTTAAAATATTCAATAATTTGTTTGGTACGTATTCTTCAACTATACATACTATCGCCATCGACAGTTGGATCGCATGTGTTACATACAACTAGTTTAAAATAATATTTGGTTTAGAACTGAGGTTTGCTTAATACTGGATAAGATACTTTATATAACTACTGTATTTTAAAAAAAAAGTATTATATTCAAGTGTGCTATTTTTTAAACATACTCGTTAACAGGATTTGGCTGCATTGGCTTACTTTTTTGTTTTTTTTTGTATTAGGCAATTCCCTGAAAAGAGTGCTTTGTGCCAATTTAATGTTTACTGTTTATAAGGAAAGTTATTTTTGATCATATGTTTAAATTATTTAATAATATGAATTTTGAAATGACAGACAACACACAAGAATTTTGGAGAGAAATGACAGACAATACACAAGAATATTGACTTACTTACAAAGCTCCCCAACTCCAATGGAAATAAATATCTTGTATCTGCCAATTTTTGCCAACATCATGATCCTGGTGGTCGGATCATTGAAAACTCTTAAATAGTCTCCGCGTAAACCATTTATACTTTGTTCCTATGTGGGTGTCTTTTTACAATTTCATTAATTCAGCGCAATATAAAAAAGATTCCAAGTGTGGAATAGCAATATGCGGGCACGTGACGAGATTGCAAATATTATTATTGTTACATGATGTGAGGGGTAGCTTCCCCCAATCTTCCACATTCCTTCACCCCTCTCGCACTCAAAACTTATAACAGTGCTTTGTATTATTATGAGTTCATAATATTAGCTCCTCATCATTAACAAAGTTCTCTGCTAAAGGTCCTCGTTTTTTCGTTATATCTTTTTTTTCCTCGCTATGTAATGTAGTAGCGTAAGTTATGATTATGCATAAGTATTTTTTATCCAGATGTCGATTTGTTCAAGAGAATTTATTTCTCTTGACAGATCGACAAAGTTTCTAGCCAAGACCCGCGTTTCGAGCTATTTACATATTCAGGGTAGGAAAAAATGACTGACCACCACACTATCCTATCTTGACAAACATGTTTTGTATAGAAAACAACATATATTTAATAATTTGGACGTACGGGTTCATAGTTCTGTACGTTTATCCAACTATCGATTTCTTCAAGAGAATTTTATTCTCTTAATATATAGACGAAGTATCTAGTCAAGTATTTTTACGGTTTTTCCAACTAAGGTGGTGTTTTGTCAAAAAATACCAATTTAGAGGCTTCGCAGCATATATGTTCCCATACATGGATTTACTAGTCTAGTATTTATTAAGCCCGAATATTGTACATCTTTGTACATCATGCCGATATATCTTTGCCTCTCCATATAAAACAAATATATTGTGTTTAGTGTAAATAATCACTAGATTTTTTTGTACCTACCATTCCCACCCTTGAATTAAAAATTAAATGCTTGTACATTGTTCAAATCATCCACTGTTTCAAAATTATGCCACATTTTTAATTTGAAAGATATTCAAGCGTTCATGTCCATTTTTTACCAGAGTATTAACCGAGGTAAATATTTTTCATACGAATGCGTTAGCAATATAAAGTAATTATTTTCATTCATTATTTTTTACTATATACTTACCTACAATTTAAAGGTAATACTGGTGGTTATGTATGATTAAATTTGCTTTGGTTTTTCATGGCATGCAATTCGATTAACTCGCATAGTTATGTATGTATTTAACTTATGACCTAATTTATTGTGACCTGTTCGTATGCAAACTGAAATAAAAAAAAATATCGAATTGGTACGTCATGTCGCCTATAAAATTTACTCTCTAAATATTTCATTAATGTAAGTACGAATTAATTTAACCTATCAAACATTTGTAATTTATTCTTTTGAAATAGTTTTAAAAGCTTTCGTAATGTTAGCACATTTAATTACAAATGACGTATAGATTTGGTAATTTTATTCATTTTCTATTTCTATTCGCGTGGCGAAATAACAAGCTACCGAAATTTTTTAATGTGGCAATTTCGAGCAATTCCACCCGCATTTTCCAAAATTATGAGCTGGCTGTAATCTCAGATAAGAGATCTTGAATAAAATAAAAAGGCTCACTTAATGTTGTTTGAAACAGGAATAAAGCTCGAATGTCTGTTCAGTCGCGGCTCAGTCGATTTGACACTGGTGATTTCTACCATTAATTTGGTGAAAGACATTTACATAGATTTGTTTCAACCAAATAGATTTTCGAGCTGTCTATGGCTTACTTTTTCCAGCGTCTAAATCCTATCGTTTAGATTTTTCTCATTTGATTACACCTTCCCTAGAATGTTGAAAAGCCTCACCTAACTTTAGTGTTTCCATAAAAACTTCTTTCGGGAGTAATAACTCTTTTAACGGCAACATACCATTATGCTTCGGCCTTCAAGATGTTACTTTATTCTAGCCATTCTTTTTCTTTTTTATAGGTATCTTAGTACATTGTTTTACTTTGTTTCAATCAAAGTGCATCGTAAAAGTTTTATTAATATAACTTTTTTGCATTCGTATTTATACAATGCAATATGTTCTAATATATTTGAGGTATAAAATAGATGGCATATATACATTAACATCAATCTAGATAATATACTAACAAGCATTTATAAAAAAAATCGTGCAATTCATGCATCTCTTTAAAGAAAACGCGGGTTTATAGAAATGAAATGTTACAGTGTATTCCATTCACACAATAACGATCCAATGAAATTCATAGAATGGGATTCCTATATGATACCCGATGAGAAATTGATTTTGAAAAATAGTTTGAAATTGCGAGATGATTTAAACTACTATTGGCTATTATGGTTTGTATGTACGTGTACATATGTTACAAGTATTGTGTCGGATTTAATAAGATCCATGAAAATAGATTTGGAACGATTTATTTGTGTACTCACCTGTATATATCTGCAGTTACTTAATGTTTTTTCGTTTAAAAGCCATTATTATGGAGGCAAGCCGTGTACCTACATACTTGCATAACTGAATTTTGTTTTCTCAAGACATACATTTTTTTTAAGATATTTTTTAATTAAAAACAGCTTTATTTTCCCGCCAAACTGCGATGCAGTTTTTTGGCAGAGCAGATTCTCTCTTTCACATAGTATTATAAATTTCACATTAAATTATTATATTGAAGAAATAGAAACTAAACAAAAATTTGAAAGAAAAAAAAATTTAATAAACCTTACACATAATATACATTATACCTATAATTAATCAACAATAATATATATATTTTTTTTATTTATTAACAAAAACAATACAAGGTTCACATATAAATCATAATTTAAAAAGGTATACAATTTCCATCATATAATTCATAATAACCTTCTTTAATTGAGATAAAATCTCGTGTTAAAAGAGGGGAGTATCTATTTAATATTGTTACATTTACCAAAACATTGTACATCTACTAAAAAATATGAAGCTACACAAAACAAGAATAAAATAACAAAAAATAAATAAATAAATCAGTACAATTTTTTAATTTTATTTTTAAATATACTATAATTTTTTTCGAGTCTAAGACTCAAAGGGAGTTCATTAAACCACTTAATACCTTTATACTAATAGAATTGTTGTGAGGCAGTTGTACGTAAAAGAGGAATGGTAATACATCCTTGTGAATTTATTCTGCTGCTTAAAGAAAATGACAATTGGTTTGAATTTGTAAGAATATCTTTATGAATTTGGAACAATGAGATTTTTTTGTAGATATTTTCAACAGTTAACGAACGTTTGATTTCAGATACAGATGTTTCAGAGTATTTTTTATGGTTACTATTTTCGTTTCGTCACATGCATACCTGCATACCATCACGCCATATCCCTTACGGGGTAAGCAGAGAGGACCGAGCGCCATACTTCTCTATTTTTGTACACATTTTTGGCTTCCTTACATCCATGCATCGTCTCATACATGCTCGTCGATTGTTCAAACTTTTTGTTTCCTTCTTTTGTTTCCGGTTGGCCAACGCCAGTGAATCTCGGATCACCGGGTAGGTCGCTTGTCAACTTCCATCCCTGTTCCATCTTGTCACATATACAGTCCACTACCCATCCGCAAACCCTTCCAACCGAGGCAGGGCAATTTTGCCACGGATCGCTATCGAAGCGCTAACACAGTTTGAATTAAAAAACTTTTTTTTTTATCAGGGCACCAATGAAAATAAAAAGAACTTACGCCTCATATATTCTTTGATATTTGTTGACCAGTAATATTTTTAACAAGTACATGTTAAAAGTTAGTAGTTTGGTTTCTTTGACGATTCATAAACCTAGTGATGAGCAAATGTCTTATAAGTCTTGCATTCTTGGTATTTATTTATTTCATGTACAATAATGTTTTCTTTGATGGGTTAATTGCCGTGAGGCAATTTCTTCCAACCAACCAAAGCACCGCTAGGCCATAAATAGTGTAGTGGTAGGTACATTATATTTATAACAAAAAACACAGAACGATAAGCACGTATCATTATTTAATGAAAAATCACAGCAACAAAGAAAGGAGGGATGTACCGTACCTACAATTCATTACATATAGGTACCTACAACATGTCATGTCAACACTCCAATATAAACAGTGCTTGTTGTGTGTTATAATAATTATAAGAAAAAATCACAACAATTTTCGTACAGAAGAAACAGTGGCTAGATGTGTTCTTAAGTACTAATTATTAACTAGGTGCATGTAACATATGAGATCCAAGTATAGTTAAAGAATACGTACCAAATTATAAACCTTTGAATCTGAATAATTGAATATTTTATCATATTTTATTTTCTACACAAACATGTACCTTGTCAGTATAGGATAGTGTGGAGGTTAGTCCTTTTTTCCTACCCCTAATATGTAAACAGTTTGATATTTTCTTAGATCATAATATTGTAAAGATACTTAACCGCTTCACCTAGACAGAGTCTGTTTCGAAAGCATCTACCTGTATAGTTTACATTGTTATTACATTTTATAATTATAAAATATATAAAAAATATAACACATACATAATATACAGTAAAAATGAACGTTAAGAAAAAATAACAATCGTAACAATAAAAAAATCACAATAAAAATAACCTCCAAAAACACTTAATGGAGTAGAAAGACATTAGTTTTATTATTATTGCTGAAACATTTATTTCATTTTGATGTCTACCTACTTCAAGTAGCCACTTTGTTCCTAACATTATGTATGAAGATCAAGTATCAAAATATGGAGAGAATCGACAGTTGGATTACATTGACGATCACAATATAATATGACGTATAGTAGGTACCTATATTCAGCACACTACTCTTTTTTGACTTCCGTATAGTTTTATCAATTTTTCTTATTTTTTATTTCATATTATAAGCAACATTAATTTATTTTCATTTTAAATTAACAGCACATACATTCCGTACTTGGAGTTTCTAATTGGAATCCGTCCATTAATCTAAAGGAATTCTACTAATATTTGTTCGTTGGAGACAGACAACTCATTACGGTATCAGGAATTGCTTAGCTATGAGGGAAATTCAAAAATCATTGCGCTCCTTCTTTGAATTAAATTTATAAATACATAGGTATCTCGTACCAGACTATGAACGTTTCTTTTTACAAATAATTAAACTTGCTTTTCTGTAGATGTCACGATTGATTCGTTGACAATACATCGAGGCAATACCATTTTTTTATATTCGTTTTGAGTATTTGTTAAAATATGATCTGAAAACATATAATAATAGTGTGCTACTACCCCTTTGAATTGGCTGTATGTTAAAATAAAATAAAATAAAATGTACACGTATTTACCCCAAAAATTACGTGCTTATTTCGTGTTATTTTTGGCTTTTTCCTAAGAAAAAATAATCTTGTTTTTCTACGAAAAAAATATAATTTCTTTTTTCACAAGCTTGTGTTAAATAAATGTACTTATCAGCCTCCAGGCGAATTCGTACAACTTAATTTATCATTAATATATAATAATTGCTGGTATCATAACGGAAAATAGACTATGATTTTTACCTGTGTTAAAATCTTGAACATTTTTTTGTTTTAAAACATTTAATATTTCAAAATTCCTATTAAAAATCATTAATGGGTAAAACAAATATGTTTTTTTTGCATAAAATCATATATAATCAATGAAAGCATACTAAACAGTGTTTTTCAGGTCTTTACAGTCATAAAAGTCTCAAATATTTTCTAGTAGGTAAATCTGTTATTTTATTATATTAGAATAATATTTTTAAAAGATTCATTTGTGTAATTATATTTTATTTATTTATTTTGATTTTGGCACATGTTAAATTAAATAACCACTAAAATGAAAGCCGCAATCTATATTATATGTATAAGTTTAATGACAATCGATAGGAGCTAAACCTGGGGGGTAAGTCGGTACAACCGGCGAAATCAAAACCCTCGTGATTACCCATATGTTCTATGACATCTCAAGGTATTATAGAACTCCATACAATAATTATATCCATGATGTGGTTAATCGTGAGGGTTTTGATTTCGCCGGTTGCACCAGACTTGCCCCCCTGAAGAAAGCTTTCCCCCAAGATTTCGATAAAACTGACCGCTGCGGAATACAAAAATATCTCGTCTTGCCAAATATTTCAATAGACGCAAGCACTCAAATGCCTTATAATAATAAAACTGGATAACTTTCCCTTTCATTGTACTTCTTTGTTTAATTTACATAAAATCCTTTCGTAGATTTTAAATACACAATTGTTTGTGATTTCATCCATCTATGATTTAATGTCCAAGTATCGTAGCATTGTTTCTGTTCTATTTCTAAAATACCAATCCAAACAGAGAGCTTTTGTACATTATAAGTGTAAGTTAGTACCAATGATTAACAAACAAATGATTTTTGACCTTTGTTCTGATTATTCGAATGATGATGAAGTGAATTTATTGATTTATATTATAAGATGGGTCGGAGGCAGGTGGATAGCGCGCTGTATTAGTAATCCAGTAGACGTGAGGTCAAATCGCTTCATCCGATTTTGTTTTATCTTCATTCATTCATTCATTCATACCATCACGGCATATCCCACAATGTGGGGTAACCAGCGAAAGGTGTGCGGGTGTGCATTGCCTTATAAAGGGGAGAACAACACATCTATGTATACCCACACACCATTCTCGTTTCACCAAAAAAGGCACTACATTCAGAATGGGTGGTGAACCTCATTGCTGAACTACGTGAGATGTTATTGTTGCCTGCTGTATTTTCGATTACCCGGCTCTTACGGGACACTCGAAAACAATGGTTTAAAAGAATGGAAGCACTATTCTAAGCCGGTGCCTTGTTTTATCTACGTACAAGAATTTTTTTTAGTTTTGGAAATGTATAAGGATGTACATAAATCTATATATTCTTGTTTCTAGGACATATTCAGGTTTTGTGGATGTAATTGTATTGCTGTGTACCTATTATGTAAATGTGTTATAATCCAAAAACTTCTAACGCCCGTTTGAAGAATGCTTTTTTTGTTTCAATTTATCTTGATTTATATATTTTTTCCATTATTAATTGTCTTGGTTTTTAATAATTAATGTGTTTACAGTTTCTAAAGTATATAAACCAATGGTCAGACGCGTAATCGTACATATTAATATCGTCCGAAGACCTTTTGTCGATGGTGGCGGCTCATTATTACTACTTTTCTGTCTCTAAATCTCCCAAGAAAAGCACAGAATCTCACGCACAATAGACTAACTTATCCCCAGGGGTGCATTGTGATTAACGGATCGCAGCCGATGAACCGATAAATTACCACAGCGTTTTCATATCCTAACATTTTTTTACACAAAGAAAATTCATAGCCACGACTAAGGACCGTGGATTGTTCGATTTATGTTCTGATTAATTCTCAATTATAACTTTAATTTTTATAACTGATAAAATATCTTAATTTCAAGAGTTAGTTTAAGTTTTAGTTTTTTTTTCCTTATTGTTCCCACTCTTCTATATTATCATTGCTATCGGGTGTTCTAAGAGGCAAAGTACCATCCCATAAAGTTCACTTAGGTATAAAGTTCATCAACTGTTATGAATATTTCAACAACTGTTATTAGGTGTCACGAAGCCGGTGTGTAACGTGCTTCCTTTTATAAGGTAATGCACACCCGCACACCTGTTGCTGGTTACCTCATATTGTGGTTTGAGGTATTCCGTGATATTATTTATGTTTGAATGTAGATATAATCTCCTAACATTGCATCCGAATATTTGCCTTTTTCAGAAAAAATATTTTTTTCAGATTTTCAATGTTGTTTTGGAGTTTGAAGTAAATTTTTTATCAAAAATATTGTCTTCTTGTTGAAACAAATACAGCTAACATTTTACAAAAATGCCGTTGTAAGAAATGAATACTCATGAATTACAATGTTTGTTTGAAAGTGAAATTGAATACAAGAATAAAATAATATCGTTTTGTTTAGATAAAGCAAATTTCAGATTTTAATTTAAAACCGAATCAACAATCGGTTAAACATGGGTTTACCACCACGACATCGTTATTTAACCTTTCTTTTAGCTAACTTTAATCTCAAGCAAAATCGTTTGTGTTCTTTAATTAAATAAAGCTTTTATTTGCCAGATATTGTCGCTACACAGTGCTCTTGATCGCTGACATTTATGTTTCTGGATGATCGAGGGGTCTGGTTTTTCTCTCGCAAAGCTTTCTGATTTAAGTTTCGCTTTTGTTTTGTAGTATTACTCATTTCTTATCTTTTCCACTGTTCTAAAGGATGTTCGATGTACAACGGGCAGAGCCAGCGTCGGGGATTCTCCCAATCTTTTAAATTCTCCTACATTCTGGATTGTACAGCCATATAATCCGTTTAAGATGGAAGGTTTCGCCTTTTCCTTTTGGTCGAGCCAATATACCATTATTTCTCTAATTGGACCAGACTGTTCCATAGCCTATACCTGAGAGCTATGTACTATTTGTCCGTTTGTGGAAATTCTTTTTGACGTTTTTTTGGTGAACGCTGAAAAGAGTTGATGAAAAGTGGACCAACCGAGTTGTTTGTATTTTATTCATTTTGCGATCATTTTTCACAGCACATTTTACAATAAGAATTAAAATGAGTGTTTACAGTTGTTTTTATTTCTATGTAATTGATTCTTACTATTATAAAATATTTTCATGTGACGCATGAGGTCCAACTGTCGATGGTAACGTACGAAACTATCCAAATTATTGAATGGAAAAATATTTTGTTTTCTATAAAAAAACATGTATGCCAGGAGAAAAAAGTGTGGAGTTCAATCCTATTTTCTTGCCCCAAAAAAGTAAACGGCTTTATGGTTTTCTGCCATAGAAATTGTATGAAACGATGTAGTTACTAAATACAATTTTTATAAAAAATGTTAATAGAAGTTTGAGATGTACTGTTTTATTTTTTATTGAAAATCAAATGATCAAGTTCGTGTGTTCCAACCCTTTTCGATATTATTTAGAAAATATAAACATAAAGTTATCAAAAAAAAAAAAAAAATTCTTAATATAAAGTAAAATAAAAAAGTTAGAGAAACCCTGGAGTTTTTTTATAAATAATTGTATGAGATATTGTATTTATCTATATTTCTACAAATTTATAAGGGGGATACATACAGACATAATATACACAAACACACTCACATAAAATTTTCTACTCCGAATTCATAGTTTATCCATATATTATAGAACACAATGTTATATGTTGCGATGCTTTTGTTTTAAGTGTTTTTTGACATCAAATTTGGAAAATCCATTCATAAAGTCCATTACTCCATACATTTTTCTCACACGGGACTAAGGTTAATACTGTCGATTTAATAAGAAAAATAAATTCTCTTAAACAAAGCGACAGTTGGATAAAAATATGACTATAAAGTAAATAACAAAATCAGAAACAATGACAATAGTACATAGTTTATGTTCAATTGACATTTATTTATTTATATAACGAATGAACTAGATATTGATCAGTTTTCTCTTTGATAATTAAAAAAGGTAATTATATTAATTTTCTAATTATATATATATATATATATGTATATATATATATATATATATATATATATATATATATATATATATATATATATATATATATATATATATATATATATATATATATATATATATATATATATATATATATATATATATATATATATATATATATATATATATATATATATATATATATATATATATATATATATATATATATATATATATATATATATATATATATATATATATATATATATATATATATATATATATATATATATATATATATATATATATATATATATATATATATATATATATATATATATATATATATATATATATATATATATATATATATATATATATATATATATATATATATATATATATATATATATATATATATATATATATATATATATATATATATATATATATATATATATATATATATATATATATATATATATATATATATATATATATATGTTATAATATTTTTATCTCGGTTTTCCCGTGTCAGTAGGTCTTGACTAAGACCATTTGTCTTCCGACGTTTCGCCTGAATATCACCAGGCATTTTCAAGGACTTAACGAAAAGCACGCGCGCGACACACGTCTACTCACACTGAAAGCTCACCGTCAAGTGAAAATGCCTGGTGATATTCAGGCGAAACGTCGGAAGACAAATGGTCTTAGTCAAGACCTACTGACACGGGAAAACCGAGATAAAAATATTATAACATATTTCACCCGTGAAAACATCAAATATAACATATATATATATATATATATATATATATATATATATATATATATATATATATATATATATATATATATATATATATATATATATATATATATATATATATATATATATATATATGTTATATTTGATGTTTTCACGGGTGAAATATGTTATAATATTTTTATCTCGGTTTTCCCGTGTCAGTAGGTCTTGACTAAGACCATTTGTCTTCCGACGTTTCGCCTGAATGTCACCAGGCATTTTCAAGGACTTAACGAAAAGCACGCGCGCGACACACGTCTACTCACACTGAAAGCTCACCGTCAAGACAAATGGTCTTAGTCAAGACCTACTGACACGGGAAAACCGAGATAAAAATATTATATATATATATATATATATATATATATATATATATATATATATATATATATATATATATATATATATATATATATATATATATATATATATATATATATATATATATATATATATATATATATATATATATATATATATATATATATATATATATATATATATATATATATATATATATATATATATATATATATATATATATACATACATATATATTGAATAGATATGTGAGATACTTGTATATGTGAACGTTAGTTAGTACCTGCGTATTATTTTGTCCCATTTTTAATCAATAATGATTGAAATCAATTCGTTACAGAAAATTTATTTTGATGTAATGGCTTGTTTTATATTGGCCCAGAAAGTAATAATTATTGAATTGTATTATTAATAAGTGCATATATAAATAAACACTTTATTTTAAGATTTAATATGTGTGATTGCTTAAAAAAATAATTTTTCAATGTGTTATCAAACAATTAAAAGAGAAGTAAATCATTTTGTTGATTATTAATATAAAATTGAAATACTTTGTAATAAACAATACTGAGCTAGTGATATTTTAAAAATTCGTTATTGTACTGTACTACTTTTGATTGAAACTTATCATTTTGGTAGGTATATAATAAAAAGATCAAAGCTCCTCTCTCCCCACACAAACCATCCCCTTTCTACTGATAGGGCAAAAACAATCGCACCAGCCACGAGGTCTTGTGTGTTTTCATCCGGCGCGATGAGATGATTGGATTGTATTATTTCGGTGGAAGAAATTTATACTTTTCCTTCTGAATCTCTGTTATTCAACAACTGTTGGCCTCTCTAAGATCCAACTGAACCAATATCATTTGCGGGACTGTGCGGGAGAGATCCGATACTTTTCTTTTGTTTTGTGGTAATTCTATATTATTTTTGGCACCCTTCTCTTTTCAACATACTTTACTTTATATACAATATTGTATTTGCCATTTGATACAATCATTTTTATTGAATTTTGATCGTTCTCCATAAGAAGCAACCTTGTTTTATATACAACAAATGGTAGTGGTTTTTGTGCATATGAATAGGTACTACTTACGTGTTACATCACCAAAAATCATTTACTGTAATAATAATTACAAACCTTGAAATTATATACTTCTGATAATGGCATGACGCCTTGATTTTTTTATATTATGACATTTAAATTCTGATATTGCTAATCATCACTTATTTTAATGTAAATGTTACAAGTCACAACCTTGAATGCAATGCTAATTATATTCCCAGCAGTTCAATAAAAGCAAAAGAAGGATTAGACTAAGTTGGACTGCCTCCAGAAAATATATCTTAAAAACCGGAAAACACCCAAAAGTTTATGATGCGTGTGTACTGCCCATTGCTACATAATATAGCCTCTTAGCCTTGCCGAGAAACTGTGAGTCATTCAAAGAGCTATGGAAAGGACCATTGTCACTAAAAGATGAAATAAGAGGTGAGAGAAAGATCAAAGTAACTGATATTATCCACCGTATGGCGACTCTGAAATGGAAATGAGCGGAACACGTCAGAAGCTCGAAAGATAAGTGGAAAAAGAGAATGCTGAATTGGAGACAGCGTACGACAAAAAGAAGTTTGGAGCGACCGCAGTTGAGGTACTACACAGGACAGGACGATGTGGAGTCAAATGGAGGAGGCCATCATTCAGGAG
The DNA here is from genome assembly GCA_963576475.1 of Molanna angustata. NCBI lineage: Eukaryota > Metazoa > Arthropoda > Insecta > Trichoptera > Molannidae > Molanna > Molanna angustata. The sequence goes on along the minus strand of OY754967.1, from coordinate 26,400,662 downwards.
TGGACGGAAATAGGCTGAAAAAAGAAGGAAAAGAAGTTATTACTCTTTTCCTTCTTTTACTTATAATGGAAGCAACCGCATTTATATTCATTATTATCTTTTAAAAAATATGAGTTTTTGGCATATTTTAATCATTGTCTCCTACTTTCCAGTGTTTCCAGATAATAATAAAACTAAATGATGAATTTTCTAGATATGCTGAAATTTGACTATATAAAATGCTTTTATTATGCAGTGTTTATTTTTAGTGAATAACTTTGGGAAACTTTTGATAAAAATAAATACTCTTGGATATGTATTTATTCTTGACGATGTAGATTTTAATGGATTAAAAATTTCTAAATAAAAATATTATCTCGGAGAAAAAAAAACTTATTAACCGAAATAGTATTAAATTTTCAACCCGTAGGTTTTTTCACGTACCTATGTCAAATAATTTAATCTGAATGACTGAACTGTTGGAAAAACATTTTTCTCCAGTTCCGTTCGTCATATTCAATATTAGTAATGGCTATATCAAGGATACACCCACGCATTGTAATGGTGTTGCTTCTAAGGAGAAACGGTTTCATTTCTAAAATGTTTGTCTTTCTTAATTATCTATTTTCGTCTTCGCAATCTTCTGCGAACACTCGACGTCATGATCCATCAAGTTTAATGATCTTTTTATTTTCTCTTTTCAGGTAAGTGGCGTCGTTTATTCGGAGCCATCGTGGATTCTACTAAGTATTGCTGCTGCAGCATACGTCGAGGTAATGAATGGGTTGTTATATTTCCTCTCGAGAGTACACTTACTCATTCTTATTCGCGTCTGATCTTCGGATAAGGGGACGTCCAATTTGATGAAGGTAATGGGAACGTTTTGCTACTACATAGTTATAGTAATGTTATTGCCCACTTCTTTTAATTTTATATTGTAATAATCATTTCTAAAACAATTGAAAACATTGGCAAATATTGTACTCCCGCGGGCTTTTTGCATTTTGGAAATTTCTTCCAACCTACCGGATAGACAACAAGACAACAAAGTATGTGTAACAAAGAGGCTATAGTAGACCTTATAGAATATTTTGAAAATAATGTCCCTAGTACCCTCAGTAGATACGTCTTTGAAATAAGGAACAGTTTGTGTGTACATTTTTATTCTATAGCATGAGTTTTTTTGAATTTTGAATTTGTTTAATACTTTTATTGTATAATTAGTATTAGTAAAACCCTTTTATATTTTTTTACTGTAAATTACTCAAAAACTACAAGGCTTATGAAGTAGATAATATTTACTTCAATCGAAAGAGAATATGAAAATCTACCGGCTGAGTTTTAATGATATTTTAATAACTATTCTTGCTATTTAAAAAAAAACTCTTAATTTTACCGTTTCTGCACGAAAAAATGTTGTATTTCACATATCAGGTGATATACAATATTATTTCGTGTTTCATACATCGGAAGGTAATTTAATGTGCATTTTTGCGCCAGGGTATGCAAGAATCTTAACAGTAAAAAAATAATGTTTGTCCAACTGTCGATTTGTTCAAGAGAATTCATTTCTACATATTTGTATTTGTATGCGAGATTTGTATTCCAGGTCTATATTTTTCACGGCATATTATTTCTATATTTTTCATTTTATTTATTTATTTACTTTCTCTACATATAATTAGTACACTGGGGGGGCTTATTGCCTAAAGGCAATTTCTTCCAGCCAACCAGAGTTAATGTTAAATATACAAAACAGTGTGTACTATGGCAATAAGTTAATCACATTAAATCTAAAGTCAGAAAACAACAAATTAGAGTCTTCGCACCATATATGTATGTTCTATATAAGGATTATTTACTCACAATTCGGAGTAGTGCATTTAGTGTCTGTATGTCTGCGTGTGTGTTTGTGTGTGTCCCTTATAACTTTTGATTCGCTCAATGCACAGACCTTTAAATTTCAAAATATGTAGAAAATTATAGGCCGACAAAACTTTTATACTCAGAAATAAGATTTTTTTTTCAGGGGCTATCAACTTTTGTATTTTAACTTTATTTTTCCATATATCTCAAAAACCATAAAAGCTAAAACGCTGAAAATTGGTAGAAATGTAGACTAATACATGTCATATTTGTTTTTTTTTTTTTATTCCGGAGCTTCTCAAACATTTCTTATTTAAAAAAACATTTTTTTATGATAAATGTATGTGTTTAACTGCCTATATTATCAAAATTTGTAAAACAAGTTGCATGTAACACATGAGATCCAACTGTCGATAGCGATAGTATATATAGTTGAATAGTAAGAATCAAACTTTAAACCCATAAATCCAAATTATTGAAAATTTTAACACATGTTGGTATGTATGTCAAGATAGGACAGTATGGAGGTCACTCCTCTTTTCCTACCCGGAATATGAAAACAGCATGATGGTTCTGTATGTATGTTTGGAGATTAAGTACCTATCAAACTATTGAGTCATACATATTGCGTATAGGCGACTGCCATACAAATTGTATGAAGCAATGTCGTCAGTAAATTCAATTTTTCCAGGATACGCGAGAATTGTATGCAGGGTCTACTTTTTTCACGGCTTTTCAAATTTTGAAGGAAAAAAACACCAACTTTGAGGCTTCGCAGCATATATGTTATATTCACGGATTTACTCACAATTCGGAGTAGAACATTTAGAACATTTCTGTGTATGTGTGTCCGTCCATACAACTTGTAAGGCAGTATTCACTACACCAGCGATTATTAACCTCGGGTCGCGACCCAAATTCGGGTCGCGAGAGAATTTGATATGGGTCGCGGGAAATCCCCAATCGACTTTAATGAAGAGGTTACATTTCTTTTTACGATACATTTTTAATATCGAATATTTTTAATTTTGATCAATAGGTCGATCGATGTCAATTCACTGGTAGAAAAAGCCCTGCTGCCATTCCCAACTACTTATTTATGTGAAGCAGGATTTTCGTGCCTTGCTGTCATGAAAAATAAATACAGAAATAGATTGGATCCTCAGCATGACATGCGGTGTGCACTTTCTGTAAACTTAACTCTACGTATACATCTTTACTCAAAAATACAACACCAGGGTAGTCACTAATTATTTATTACATTGCTGCATTGTTACATTTTAATAAAAAAAAATGCAAAAATTTTGTGTATTTCTATATTTTTAGTAACATCCTATAATCCGTTTTATTATCACTGGAAAATAATATAAAACATTAGGGTCGCGGGCTTCAAATATATTTGTATTTTGGGTCGCCAGCCAAAAAGGTTAAGAACCGCTGCACTACACAATATCTCACCCAATAGTTTGATACCTACTTAATCTCCAAACACACATATATAACATCATATTGTTTTCATATTCTGGGTAGGAAAAACAGACTGACCTCCATACTATCCTATCCTGACATACGTACCTACATGTTTTATATAGAAAACAAAATATCTTAAAATATTTATTAATTTGTGTTTAAATGTTTATTGTTTGCTACGTATTTTTCAATTATACATACTATCGCCATCGACAGTTGGATCTCGTGTGTTACATGCAAATAGTATGTATTAAAATAATTGTCATTACAGACTAAACAGAGCATACAATAAAATGAAAAGGATTGAAATAATTCATAAAATGCCTTTGTTTAGCCATTTTGAAATACATTTATTCATGAGGAAAAGTCTAAGAATATTTTCGAATATAATATTAATGGCTACTAGTTTTAATAATATTTTATGTAATTTTTGTATTCGGCGAATATAATATGATACAGTGCCGCGTAAACTCAACATTGAATATTTTAGTTTATCGAAATTGTAGATTTTGGGACATTACTCAGAGTTCAATTCAAATTATAGATTGGTATCTGTTGGAAGTTAATAAAAAAAACGTGAACGTTCTCTGCTTCTGGAAAGTGTAAATTTACTTAGAATTTTCTGTACAGCCGAAGAATTAAGTGCAAATTAGCTTTCACACAGAACTCGGGAGTGCAGCGCAGTTTCTTGGCGTGAGAATTTTCCAAATTCAATTACGGATTACAACTTATGCCGTATAGTTTCAACTATTCCATTGGTCCGGACATTGCCCGGAAGAGAATGTAGATGGAATAACTATCCAGCCGGCGAAATGAAACTTGTGGAGTGGCTGTATATGTGGGTGGGGAGGGTAGGGAAATGAAGCCGGCCTAGTTGGAGCAAGTCAAGGCGAGGGGAGGATGGTGTGACTTGAAATTAATGAGACAAAGATAAGTCGCCATGAGGTGGGATAGTCTTCTCTTACTGAGGAAGTCGTTCCATTTGGTTCACCTCTTTCTATCTCCCCTTTCCCGTTGCATCAGTTTCAGTTTCGCAGACTTAGCTTGTGATTTAGAAACGAAATGGACCGAACCGATTGCAGCACTGAACTGTTTCACGACTTGATATATTCTATCATGTTCGGATATATTTAAATATGTATAATTATTTTTTAAATAAAAATGAATATGTCCTTATTAAACAAGTACATATACATCTTCCTACATTCCCTAAATTAAGCATAAATGCTTTTGCTATAGGTGAACAAAATCGGTCGAGGCAGGATTCGAACTCGCGACCACTGGATTACCCAGCGCGCTAACCGTTCTGCCATCTACCCGTAATACTCAAACAATTAAACCGGTTCATCATAATAAAGTAATTAATAAACCACTGTTTAATGGTACATAATGATTCTCAGGTAGTCATCGCTCAATTCTTGGCTCTACGAAACTACGAAGTAATCTTTTGTCTTTACTCTGAGATCCACGTACATATATTGGGTTTAATTTACTCAATTTTAAAGGTCTGCTTTCACTGAAACCTACCATAACATTTTGTCACTTACCGGTTTTCTATTTTCTTAAATGAACAAGTTTAATACTGATAATTTAACAGAGTGAATTATTCGAATGTGTTGAACGTTGTTCTTCATAAAGTAGGTGGGTACTTTTTCCTAAAATATGCCGCCACTTTGCACTGCGACCCATCTCGTTAGGTAGGTGCTATGGCGGGCTGATGCAACGTCTTTAGATTTTTTTTGCTTCACTTGCATTAAAAAATACCTGCATGGTAATAATATGCAACGTGGACCAATTTAAATATGATTTATGCACGTCGTCCCTCGGAGACTTTCAGTTGAGTAAAAAAGTAATTCTTGAAACTTAGCGCGAAAGTCTCTTTATAATTTTACTATCCGTCATTTTGAAATCTTCCCTTATTTTAGTTGATTTTAATTAATTTTCTACAACGATAGTTATAAGAGTATTTATTTAAATAAAGTTGTAATTAAAGCTTTATGCGTTGTAATTAAAGCTTCATCTTAAGGTAATCTTCTTTTCAATTAAAAGTTTAATTTATTCAACAAAATAGGCAACGTATAATTTTTTTTCTATAAATGTGATGGAAGATTTTTGCATTAAACCAATGCTAGGTTTATTACGGAGGTAATGAATCATATAGAAGTATGTACTTAGGTATATTTTTGGAACATCTCTATAGAGATTGAGGAAGGGATTGTGATTTGAAAGCAAGGGAAAATCACAATCAGGATATATAAATGAACAGAAGAAGGCCCATGATTGTCCCTTGAGGTATTCTAAAATCACTTATATTTGGTACGCTTCGACTTTTGCGCTATTGTTTATTTTTACGTATTGATCCCTAGAGGACAGGAAATTTTTCTATCCATATTTTTACTGTATCTGTAATTCCGTTTTTATCAAGTTTTATACATAAGTTATTTGTGACTTATACTATCAAATGGTTATGAATATTTTTTTAAATTTATGAATATTGCAAGGGATTTTTTCCTTTGTCTAAATCTTGATATATTGTTGTTGTTAGATCAATGATTGCATCCTCTGTCCTTATCCAAATTGTTGATTACTTAAAATATTATGTTTACTAATAAAATTTTGTTTTTTAGTTACTTATTAAAAAAAAAAGATATATTTGATAGTACAGGTTTATGAATCGGTATAATAGTTTTTTGTATATAGATGGAAAGCTTCTCTTTTTGAGACTTGTTGATAATATATGTGTATGTGTAATAGGCTTCTTCAAAATTTTGTAAATGTTTTAAGTTTTCAACCGTAATACCATCAAACCCTGACGTAGATTCAGTTTTAAGGTTTTTTTAGTATATTTGCAATGTTTTGTTCAGATACTATTTCAAAATTTTCTAACTTAATAATTATAATAAAATAAGTTATTGTAACTTAATCAGTCCACCTTTGATTCCATGTTACATGTAAGGCACAGTGGTGAATTCTGGGCGGCGTAGTGTTTTCTTTTTGTCTACAAAGAACGTCGGGGGTTGCCTTGTTCGTCTGTTTGATATGTTGAATTTTTTGGTCTATACAGTCAATATTGTAGTTTATTATGTCATAAAGGTATATTAAGTTTAAGGTCCTTCGTCTTGTCTGTAAAGTCTGCAATTCTTTTTTTGTAGTTATTACTAAATTTGTACATCATAATATTATATGTGTGTCTCAAAAATATGTGTTGAATTCGTTCTGTACTGTTAATCATCAGGAGTATACTTTTAAAGTAGTTTTAGAAATGTCGTCTTAAAAAACAGACTATAGAAATTGATATTTTTCTGAGATCCTGATCACTCCACAATAACCATAGCCGTTTATATGATATTCTTGTTATATAAGACAGCTTCATTCTCTACCTTAGAACCTCTCTCCTGACAAAATCAACAAAATTTACTGAGTTATGAGTTGTTTTTGCCTGTGAGCTTGTCATGGGATTTCAGAATCAATGAATATATTTTTATAGTTTGATAGCGTATATTTTTGTTGGATGTTGGTTGTATTATTTCAAATACCGACGTTGCAAATAGTGAGAGTTTAAAGAATGTGATTTCAATTTAAGGTTTATTTTAAATATTCATTGAATATACACATAATAGATCTAGAAATGTCAAATCTCAAAAGAAATATCGTATGTTTTTATATAAAATCTTATATTTGATAACTTTTCATCGAGCACTTACTGCGTGATAATTTAGTTGGTAAATTATACCGACGATGGTCTTTAAATTATTGTAGAATCAAGTATACAATCTATACAAGATTCTATATTTGTTTTCATTTTTTAAATGATAACACGTTTTTTTCAAATTAAAACAATGTATTTACGAATGATTATGTTATTATATCATAGCGTGTCCCTTATCGGAGTAGGCAACGAGAATTCCACATTCTTTTTTCGATATATAATTTCAACTGTATGTGTAAATAATTTCGAAGTCTATCCTAAATACCTCAGAATCCTTAAAAATTCACCTAGTCATAGAGAAATTTATGTTTTGGATCCTTAACATTTATTTCGTTATTTTTAAACCAATCAATTTAATTCGTTAGTATTTATTTATTATTAAATGTCCAAATCATTTAATTGCATCTTTTTTGAACAATTTACGTTTATTTAATTTTAAATTCTTGTTAATTTATGTATACCTATATTTTATTCTTGTTAATTTATGTTTGTGTCTCTTGTCCTTATTAAATTATTGCTTAATCAACTTAGGATATCTCTCATTCTTATACTTTCTCGTTTAATATCCTAGTTTAAACTGTAATTTGCATGTTCGGCACCTTGTTTCTACGGAGCTAATTTTTCTTATCGTTTTCTACCAATTCCTTACCTATTGCCATACATTCATTTTTGCCCAACTTATGCATTATTTTAATAATTACTAATCTGTGTGTACCGTGTACATTTTCTGATCGTTCACATTCTATACTAATAATTACAGGAAGATAGGAAGTATTTTAAATTTATTGTCTTTGACTGTATATTTCGTCAGCCTTCAGTACCTTTTGGTCTCGGTTCTACCGATTGCATACACCAAAGGCATATTACTTTGTTATAAAACAATCTGAAATTATCAAGTTTAATAGTTTATAAACCCATACTTTATGGTTTACCTAAGAAAGTTTGATCATTCCGTCTTTCGAAACTTAAATGGGCACTCATTAAAAGACCCTCGTACAGTTACACAATAACTCATAATCCCGGTACACTAATATACATCATAATGTTCACTTTCCCAAGATATTAATATAGGTAGGTACCTACCTGACCTTGATGTTCCGAAATGTTTTGATCGAACTTTTCATGTCTGATTACTTTCTCGTCACCTTACTTTTTATTTAGTTTCTTGCTTTAGGTTTTTTTTATTTTAAATTTTATCTTTCTTGGTTGCTTAGTTCAAGTGTTTTTTTTTTGATATTTACTTTAGTCTTTCTTTTGTTTGGTTCAAGTATTTTTTGATATTTAATTTTATCTTTCTTGGGTGCGTGATTCAAGTATTTTTATTATTTACTTGTATCTTCTTGGTATTTGGTTCAATTATTCCTTGATAATTACGGTTCTTTGTATTCGGTTGCTTTGTTCCGATATTTTTTTTTGATATTTACTTTTATCTAACGAATAATTGTATGATAGATACGGACTTTTTCATCTTTCTCCCTCTTAGATAGGACAAATAACAACTGATATAGTAGTGTGCTGCGGAACGGTGTAGGTAAGGAAAGTGGGAGGTTGTGACAGAGGCTGATTCAATTTGGATATCGGAAACATATAGATGATTGGACATTTATCACTTTTAATATTTCTGTTATAATTGATTTCATTTACTACAATCATCTTTATTTGAACTACGAATGATTTCACACGGACGGTTTAGAAGAGACTGCTTCTTCTTCAATATAGATGACCTTGGTCATCTGTGATCAGTCTACTCCAAAAATATGTATGTATTCTTTTTATTCTTTTCTTGGAGTCTAAAGAGTATAAAGATTATCATGTAATAATGTGTCCCAAAGTTGACTCCAAAAATATTTATAATGTCGGGATATAAAATCGGAAATAAAGAGCAAAGCTTATTATGCTCATTCGTATTTTCTAAAGGTGAACTGTTTCTCAATGTACATACAACGGAGAATGGAACAACGTCCTTCATTTGCCATGGAAAATTAATACCGTGTAAAAGTTTTGCGGTCTGCGTGACTAAAGTTGTTAGCCCGAGGAAAAATTTAGGATACGATCCTGAATATTTTATGTATGCCAACTCCAGAGTTTGTAATGTATCGACGGTGTCTTTTAGACATTGCTTTTACATCTTCTTGTTGTTTTCTGTATGTTACCGTCTCACGAGTATTTCTCTTTTCCACACTTCCTGGATAACTTCAAACTTGTTTTGCAGTTTTGTTGTCTATATCACGCAGTTTTGTATGCGAAGTGCACAAGATTCACAGTCACTTCACTTTGAATGTAGTCGTTCACTAAAACAATATTTTGATATTAATCTTTTATTTTATTTATATTCAGGAAACAAACAGCGTTACAAAAGTACAACGGCAAAAATTGAAATACTTCAAGCCGTGACAGAAGGACAAGTATCAAAAATGATAATGGCCTGCCAAAATAAGCAATGCTTACTAGACCCGATTCCAACATGGCTCCTAAAAGCCTGTGTAAAAGAATTGGCACCTGTTATAACCAGAGTAATAAATCTCTCGATGATCGAGACAATGAGCGTTCCAGAAACCCTAAAAACTTCAATCATTACACCAATTTTAAAGAAGTCAAACCTCGACCCGGAAGATGCTGGAAACTACAGGCCAATTTCTAATTTACCAGTGCTTTCTAAGTTACTCGAAAGAGTAGTTGTACACCAAATGACGCAGTATCTAAAAGATCATGATCTGTTTCCAAAAAAGCAATCAGCGTACAGGCAAAGTCACTCTACCGAAACTGTACTAATGAGAATACTGTCGGATCTTATAACAGGAATTGAATTAGGGAACATTGCTTTGGTGTCAATATTAGACATGAGTGCCGCTTTTGATACTGTAGACCACAAAATCCTTATTCAGCTTTTAGAACACGAATATGGAATCTGCGGAAATTTTCTCAAATGGATGACCTCATATATTTCAGAAAGACGCCAGTCTGTGAGGGTTAATAACAACACGTCCTTATCGGAAATTGTAAAATTTGGAGTGCCACAAGGATCGGTTCTCGGACCTATTTTATTCATTCTGTATATAAAAAGACTTGACGACGATTAAAAACGAAGGATTTAATTCATTTGCTTATGCCGATGACCGCTTGCTCTTCAAATTTTGTAATCCCATGTGCAAAAATCGTCTGGAAGTAGAAACTGTTGAGTGCATCGAAAAAGTCGCCACGTGGATGTCTAGCAACAAGCTTAAACTGAACCCAACTAAAACAGAGTTTATGTGGGTAGCTTCACCACGGCGACAGCACCTCATTGAGAGTACTCCTATCAACATCAACGGAGAAACACTCGTGCCAGCTACAAGTGTCAAATTCTTGGGTATTCACTTGGACAATAAGTTGTCACTTGACCTTCAAATCTCAAAAACGGTCAGTTCATGTTTTTTTCAACTCAGACAACTGAAAAACATTCGTCGAAATTTACCCAAGAATGAGACTAAAACACTTGTAAATTCATTCGTTGTGTCTCGGCTTGATTACTGCAACGGCATTTATGCTGGATTGCCGAAGTATCAGCTCGATAGACTACAGATGGTATTTAACACAGCGGCAAGACTTATTTTCGGTGCAGAAAAACGATGTCACATAACTCCACTACTAAACGAATTACACTGGTTGAAGTGTCCAGAGCGAATTGATTACAAAATTTGTTTGACAGTATATAATGCTTTGAACAACCTGGCACCAAAATATTTACAAGAGCTGTGTCAGAGAAGAGATCTCTCTGGGAGGCATCTCACACTCAGGTCGTCTGGATCACAGAGTAACAATTCCTTAAAGGAGTTGGACAGAGTCAACAAAGCGGCTTACTATGACCGATGCTTTAGTGTGAGTGGTCCTATTAAGTGGAATTCACTGCCTCTAGATGTCCGCAGTGCTCAAAGCAAGAGCACTTTCACTAAAGGATTAAAAACAGCTTTGTTTCAGAGAGCAACACAACATTAGACTATCAGCGCCCTTGGTATGATCTCGAATCATTAAACGGCGCTATACAAATGACTTATTATTATTATTATTACAAAGTTTATGGTATGGACATTAAAGTTATAATAATTATGCCAATAATGTGTTTCCACATAAGTAAAAAACAATAAGTATATAAGTTTATATACAAAAATATAAAAAATATGTAGGAAAGAGTTGGGAATAGAGAGGAAAGATAGAGTGCAGTGAGAGGGATATGTGTTGGTATGAATATATATGAATATTTAATGATTGATAAGTTTTGATTTGATAACATTTATTGATGAGTTGAATATAATATCTAATTCGTTTAGGTGCGTATTGAAGAAGTGTGATGCACGATATATGAATAAGTGTTGTTTGGCGTTCGTGTTAAGGTGTGAAAGGTTTAATGAATGTTGGAATCGGGTTGCTCGGGTGGGAACCCGAAGAGCTATTCGTTCAAGCAGTTCCGGGCAATCCACGATAGAGTTGGCGATTTTAAATAAAAAGACGGCGTCGGAGATATTTCTACGGTTTTCTACAGAATCTGAGTAATTTAGATGTGAGTTCGAAAGGAGCGAAAATCAAGGTACTTAAGGAATCTATTTTGGATTTTTTCAATTCTGTGTATGTAGGTAGAGTATCTAGGATTCCAGACTTGTGATGAATATTCCAAAATGCTGCGCACATATGTAAAGTATAATATTTTCAGTGTGAGTATACTGTTAAATTGTTTGCATGTACGGAGAATAAAGCCCAGGATCGTAGATGCTTTGGAAACAATGTAGTCAATGTGTTTGTCAAATAACAGTTTTGAGTCAAGGATGATACCAAGGTCTTTTGTTTCATTTACATTACGCAGTGGTTGATTATTTAGGCAATAGTTGAAGCTTATTATGTTCTTGTTACGTGTAAATTTTAGCCAGTGACATTTGTGTGGGTTAATTTGAAGGTTGTGTTGTTTGCAGTATAGGTCGAGACGATTGAGGTCAGTTTGAATATTTTCACAGTCCTCAATACATTTAACTGGGCAATAAATCTTCATGTCGTCTGCGAAAAGTGAAACTTTTGCTAAAGTAAAACAGTTAGTGATATCGTTAATGTAGATATTAAACAGAAGTGGTCCCAACAAGGAACCTTGAGGAACCCCCGAAGTGACCCGAATCCAATTGGATTTAAAACCGCTAGCCACAACAGCTTGGCTCCATGTAGTATCCATTGTGGGCCTTTGTGGCTTAAATACATGTTTTTTTTCAGTTTGCATTGCGAAGCGATTGAAAACGATCAATACTTTACCTGTTATTCACTCGAGAAGCAATACAAATATACTATTAAATACAGTTATACAAGTATACTATTGAAAAATAGAGGAAAGACGGGGGCACGAGGCGTAAAATAACATTGTGGCTTTAATATCTCAGGCAGTGGTGCGGGATTCCGGATGCGGCATCACTCATAAGGTTGATGCAAGAGCTTGGTGTGAAGGCCGCCAACCTCCGTTAGGAGCTGCACAAGAAGGATACTCTTTTTTCACATTGCTTTGTGGGAATTGAATGATAACTCGTCTGTAATAACTAATGCATGTATTTATGAAAATGATAATGGAATAATGTATTACGCGACGTCCTACGTAGGCGATTCAAAGCGAATGCGAAGCGGCGCGGCGCGGCGCGAAAATAACAAACACTCGGTAACTATGGAAGTGTCCTACGTTACCGACCGCGAGTAGGTTTCGATGCGGCGCGGCGCGTTGCGAAGCGAACGCAATCAGTTGGTTTGATATTTTCGCGCGAATTGAAAGCGGTGCCATTGTTTTTGACATGTCAGAAACAGAAATTTTAATTACTTCTGTCCACGAACGTCCCACATTATGGGATAAAAGAAATAAAAATTATCATAACCGTTTATTATCGAACCGCGAATGGGAGGATTTGGAAAAAATAAATGGGACTACAAGTAAACACATTTATTTATTATTGTTATTTTACAATAGGATGTTTTATTTTATTTTTATTTTATTTTATTCAAAGTATACAAACAATAACTGGACAAAATATACTGGTGATACAAAATAAAAATTTAAAATAATCTTGCCCAGCATCACTTCAAGAGTCAACAAATATCTAAATAAATTGAATATAACATCTAAACACCAGTTCGGTTTTCGCGACAAGTTAAGAACAGAAGATGCCATACTCAACCTAACAGAATACGTTGTGAAGAATTTGGACAAAGGTAATCGATGCATTGGAATTTTTTTAGATTTAGCCAAAGCTTTTGACACCGTCTCACATGAACTGTTACTACGAAAGCTAGAAACAATAGGTATCAGAGGGATTACACATAAATGGTTTGAAGACTACTTGAAAAATAGACAACAATTTGTTATAGTAGAGGGAAAGCAGAGTAATAACATTACATATGGAATACCACAAGGCAGTATACTGGGCCCAGTACTCTTCACGATCTATATTAATGACTTGTGTAATACAACATTATATCAGGGTAAAATAATCACCTTTGCAGATGACACTGCTTTAGTATTTAGTGGTGTAACCTGGAAGGAAGCATTTCACTTCGCTCAAGTTGGTTTAAATAAAATTTACAAGTTATTAGAAAATAATTTACTTACTCTAAATCAACAAAAAACTAAATATATTAGCTTCAGCATAAGTGAAAGAACAAAACCAGATGAAAACCTCAAAATAATAGTACATTCTTGCTCAAACAATAATACAGACTGTGATTGCAATAAACTGAGCATGGTTGATAACATTCGCTATCTAGGACTTGAAATTGATAAGAACTTAACATGGAAAATACATCTAACCTTACTAGCAGGACGAATCAGAAAACTGGTGTTCTTTTTTAGAGGAATAAGAAATATTGCTGATCCAATCCTACTACGCACTGTGTACTATGCTTTCTGTCACTCAATCATAGCATATGCCATACTGGGATGGGGAGGGGCGGCAAAAACTCTGATGGAACCGGTTAAAAGAGCCCAATAGGCTGTAATTAGAATAATTAATAAACGTCCAAGAAGATACCCATCTGATCAACTTTTTAAGGAATATTTTGTACTAGACGTCAGGCAAATTTGCATGTTAAAATTAGGTACATATTTCTTTTCACACAGGACAATTCATAATCATGCAACACACACATACACATAACACACGAACAAATCTAAATCTTATAGTTCCAATAATTAAAACCACTTTTAGTCAAAGATTCTACACTTTCCTTGGACCAAGACTATTCAATAAACTTACAAACTACATGAAAGAAAAAAAAATAGAACCCCATAACACACACCAATTGCGGACGATACTAACCAAATGGCTAATCCATTTGGGTAGGAACGAATCGGAGGACCTTCTATGTAGTGTGTTAGAATAGAATGACATTATGAGTACTATGCTGCACGACAGAAGAATCAGCTGTATTGCAAATAAACGAAAAGCTGGGTGATTCGACACAGTCAATGGACTAGTGAATCATCCAGGTGTCATAAATAAGAAAAACATACCAAATACTACTCTTATTTTTAAGATTTTACCTTTATTATATTCTAGAAACTTTTGTACAATTTTTGTTTTTGTTTTTGATTGTATTGTTATTTTTTTGTTGTTGATATTTTTATTTATATTTTTTATATTTTTTGTTTATTCATTTTCTCATTACTTTTTGTTATTACTTTTTGTTTTCTTTACTTTTTGATATTACTTTTTGTAATTAATTTTATTATTTTTGTCTCTTTTGTCATGGTTACTTTTTTTGATATTGTCTATATTTTTTATCTATCTTGTTTATTTTTATTTTTCATACGTATGTATAAAAATGTAGTAGTAAACCAGTTAATAATAAATAAATAAAAAAAAATAAATAAAATAATAACTTACATGTATTGTATACATTGTTACCATTTCATATATTTATGTAGTGTAGGAGAAAAAAGAAAACAGTAAAAATCAGATATGTGACATGTGAGTGGGGAGTGTGTGTGTTGTTCAAAACACTTCGCAAAGTTTTCTCTCGCTTGCACGACTGGCAAATTTTGATATGTTTCCCGGAAAGATGTAAATTCAGTCTCATTTATTAATTCAAGATCACGAAATTCTTCACACAAATTGTAATATTGCCCATAAATATGCATCTCTAAGTACACAATATTAGTTTCACTTCTCTGCCGTACATACTTGACAGTAGCTGGCGGCAGAGGGACCTATTCGCGCACACGTAGGACAGAGCCGCCGCGTCGCACCGCATCGCTTCGCAATCGCATTCGCTTTGAATCGCCTACGTAGGACGTAGCGTTAGTGTCCATTGATGACATGCCTCGTATTCTTTATAATAAAACCAGTGATGTGACAGGAGAAGACTTGAAACCCTCGTGACGGTGACTGGCTTGCTCCTCCGCGTGTCTTGGCTGCTCGATGTTACGATGGCACCTTCCGTCTCTTCATTGTTTGATGTACAGCGACGATGTTGTTATCTGTGATCTCATTTGCCAGTGAGTGTCGTCCGACACTCGCGGAAAAATTCTGGCGCGTGGAATTTCGAGGTGCTGACAACATTTGTTGCTGGCTATTTATTTATCATAAGATTTTTGTTGCGTCCCACCATTCTCACTTCATTGCTGTGATCTATCTGTACACAAAAGTCGTATTTTCAATGTATCGAGGGAATCCCACAAATTTCAGGGATAGGTACTTTAGTATTTCCTTTTTTGAGAAAATTTTCAAATATTATGTATGATTTTGGAGGTGTAAAGTTATTGACATTGAAAATTTGTCCCTGTCTTTAGTTTCAAAACGATAATTTCAGTATTGGTTGAGTAAATGAGGAAACGCTACTTATCACATTTGATTGCCTGTGCGGCCTTAATAATAAATATCTACTATTTAAAATAATATTTCGGATATTTTTATAGTGAAAACATGAAAAATTTCCGTGTATTTAATTTATAAGGAAAAAAATGCTGTTTTTTATACGTTAAACTTTAGGATCGTTTCAAAACTCGTAGGTGTGTTTTTTTGTAAACACTTCATTAGGTGAAGATACAGCAATAAAAAAAAAATTATGGGCACGTGACTGTTGGAAAAATCCGAAAACGGTACGGACAACTAATGGGAATGCAAAATGATTATACACGGTGGTTGTATAATTTATATTATGATAATAAAAAAAAAGAAAAAAAACCTGTATCCGTTTGCTTGCGGCTAAAAAAAGTTGTACGGTTAAAATCGAAAGAGGAGTAATTTTACATTTTGTTTTCGAAACACGTGCACAAACTCTAGGGCTAGCAGCAATAAGTTGAACCGAGTGGAAGCCGCAGCGAGACGCTCTGTTGTCGTCCCGGTCGCACTCGCACATTTCCCGATTGAATTAAATAGCGATTTACATTACAGACCATTGCGGCGGTGTTAATTGCTGAATATATTCATCGGAGAAGTTTGTTAATTAGATGTAGGTGGGTACCAAACCTAACCTCTTTCTTTATTCTCAGTTTTCTCGCTAGTACCTCTCCCCCAATATGGCCGGATCCAGAGTTTAAGGCGCCCGGCATACTGAATTTAAAACGGGCCCCCTTTTCCTAAAAGATCAGTCGAAAAGGTATGCCATTAGTACACATTCACTTTAGGTTAGGTTGGTTGGACTATTTTTTGGCCGAACTCATGTGGAGGGCTAAAACCTATCCTATCCTAACCTAACTTAAATTACTAACTTAACGTAATATTACACAAATCAGTTTCTTAAGAAGTAACAGTGATAATTATGAACTCATCCTTGAATTGTTATAAGCAAGAGATAAGAAAACAGACTAAAAATATTAATTAAAAAACCTAACCTATCTTACTGTAGATATATTATGTGCGTACCTACTGGTGGCGTTCACGAAACGGAAGAGTACCAATCCGTCATCAATATTTTGTATGTCTCGCTGGTTATAAAATGAACTATGTTTTTTTTTCTCTTTCAGGTATTTTATTTGTCATTACCTTTGTTTTTTTTGTTGTTTGTCAGATGGCACAGCATCAATTTGCTTTTAGAGCACCGACTGCATTTAATCAGCTTCCGGTGGATCTCAAAGTTACAAAAAATAGAAATAGGTTTCTCGGCCTTGGTGGCTCAGTTGGTTGGATTGGTTGATCCAAATGTCCCGGGTTCGATTCCCGGTGGAGACACAGTTTTTAATTTTGTTTTCAGTCTGGACCTGTGAATCGATTAATATCGTAAGTCTCCAGAATGTGGCAACTTGTTATTGGGTGAGTGTTAAATTTATATTTGACATAGTACCTGTTAGTTACCCGAGAAGTAATATAAAATAAAAAGACAGATATTACTTCGCAACTTATGAACAAGAATAAAGATACATTTTTCTTGCTAACATTAGTTTTTGTTGGCTTGCACGTGACGAAAGGCATACTGAGGTTTTGTAAATTACCTATGGAAAAAATGGGATATATATTTTTTTTACATCGATGTATACTATATTTATATGGTATTTTTTGTATGTATTAGGTTAATATAAATTAAATTAATGATTTCAATGTTTTGTATTTATGTATGGGAATAAAATAGCCACCATGATACAGGGTTTCTTAGTTTGCTAGTGATTAAAACACAATATCGACACTGTTTTCTACATCATCATATGTTTTTATTCAAAATGTTTTAAATAATACGTATGTACATTTAGATAATAACGTTCAGTGTTGCCATAACCCACCCGTTTTGTATGTAAATTGAATGAAAAAATAAATAAATTATTTTTCATATACAAACCTACGGTGGATCCAGCCCTGCCACTTCGTAGTCGCAGCAGGGTAATGCTTTTGCTGTTTGTTACTATCAATAATGGTTTCTTTAGATTTCTTTTTATAAATCTGTCGAAATGTTTTGTTCTTTTCATGGTATTTTGTATAAAGTTTTATATAGATTCTTCATTTTTTTTGGTTTGACGAACCACCTATAAAAGCCTTGTTATCTTAAGGTTTTTGCAGTGGTTTTTCAATTATTGAAAACCGTTATGTCGCCTAATTCACTGAATGTGGACTTAATATTCATTTGAAAACAAGATATAACATAATTAGGAAGTACTTCTAGGATATCTCATAATTATTTAGCTTATAAAATGATTTTTTATGTAAGCTCTAATCGCGTTTTCGTGTTTTGTATTTTTTTCCTCTGATAGATATATTTTATTTGCTAAGTAAACAAATCGAGTCGTCTTATTAATAACTGGATATCATTATTGACATTTTTCCATGTGAAGGAGGGTTTGTATTAGAACCGGGAGTATCCCCTGGAGAGAGAGAATATTCACCGGATCTGGCCAAAATGTGGATATGTTTTTTCTCTGATATATAAAGGTACCTATGTTGTGTGGGTTTCCATCATCCCAGCATGTCACGTTTAGTTTCGCTGATTTGGCAATGGACCCTTTCCGCGAGAATAGACAAACCTTGACTATCTCTACCTATCTAGATGTGACGACCGAATGAAGGACGCCGAGCATATTAAAAAATACTTATGTGATTTATTTTCATTTTATCTAGAGTTATTTGTTTGGCTCTTTTTTTTTCACCATTACGTATAGTCAAATCATAATATTAATAGGCAAAAAGACGTCAGTCGGCAAAAGGAGAAAACGGAATATGAAAGAGCGAGAGCGGAATTCTGGACGTCTTTAAAAAATGTTCAAAAAAGTTCAAAGAATTTTATTTACATATCCTTTTTCTCTTTTTGTAAAAGTTTTTGCTTTTCTCTCATTGTAACTGTAAGACGGTCTATGCGAACTCTGTTTTTCTAATGACTGTTATCGTTATTTTGTATTCATTCGAAATTTTTTTTAAGATAATTCACAAAAAGTTTCTCGATTTTTAAGTCTATTACTCGAATAATACCATACCTCAAACGTAACCAGGAAAACAAGATAAATGCTCGTGTAAATTTTAATGATAATAACATTTTTGGCATATTTAGTATTTAAATTAGGTTCAATGGCAGTTCGCGCTATTGCCATTATCTCTACCTACTGATAATTTTTATTCGAAAATCTGTGAAGAAAATCTTCACGTATTTATAATTACTCAATGGTGTTTTTTTACTGTTTATTCTTTTAAATAATGCTCGCGGCTATAAATTAATGGTGAAATAATTTCCTCTCGAGAATACTTATTCGTTTTATTTAGAATCCGAGAGTATTTTCAACAAGACCCCAACTATAATTTCTTTGTTTTATCGTAGAATACATTATGTATTAATATTTTTTGTCCTTAAATAAGCAAGTACACTTTTGTTCTCATTTTTCTATTATCAGTTTTATAGAATTAGAAATACGGAGGTATTACTGGCTTATGTAAGTCCATCACATTAACCGCTTTGTTAGGTGATTTTTCAAAATATATTCAGATTTCGTCACTCACGGTCCGATTTTGTGTCATCAACTGTTTTCGGAAATGTCAAACATTTTCTTCATAGAATATCATGTGTACCTAACAGTCTTTAGCGATATATTATAAAAACATTTTTGTTTTTTGAATCTCCCTTTTCAACAGAAGAATCAAAATTTGCTTACGCCCAAATTTTTATCCTTTTCATTTAAAAATACCCAAGTTATAAATGGATCTATCTGTCATCCAATTTCATGATATATGATTTATAAAATAATAAAATTTATCAAGGAGAGCTGTTAAAGCATACTTGTTTCCAGTACTGTTGTATGGATTGGAAGGTTGGAAAATTGAAGCATTCGAGATGTGGCTATACAGATGGTTGATGAGCATCTCATGGGTAGGTAGAGTCTCCAATGAAAGAGTTCTGAATATAGAGAAAGAGAGAGAGTTGCTGACCACTGTCATGAGACGCAAATCAGTATATTTTGGCCACAAATTCCGTGGTGATAGATATGCCCTTCTACAACTTACTTATAATGGAGGTAAAGATATCGGGAAGACGGAGTATGGGGCGTGAGAGAAAATCGTGGCTTAAAAATCTTAGGCAGTAGTTCGGGATTCGGGATGCGGCTTCACTAATTAGGTCTGAACAGGATCAGGATGAGTTTGGTGTGATGGTCGCCAACCTTCGATAGGAGCGGCACAAGAAAAAGAAGAAGGATTGATAATCACTAGGTGCGTGACCTTTACTTTTCAGGTATTAAAATTCATTAATAAAATTGTCGGTTTTTGATTTGAGTGAAATTGTTTTTGTATCATTTTGTAACTACTTTATATTTTATGGTGGTGGGGTCAGCTCTCCTTACTGCGCTCCTTTACATCGTTCTATTCTGAGCATCATACTAAAGTGTTTTATAAATTAAAATACTTATTTTAATTATATTATTTTACATACCTTTACATGTATTCATTCCTAGAATTATAATCATCATATTTCAACATCTATTTTGGTCTCCTCCTAGGGTCTTGAAAATATACTGTTCTTCTCCGAAGCCTAATTGGATTATATTACGAGAAAATAAACAGGATAGATGAGAAGATGGTTAAGTAAATTATATGATATTTGATTGTATTAAATATGTACGAGTGTGTTAACATAGAAATTTATTGAAAAAAAGTTATGACCTCTCTTTGGTAAATCGGAATGAGGGTGTATTTCAAAAATTTATGCTTTCAGATATTAAAATAATCATTATTAATTTCAATATTGCTTATAAATTTTCTGTTCTTCTTTGTATAAAAAATTGATGGTTAATTTATTGATATTTTTTTAATATAATAGTGATTTTTGTAATAAGTGTAGCAGTCACTGTTCTTTTGGGAACAAGATTTAAAAGGGGGACTGCTGCCAACGTACCTATTTTTTCAATTTGATATACCATCATTATTACTAAACGAAACATTTTGATAAAAATAACCTGGTTAGTTTGGTTATTAATAAAGATAATATACTATAACTTTTTGATTGTGTTCTGTATATATTCTTGTAAGAAAATAATAAGCATACCCCGATTTTAGACATTTATCTTAAATTTCTAAAAAAATATAAGGTATAGAGCAATATTTTTTTTATATATGAAAGAAGAACAAAATACCTGGAAAAATATATGACGTTGCATTAATGCATCAGGTTGAGTAAATAAACCAAAAAAACTTTTATTACGCAATGGCGCTGAATGGAAAATAAATGTTTTTTAGGTTTATTTACTAAACCTGAAGCATTACTGCAACGTCACATCATATTTTTCTAGATATTTTTGTCTTCTTTGATTTAAAAAAAAATATATATTACTCTACGCCTTATAGTTTATTAAAAATATAAGATAAACGTTGAAAATCGGGGTATGCCATTATTTTTCTACAAGAATTTATACAGAACATTATCAAAAAATTAATGTATATTTTTGTTTATTAATACCCAAACTATCTAAATTATTTTTTTCAAAACGATTTGATAAGAAATAATGATGGTATATCAAATTGAATAATAGGTACGTTGGCAGCAGTCCCCCCCTTAAAACTAAATATTTTGTAATCCGATGGATTTTTCTTTCTTTACATTTCAAAGCTTAGACAACATTTGTTTGATTATTATGTTCTTATCTCGTGTGTGTAGGTACTTCAGAGTAAACTGACATTAGAAATAATCAATTTACCTTTTTTTTGTTTTCTGTGATATCTGAACCACATCTATTTGAAGTGAGTTCGATTGCTATTTATCAAGAGATGGCGTGATAAGGGATGAAGGAAATTCAATATATTATTCAACTACGTAGATTCATACGAATACACGTTCTTTAAATGGGAATTATATATATTTACCGAATAAAACCTTTGCTAAAACAATCTGGACACTACATTACTACTTTGTTATATTATTCCTTTTGGAAAAAAAACATTGCTATAGTATTCTTCTTCTTCTGTTTAAATTCACGACTCTATGAATCAATCCATATTGAGTGACTTTTAATTTTCAATAAGTTTGAAGCTACTAATCAACGACATTTATGAAATGTATTTATACTCGAATATTTTTTTATTGCATACATCGCAAACATTGAATTTTTTCCCTGTCGGGAGTCAAATGATAGTGATCGCGTAAACTAGTCTATGATAGGTCGTAAGCCCTGTAGGTTCCTTGAGTTCCTGGTTCTTCTTTAATATACCAACTTCGTCTCTATGGAGATGTTCAAAAGTTTGTCAGTAAAAATGATATACTTGAAAATGTGCTTAGCACGAAACCGTTGTAGGTTGTAGTCTAAGTAAACAGTGGAATTAGTTTATAAACGTTTTTTATTTTTACTATTTATTAAAAATTAAAAAAAAAAATTAAAATGTATTTATAGTATTTTTATTTAAACCAAAGAAACATACAGTCATATGAACTAATATTACAACAAATTCAATGTAAACAATAAAACATAAACCAATTATGTCTGCGGATAATACATTTTTTATAAGTGTAAACAATACCTACTGTTAAAAATTTGTAGATACCTACTCAAAATATAGAAGAAGAAGAAAAATAACAATAAGAAGAAAATGAAGATTGTGGCATTCGCAGTCAAACTGAACAAAGCTAGAATTAGCTACCGTTAACTTCTAAGGGTTCCTGATTTGACATTTTTATATTTTATTTAAGTATATCTAAAAATGTCTACATTTAAAAAAATCTATATATAATATGATCGCCTTGGTACAGTGGTCGACCACATGGTTTATGTGACGGCGTCCTCTAATCGATTCTTAGAAATATTTATCTATTTTAATATTTTTCACGCAAATCTTGCTTATCTGGATTGGAAGCACTTTTTAGTTGGAAGAAATTTCTATTTGGCAACAAACTCGCCATTTCCACAGGGTGAAAGTTGGTTTTTGTAATACAACTAATAATAACGAAAGATAGCATCACATTAAGACACATTTCTTTATTCAGTTTGCCCACAGACAGACATCTTAAAATATTTAGTATTATTGTGTATTCATTGATACTCATTTCGTGATCGCTTTTCATTTACCAGAATTTCATTTCATTTCACGGAACCTTTATCTAATTATTTGTATACATGCGATTTACCCCTTTTCCAGTTTTAGAAATTATCCCATTCTCTTGTAATATTTAATAGAACAACGGTAAGTAATATATTAACTCGATATAATTCAGTTGTGTATTGATTGATTGATTGTGCCGTGACATCATAATTATTTCCAATTAAAATTTTACTAGAATACATTTATATTAGCTGTGAGGAATTGACTTAGAATAGTGCTTTCACTCTTATATAATCATCGTTTTCGGATGTCCCGTAAGAGTTGGGTAATCGAAAATACAACTGGAAAATTAACATTTCACAAAATTCAGCAATTAGGTTCACCCATTCTTAATGTTGTCTTTTTAGGTAAGGCGAGACTAGTGTGCGGGTATACACCATGTTTCGTGATTCCTTTTATAAGGTAATGCATACCTACACACCCGTCGCTGGTAACTCCACATTGTGAGATATGTCGTGATGTATGTACATATGTACATTTATATAAATTGTCTCTAAATTCGTTGTACCAATAATACATATCAATACAATATAAACATCCGCATTGATTAATAGAATGATGGAAAAGCAAAGAGTGACACAAAGAGCGGTGAAAAGAAGAATGTTGCATATCACGCTAAGGCACCACAAAATTAATGGATTGGGAAGAACACAGGAGTAGCGGATGTGGCCAAAAAAATAGCGGAGTTAAAGTGGAGATGGGCGGGTCATATATCTCGGATGTCGGACGACCGATGGACAAAAGTTGTGATGGACTGGAGGCCAAGAACAGGAAGCAGAAGCGTGAGAAGGCCCCGGACCAGATGGTCCGATGACATCAAAAATGTGGCAGGTCCAGAATAGCGAAGAATGGCACAGGATAGAGACCAGTGGAAGTCCAAGCGGTAGGCCTTTGTCCAATACTGGACTCAAGAAGAGGCTGAGTAAGTAAGTATAATACATATCTACCTTTGTGGTTCAGTTACTTAAGTACATATCTAACTCCTGAAGTATGGGTTTGACTCCCATCGGAGACACGATTTTTCACTGTAAGACGATTATTGTTACATGTCCAATTGACCCAATCTGGTCCCCAAGATATATGAAATACCTAAAAACAACTTGAGGGCACAAAAGTTTTTCATGAAATATTTAAACCGTAAAGCATACCTCGAGTTCCCTAGCTACGACTGCTCGAGAGCCCATCATAAAATCGACAGTCTCGAAAATAGACGCACAATAAATGACATGATGCTTCTGTACAACATTATTAATAACAATATCGACTGCTTCTCAATATTCAATATCATCTCATTTAATATTCCTACTCGCAGAACTAGACATACTAATTTATTCCACCTTCCAACTCATCGTACCAATTATGCATAAAACATGGAAATTCATAGAATGTGCGATATATACAACAACAGGTTTCAAGAGTTTGACATATTCCACCTCAGTTTCACAACATTTATATACTCAATACAAAAGAAAATATAGGAAATCATGACGGTGTTGTCCTTGTTGTACTTACGTGTAAGTGTACCTACGTTTTATGTTTATGATAAAAAATGTAAGACATTTATTTTTATTTCGTGTTAATATATTGATTTATTTAAGTATTTCATTAATAATACATTCATTGAACATTTACAACGAAAAACAGAAATACTATAAAAAAATATATAAACAAAAAAAAAAAAACAAAATGTCCAATGGGTGCCTCGAGTTTCAGACATTCCCTGTTTAATATTCTTTTGTACATATTATTTTGAACATTTATTGTAGGTTAGAATTGATGGACCTATTAACGATGGTCAAACAAGGCGTGACAGATATTTCACCGAGCTCTATGATCTTTACCAGGACATATGTAAGCGTAGTCAAGTTCATTAAGACTAACAGACTACTCTGGTTGGGACAACTAAATCATTCTTGAAGGCAGCTAGGACCCATCAAGGGTTGTGACGCTGAGGATGATGATGATGGTTGTCGATTTGAGTTCTTAATAAAATAGGTGGTGACAGCGGTTAACACGCTGGGTTAATCTCTCCAGTGATCTAGTCGCGAGTCCGAATCCTGCCTCGACCGATTCTGTTCACCTATAGCACAAGTTCACCTATACACTAGCGTCTACAATCCGCATTCACCTGTTTCCGGTTTAGTAAGTCAAAGTTTCCGGTTGGATCTTTGATTGGTTGAGATCTCGTAGTATTTAGTCAAATGAAGCTGTGAAACTTTATATTAAATGCGAAAAATTTAATTAATAAAAAAAAAAAATTAATTAAAAATTTAATATATATTTTCTGTATATTTGCTAATCGTAGGTTTGGGTAGCATGTACAATGTACCTGTAGGTTTATTATGTTCTGAATTGGTATTTGTGCTTACAGTTCACCTCTGGTGTGTGTGTGTGTGTGTGTGTAAAATTCCTACGAATAAACTTTTTGATGTCACGAAATCGTCGTACTAATTATCGCGGCATTTACTTGATATATGGTCCCACGATGTAGATCTCGACTTAATCATGTGAGAGTACGTCATCGTATGTAGGATTTAATGAGGTGTGATGATATTGTAAAGACCAAAGTCACATTTGATTCATGAAAGGTTAAACTTTGCTGTCGTCATTATCTTCATAAATCAATACGTAATATTATGTTTACCCTGTTAATTTATTATATTTTGAAAATATAATAAATTAACAGGGTAATAATTCAATTACATGGATGGTGCGCATTTAATTTTAAGAGAAATATTTATTCTTTTAATACTAATTGAATAACCTTTTCTTTATTATTGTTCGTCCGTCACCGCAACCATTTCTGTTTATGGAGATTTTTTTTGTATTTCTTCTAGAGGCGTTATGTCAAATATTACTTTAATATACATCCAATAACATGTTGCCATATATTGGAGACACAGTGTAAATCGATTCAAGAATGGAAACTGAAAACTCAGCGAAAGACCTTGTCTTCACAGCAAATTGGCTCAGATCTTTGATAAGGCCGATTAGGGAGTCAGAAATCTGGATGACTAAGTCACAAATTCCGAGAACTGATAACGATCGTTTGTAAAACACTGAAAGAACACACGAAGTAAGGAGGGTTCGGAGAACTCTGAAATTGGATGATGTATACATTTGAATCGTAGAATGCTTACAATGATTTACTGTAAGTACAATTGTATTAATTGGAGAGAGGAAGATAAAGCTGGACTTCTGCATCACAAGAGACCCCCCTCTGAAATAACACTTAGAAATAAAGATAAAATGAAAAAGATGTAAATATTTATGGCAATCTCTACTTTCTTACAATATTTTGTTGATTTCCTTGATTTTTCTGTAGTATTTTTATACTCACTAGATAGTCATATTTGAGTGTATTATATTTAATTAAATGTCACGTTGGAGAGATAACTTTGAATTATATGGCAATAATTGAGTTACGATGGTTGGTATCGGCAACAAACAGTTGGTATAACACGATATCATTGTATGTAAATTGTTTTGTATATTTATGTTTTGATCATTTTATGTAATATCGTATGTAGGTACCATTGGAGCATTTTATGTGAAATACGAATTCCTCTTAATTCACAATATGACATGGCCCGAAAATTTATTGTTCCCCAGATCGTATGCGATCTGTTCAGTTTGTAATTTAATTCCATGTTATATGTGTTATTTTTTACTCTTGAGAATTAATTATTTATTCCATGTGTATAATAGAATGATCGAATACCATCATTATTACCTGTGGTTTCATGTAATTTATTTAACAAAATAACAACAAAAAAAGTAATGAATAGGTATGGTAAATATTAAAGTTCTTCGAATCGTCGCAAATATTTTTTACGCATACCTATTTAATTTGCTATAGCATTCAAGTCTCTCTGTCTGTCAAATCTTTTGTTAATTTCGGTGCAATTCTTCAATCGGCAAATTTAGAGAATTGCATTTTCAAATAAACTTTATTTCTGCTCGGAATCGAACGTTTAGTTTGTCTGTGTGTGTCTTCTTATAAATTTTAATCCGCTTGGTACACAGAGCCTAAACTTATCCACATTTTAGGCCTACAAAACTTTTGTACTCAGAATTTTGAATTATCGTTCGAACCAGGTTTTATCAACATTTCAATTTTTATTTTATATTTCCATATAATATCTCAAAAATCTTAAAAGCTACAATGCTGGAAGTTTGTATAACTAGTTGCATGTAACACATGAGATCCAACTGTCGATAGCGATAGTATGTATAGTTGAAGAATATGTACCAAACTATAAACCCATAGATACATATTATTATTGAATATTTTCAGATATTTTGTTTTCTATACAACATATGTAGGTATGTATGTCAAGATAGGATAGTATGGAGGAAGATCCTTTTTCCTACCCAGAATATGCAAATAGCATGATGGTATGTATGTATGTTTGGAGATGACGTATCAAACTATTAAGTCTTCTTACATATTGTGTATAGGCGACTGCCATACAAATTGTATGAAGCGATGTCGTCACTAAATTCAATTTTTAAAAAAATTGTTAAAAAAAAATTGAGATCTTCTACTACAATGTTAATATTTTTTATAGAAAATTAAATTATCTAGTTGGGGTGTTTCGGCTTTTTTCGATAATTGTAAAAGTTTTGGAAATATAGGCAGTTAAACTCATAAATTTATCATAAAAAAAATATTTTTCTTAATAAAAAATGTTTGAGAAACCCTGGAATTTTTTTGAAAAAACTAATTTGAGATTTTGTATTTTTCTATGTTTGTACCAATTTTCAGCGTTCTAGCGTTTATGGTTTCTGAGATATATGGAAAAATAAAATAAAAATTCAAAAGTTGATAACCCCTGACTGAAACAAAAATTCAAAATTCCGAGTATAAAAGTTTTGTAGGCCTGTAACTGTTTATATATTCTGAAATTTTAGGCTCTGTAAGTTGAGCGGATCAAAAGTTATAAGGGGGGGGGGGACACACAGACACACACACACACAGACACACAGACACACAGACACACACACAGACACACAGACACACGAAATGTTCTACTCCGAATTCTGAGTAAATCCGTGTATGGAACATATATGCTGCGAAGCCTCTAAGTTGGTGTTTTTTGACTTCAAAGTTGGAAAAGCCGTGAAAAAAGTAGACCTCTCCATACAATTCTCGCGTATTCTGGCTTGATACATTGTCGATATGTTAAGAGAACAAAGTTCTCCTGAACAAATCGACAGTTGGAATATAGACAAATACAATATCTCAAACTGAAAAGTTTCAAGGTTTCTCAAACTTTTTATAAGAAAAACCATTTTTTATGACAAATTTATGTGTTTAACTTTTTTTTATTAAAAAAAATTTGTAAAAATTGAATTTACATAGTGATATCGTTTCATACAATTTGTATGGTATAATATACAGTATCTTCGGGAACTCTCAATAGTCTCAATAGTAGTACTTAATCTTCATACATATATACCGTTAAGCTGTTAACATATTCGGGTAGGAAAAATGGACTGATCTCCACATTATCCTGACTTCTTTTCTTTCTTTTTCGTGTCCGGCTAAGCTCTACCACTCCAATAAGCAGCGACTGACATCGCGTTGTCATTTGTCATAATCAGATCCCCAGGACTACAGACCACTCCCATCAGTGGGCACATCAGCAAGTGGCTGTCATCCTGGGTTGCGCCGCACTCGCATCGGATGTCATCTGATGCAGGCAGGTACCCCCACCTATGCAGGTTCATCTGGTGACGCCAACCCTGAGTCTATTGAGGGTCTTCCATAGAGCGTATGGTAAGTGCTCTCCAACTCCGATACTCTCATTTGGTTCCATCCATGGTGCCGCTCCAGAGTCCAGTCGCCAGAGTTCTTCTCTACGCTGTTGAGAGGACTCAACAGGGGATGTGGCCTTGATAAAACTTTTCCTGGACTTCAGGCGCGACACCACTGACTGGTGATGGTATAGAGGGTGGCGTATGTCGTAGGTTTGTTTGTACCTCTCTGCATCTGCGACAGTTCTACGTCGAATATGTGGTGGGGCTATTCCAATTATTGGGTACAGTCTCTCAGTTGGTGTGGGATTTAAGCACCCCGAGACTATTCGTGCCATATCATTCAAGGCAACGTCCACCTGTTTGGAGTGAGTAGATTTCTGCCAAACCGGACACGCATATTCAGCCGCAGACAGGCATAAACCCTGAGCTGACGTCCTCAGCACTGATGGCGTCGCACCCCACATTGTCCCAGTGAGCTTGCGCAAAATATTGTTTCTGGCGCTTACTTTTTGTTTTGTAAGGTCAGGGTTCTATCCAGGGTGACCCCCAAATATTTAGGAGTGCCGCAATGTATCACTCCCTCCCCCATCCACTCCACCTTAAGTTCTCTGGTAGCTTCTCTATTTTTTAGGTGAAAAGCGGAAAGCTGCGTCTTCCCTGGGTTTGGCCTTAGATTGTTTTCTTTATACCAACTCCCAAGAACCCGCAGTGACCTAGTCAGACTTTCTTCAACCCGCTGAAATGTGTCCTCCTGAGCCGCCACAGCAGTATCATCGGCATATATAAAGTGTTTGGTGTTCAAGTTAGTGGTGGGTTGGTCGTTCGTATATATATTATAAAGTATGGGCGCCAAGACGCTTCCCTGTGGGAGCCCATTTTTTTGGCTTCTCCATCTGCTCTTCCTCCCCTGCAAGGTGACATAGAATCTTCTGTTTTCAAGAAGCATACCGATTGTCCGTGCGAGTTTATAGTCTTTAGTTTTGGCGTATACTTTTTTCAAGAGTCTGTTATGATTCACCATGTCATACGCTGCAGTGAGATCCACAAAAGCGACACCAGTTATCTTTTCTCTCTCAAAACCATCCTCTATGAATTGTACAAGATTAAATATCTGACCCACGCATGATCTGCCAGGTCGGAAGCCGGCCTGTTCGTCTATGGTTTCTCCGTCTATGTGATTCGATATTCGGTTAAGGATCAATCTCTCAAAAACCTTGCTGAGCTGGCATGTTAAAGATACTGGTCGAAAACTTTTTGGATCGGCAGGGTCCTTACCGGGCTTCAAGATTGCCACGACTCTAGCATTCCTCCATAGCTTGGGTATTTTCAACTCTCTGATACATTCATTCATCATTTGCAACAACCAGTCAACAGCTCGGTCACTAAATCGTTTGATTTGTTCCGATCTTATATCATCAAGTCCTGCCGCCTTGTTAAATTTTAAGGTTTCAAGAGCTGCCCTGATCTCGACATTAGTAAATTTCTCCCCTAGGAAGTTGTTTTCATCTGAGTGGGCTCTTTCAATTCTCTCTTTCGACATTCGCACTCCCGACTTTCCATTCATTAGTAGCTGATGTGCCACCTGATTAGGAGTAACCATGTATGGACTAGGGTCGGGTGATGTTGGATCGTTACTCAGGTTCTTTATTGTTTTCCAAGCCTTCCTGCTGTTCTGCTTCATATTAAGACTTTCCAGCAATTTACACCACTTTTCACTTCTTGAATTAGATATGGCCTGCATGAGCTGCTTGCCTGACAGTATTGTAGCTTCCGAAAATGGGTCTTCCTCATACAGCCTCCTGTACCTATCGTGGAGGGTTTAGATTCGGCTGTCATTCCAGGTATGTTTTCTGTCCTACAGCCACGCGGTATACTTTTCCTTGATGCTTTCCGGACAGCCTCAACAAATCTGTCATATTCTTCCGGCCTTGGTGGGATTTCAGCAATCACTTTGTCTAGCTGCTTTCGGAACAGATCCCAGTTAGCTCTTTTAAAGTTGAATTGTCTTCTGAAAGGCACTTTGTTTGGTTGTATCATTGGGATTACGTGGCAGGTGATCGGCCTGTGCTGAGTTCTTGGTATGGGCTCCTCTACAGTTTTCTTACTTTGCGCAATAAGCTGTTCGCTTATAAAGATATTATCAGGGTTATAACCCCTCCTCCATCTAGCACTGTTAAAAGACGCGGGCAATTTTGGGTGATGTATTAATTTCAGCTTATTAATTTCCGTCCATTCTTCGAAGTCCGCTCCATTCTCGTCAGTCTCCCTGTATCCCCATGTTATGCTATGGCAATTAAAATCTCCCATTACTATTTTATTTTTATTGTTGTAAAAATTACCAGGAGTTGTAAAATTAAACCTAATCGCTGGTGGCTTGTAGATCGATACAACAATGTAGTTACCAAATTCCACCGACAGAATCTCATTGTCGATAACATCCAGAATGTCGTTAACATCTGTCATTGCCACTGACTTGAATATGGCACTTTGTGAATATGGCACTTCCATATCTATCATGTGGTCGTTCAACCACCAGCTTCATGGCACGTATCTTCGGTCTTGGTGCATCATCAAGTCCTCTATGCGTCTCTTGCACTACAATAATGTCACAATCTATCATCTTTGTTATATCCGATAAAATAATTTCCTTATCTTCGCTAAATCCCTCAATGTTTATTGAGGTCGTTCTGAATGGTCCTGATAAGGACCTTTTAGTTGGACTGAAGTGGTTGTCCGGTGGGGAAAGGATTTGCCGACCGAAGTCGTTTTCAGGGGCGCCAGATTACTTGTTTGATTCATTTAATTCCTTTGTTTAAAACTATATTTTTTATTGTTCTATTTCTTCTCTTATGTAGTTTCTTATATTTTTATGGTCATTAAAGCAATCATTCGTGGAGGCTCCTTTCTTGCCCCCCAATTATCCTGACAAGTGTTTTGTATAGACAATAAAACATCCATTAATTTTGATTTAAGGATCTATTGTTTGGTACCAGTGTCAATACTACTGGAACCATATTTCACAAATCCGTCACTTATATCGTATGCGGACGACATTGATATTGTATCCAGTAGTAGGCATGCTCTTACGGAGGCTTTAAAGCTTACGATACCGCTGATATACCACTTATATGGGTCTGATAATAAACGAACAAAAAACAAAAATCATGTTATCAAGCCCTACTGTTTGTCATACTTTTCCGCCACTACCATTTGCACATGAAGTTCAGGTTGTTGTCCAAGAAAGAAAGACCAAGCTGACTCTGTATAAAACTATTGTTAGACGAGTGTTGACATATGCCTTCGAGACCTGTACTCTCAACTATAAGATATGAGGATGATCCTGCGGCGAATCTATGGAACTATTTGTGAAGGTAGTGCGTGCAGAATTATATACAATCACGAGCTGTACCAGCTTTAGACGTCAGGGGATTTATTAGAATTGGGAGACTGAGATGGCTTGGACACATGGAAAGAATGAGTGAGCACCTGCCCGCCAGAAGAGTCCTTCAAGATAGACCAAAGGGTGTGAGGGGGAGACCCAAGAGAAGACTTATTTTGGAGGCCAGGTCCCACCTTGGGATGTGAAGCCGATGATGATGATGTTTGTGTACTTTTTTCAACTGTACATACTACCGCTATCTACTGTTGGATCTCACGTTTTACATTCAACTTGTCATTACTGCTCATACTTTCCTTATTCTCTCATCTTGTCCCTTTTTTGTCCACGGTTGCATGATGGGAAAGAGAGGAGGGTTACTTTATGTTTGAGACCTCTTCGATCAGTTGTAGAGCATAATATTTCATAGTCTGGTTAATTGTGTGGAAGGCCAAGCCGTTGGATGGTTGACCTTTTGTTATGTGCCTTGTTAAACCTCAATTATTAATATCGTCTTTACATAGCGTAAGAACCATCATCGCACCGCACTGAAGCTAAGTGTGTCGTAACGATTTCACCGTTTTCATAATGCTACCTTAATCCACGGGATTCATTCACTTTAATATCGTCAATTTTATGATCGAATCTCTCTGACTTCAATTAAAATATTTGCCTGTTTTCATGTACCTACATTAATTTAACAGTATAATTTTTAATTGTACCATATTCATTTTGATTCGATTGATCAGATATCTACCCCATCAGCAATTGTTAATAATGGCTTGGTGCGACCGATATACCAGATCACATGTTTAAAATGGCGAAGAAGACGTTTTGAGTTGATCTATTAATTGGATTGCATTTATAGCCAATATGAGGAATGGCAGGAAGCAAAACTTCGTCGTTATTTCTAGAAACAGAGTATTTCTGCATATTAAATTTTGTACTTGAGTTTTTTTTTATTGCGTATTGATTGATCTCATATTCCTTGAATTCTTTTTATTGTAAATATTTTGACTTCATTTTTTTTTATTTTAACCTCATGGTACGTGGGTAATCGACAAACTTTCTCTCCCTGGTCTTCAAAGATTCAATGAATTCTCTACCTAAAGCTCTGTGTAAAATAAAAGACCATGAAGATCAAGTTGTCAGGGTAGGTTTCCCGCTACGCTGATTTTTGCTATGCACAGATTAAGTTTAAGTTTTTTCCATCGTAAGTGTTAATTGGAGCATTATGATGGTTTTTTAAAATAGGTATCCATTATTTATTTTATCATATTTACGACATTGAATATCAGTTCAAATTTATTCGAAGGTATTTATATTAATTTATTTCAATGTTTTAACCAAAGACCTTATATACTAAAGTATAAGGTCTTTGGTTTTAACCTTCTTGCGTTTAATCTAAGTCTGTTGGATGTTGTTGGATATATGTAGGTATGTATGTTTTGACTTTGCAGCGTTTAATTTTAACAATATTGTTGAATGTTAACTTGAAATATTTCAATCGTATAGTTTTAATATTTGTAATTTATGTGATGTTATTTTTAAGATATTATTTTGTAGTGTAAAATCAAGCGATTTAGTCATTAATCTATTGCTATATTCAAAGTTGTTAATGTTGTATGCATGTTTCTTTCTTGTGAAATCAACAATTATACGTAGAGCGTTATTTGTTTTTCATTACTTTTAGTGTGTTGTGAAGTATGAGGCGTGTTATGGTCGTGTTTAAAAATAAAATGTAATTAAAGCTTCCATTCATTTTAAATTCATACTTAATGTATTGTAATGACTGTGGACATTTATCTGTCCTTGTGTTGTCTCCCTACCATTTAGGGGCTTGGTATTCGTTTTGTTGTAATTAGGATTACCATTATAAAGGCTTTCATTAGCGCCATCAAGATATCAATTAAATTATATTTTATTATTTCTATGGACAAATTTCATTTATCAATAAAAATGTACAATGATGCGTATTAAGAATTCAATTCTCACAATAATTTCGCACAACCTACTTCATTCTTGTATTGGTAAACACTACCAGCTCGTTAATTAGCTCGTTTACATGCTTTGGGCAATTTCGCAACCATGTAGAGATAAAAAGTTTGATTCATTTGTTTATTTTCGGCTCTTATGAAGCACCCGATTACACTGATAATAGAATACAGTGGAAGGACTATTCCAAGCTGGTGCCTCATTCATGTCGTACCTACACACTATTTGCGTTTATAATTATGTTCTCAGATTTCTGGCATGAACATTGAGTTAAACATACAGCATTTGATGACGGCAAGAATCTTCTTCCATGGAGTAGAAATTAATCGATTTTCGTTTCAAAACACTCTTGATCTTAGTATGTGTTTTATTGAGTACATAGCTTTCAACTATTTCAGCGATTTCAATTCTTTATTTTCATTGTACTTATCATAATGTCTTTCTGTGTATGATGTTGATACCCCAAGCAGCATAACATGTATCACTCAACCCGTTGGTTTGCATTACACTCGTATATTTCACGTTCATAAACACCAAGTCGTTCTTCTTTAATTTACATCCATGAAACATTCAGGTTTTGAGGTTACCGTGTAGCAGACATTTGTGTAAAATAAACGAGAATCCAACCTTGCTTGTGTGTAAACATACAAATTTATATCTCGACTCGTGATTTTTGATATTTTAGTGACGAAATGCAATTAAAATTTTCCACCGAACCATAAAATAAACATTATTAATATTTAAACATGTATTTTATATCATAATCTCCGCTTTTCCGTCGTACGGAGAGGACTCACTGCTCATATATGTTTTTATATGAATGGTTAGAGGTAAAGCCACAACTCTCTGCCGTTCTCTCATACATACATAATAATGTGTTGTGATGTTATTATAATTGCGGTGTATTTGTTATATGGGCACAGGTGGTGTATTGTCCCTTTTTTTGCGAAAAGGCAAAACGCCGCCAAATTCACAAAGGGCAAATATGACCCTTGTTTATGAGTGATGTAAAGTTGATTTTTGAAAACAGTTAGAGATTTATGTTTGCTAACTTTAGTGAAATTAAACACCATATTATGATTAAAACAATAAGTGTTCAAATTTATCGTAATTGATATATGTAATTACCGTGTGATGTACCTAACTAACATGTCATTGATGTCATTAAGTCCAGGGAGTTAAGGCCCCCATTCACGATAGTGCAAATATCCTTCCAAATGGCTTGCTATCACTCCAAAATGCGCTCGTGAATGTCAAAACCCGCGCAGCCCAATTGACCTAGGTTGCGGCTCTAAGGGCCTAGGCAGTAAAGGCGGGGGTGGGCGGCCGACGCTGTTGCGCCCTCGTCAATTCTGTACTTAGAGAAGAGCAGGACGAACGCCTTTAGTCTCGCTCGGCAGTGACTCGTCAACTGTGGCGAATGTTGTTGTGTGGTTCGGGCACACCGCCGGCGCAGACGTCGGGTCAGACATCCTGTGTTGACAAATAGACGTCATATCTGACAGGTGATGATTGCGTCGGATGCCCCCGGTGTTAGCCCGCGGAACCTTCGGACGCCAACACGAGGACCGATGAGTCGGGATATAAGCCTAGGTTGCGGCTCTAAGGGCCCAGGCAGTAAAGGCGGGGGTGGGCGGCCGTCGCTGTTGTGCCCTCGTCATTCTATACTTAGAGAAGAGCAGGACGGACGCCTCTAGTCTCGCTCGGCAGTTACTCGTCAACTGTGGCGAATGTTGTTGTGTGGTTCGGGCACACCGCCGGCGCAGACGTCGGGTCAGACATCCTGTGTTGACAACGAGACGTCAAATCTGACAGGTGATGATTGCGTCGGATGCCCCCGGTGTTAGCCCGCGGAACCTTCGGACGCCAACACGAGGACCGAGGGGTCGGGGTACAAGCCCCTCCGACTTGAAACGGAGTGTACTTAGCGGCCGATTTCGAGACCAATCGGAGGCCCTGACGTGTGTGGTTGGATTCTCGGGGGCAGTGGTTGAACCCGATGGATGGTGGATATTTTGTGTTTGTCCGATGTTGCGGCTGCGTCCGGTGGTGAACAGGGCCAATGAGCTCTATAGCGTCGCCGGCGTGGAAGTGGATCGCGATCTCCCTCGATGACCTGACCCACCAAAATAGAATTCCCAACGATCGAAACTCCATAGTTCCGCGACAAACGGCGCGGCGCATCCTGTCTGTACTATTACTAACGCTTGTGAATACTAATTTTGATGGCTCGATGGCGCTACCATGAGTGTGATGAAAAATTTACAATGCTCCAAATGGAGCCGGTCCATATGGAGCGACGCCGAATGACACGATCGTGAATGGGCTGCTTTAGTTGAATGCGTTGCACTAGAAATTCTGCCTCGACATTTTCAATTTATTTATGACTGACTTCGGATAAGTTCAGTAAGTATTTTTTTATGAATAACTTTGTTTTAAATACCTATGTCATTTTATAACATAGTCAATAAAGCAGTTGTCTAAAATAATTTAGTATTTTCTGTCATTTTTCAGTTGATGTTAGTTAGGTACTTAAACGTTTTGTAAAACTATAAAAAAAACAGTTTATTTTTCATAACGAGTGTATAAACATTTTATTTTATTTTTGTCTATTTGTATCTAGCGAATATGCTTTCTGTATTTATATTTGTTTTCGTTATGGAATGATGATTGAAATCATATTAAAGATATTTTAATTATCAAAAATGCGGACTTACTTGTTATTGTATTTGTGTAAAAAGTAATAAAACTTTTAGTTTCTTCTGTAAATGTAATAGTATTAAAAGTAACCGCTGTAACGTAGATACCTATCTCTATGTTAGTGTACCTTGTTTGCACCCTAATGACTGGGTGCATTTTAAATACTTTTTATTTTATTTTAATGTCTCGACGAGAATTGCCATGTCGCTGGTGGGGTTGGGACAGAGGAGAGAGGGTGTTACAGATGGGATATATAAACGAATTGCTGAAGATTTTACACCCGTAATTCATCGGACGTTTTCAGTGAAGATTGTACAACTTCATGCACAGCTGTATCTATATTTAATATCTGAATAGGACAGGCTTTAATTTGATTCAAGAAGATGTTTTCTTTTAGATTTTGGTTAGTTAGTCGTGAAAGTGAACACATTGAGGTGGTTTGCTCACATGGGGGGAATAGAATGAATGAGGAACGCCTGAAGAAGAAAATATAGTGTGCGTATAGGAATGGAATGAGAGGTCGGGGACGCCCAAGAAATTGAACGATATTCTGATAAACGGAGATTTTCGAAGTGTGAGCAACAGACGAACATGTATGAGACGATGCATAAATGTGGACGAGGCGAGGGATGCGTGCCAGGATAGAAATATGTGGCGTTCGGTTATCTCTGCCTAACCCGCGAGGGACATGGTGTTAGTCGTTGATGATCGAATTAAGAAAATCATGTGTGAATACTAAAATAGCGAATAATAATTTAATAAGGAAGGTTTAAAAAAAAAACTATGTTAATTAGGGTTAATTCATTGATTGCAATGAAATGAGGGTTATATTTATTTATTGCAAATAATATGTTGTTACATAGGTATATAATAAAAAAAACTTAAAAAAATATTAAAAGCTCATCGCATGCCTTTTATGATACACATTATTTTGATTTAGGTACTTAATATTTTGCATAAATATTATTTTCTTAATATTAACAAATATTAAAATCTTTTATTTTAAATGTATATTAATTTGATTCGTATCTACTGTTTAACTCGGTTAAAATTGATTAAGAGAATTGGATTATTGTTAACTAAGCGGATTACTTATATAGATTTTAGTGTAAACGTACATGTATACTTATTAAGTGGAGTAAAAATCTGACACGTGAAGCGCAGTCTTGAAACTTAGAGTAAATCACTTTTTAGACTTTTAATTGTTTTACTGAGACAATAATTAAGCAACATCGTTCTTGGATTTGTACTGTAATAACAAATAAGTATGCATTACTTTTAGTTGTATAAAATACGCTGTTGTGTTTCCAAATAAATTCAAATAAATTGTTCAATTGTGTTGTAATATAGTGTTTGAGTAATTTGTTATTGAATTTTCTGTTTGTTTATTTTATTATCATACTTGATTAATAAAAATGAATTTAAAAAACCGATTTCGTCCATTTGTATAGGGCGCAGAATACCGACATAATAATGTACCTACCTACATGTCCTACATACATAGGTAGACAGATAGTAAACACATAGTCATGTGTAGAATCATCTGCAACAGTAATTTCCGATTTCAGACTCATATTTCCAATTTTCCCGCTAATGTGTTATTGCTTCACGCAATCAACAGCCGACTCTACTCTCCTATTTCACCAATTAGCTAGGAAAAAAAATAATAATATGAAACAATAAAACGAAACCAAATGATATATATCGTCGCGTTGACACAATGTATCTGGTTACTAATGGTTTTGTGATAATGATTCGTTTATTTATTTTTTATCGTCAAACAATTCGCTGTTGGGTGAATTGTTTTATTCTGATTTTTAACTATTCGCTAATATTTATCAGAGGACTAATATGAATGAATTATTTTCACGCCTTTTTTGAGCGTGGGTGTGGATTTGTCAAGTATATTTTTAAGTTTATTTGTTTTAATTGAATTTTCATATATCATGTCAACATATTTTTTATGGTTTCACCTTTTAATATAATATAATATTATCTATTTTCTGTTAAATAATTATTATTTATATAGCAATAAAAACTTTGATTTTTCTTGAAATGATTAATGTTTTAATTCTAAATTTGTTAAATTTCAAATGAATGTCGTTCTCTAAACGTTTCGTTATTCTTTTGTAATTTTTTTTATATATTTAGTACGATTGGATAAAAGTATTACTAAACACTCTCGAGAAGAATATTTAATTAATAAATTCAAACTTGCACAAACTTCTTAACTACAGTTTGAATATATAAGTAGATTTCGTGTTAGACGTAATTCCCTGTTACAAGAGAGTTTGAAGGTTTTATTCTGGTTGGATATTCCTTTGAGCTGTTTAAATCACAGTATTTGAAACATTCTTAGGTAAAGCAAATGTTACATCATTACACACATGTACATTTTATAAAGCCTGACAGTGTAGTGTACTATAATACAGTTCAAATCTCAAGATTTTTTAAAGATCAGTTAGCAATTCTTCACATTAAATATATCATTTTAGTAATTTAAAATAAAATATGTATTGTCTTATTTTGACAAGGATACAAAGCAGGTATACAGAAAAAAAGTATATAAACATTATACATACCATCACGCCATATTCCTCTATTTTTGTACACATTCCTGGTACATCCATTCATCGTCTCATACTACTAGTCAATTATTGAAGCTCCTTATGTTTCCCTTTTTCAAAATATCATTCATATGGTCATGCTATCTCTTTCTGGGGCGGCCACTGCTACTCACTCTATCTCTTTCACCTATGTATATTTTTTAGTCAACCGTGCATCAATCATTCTCTTAATATACCCAAACCATCTCAGTGCATTCACTTTCATTTTACATATAATATCCTTCTTTATCTTGCATTCTCTCCTTATGTCCTCATTTTTTAATTCTATTATATATCGTTCTGTTACATACACTTTTTAGTGATCTCATTTCTAATGAATTTTTTCTGCTTACATGAATTTTTTGCCAAGTCCATATTTCACTGGCATACGTCAAAGTAGGCACTATAATTGTATTATGTAAGGCGATTTTGGCTTTCTTTGAGATCCTTGGATCGGAGATTACTAGTCTAAGTGCTCCGTTCATTCTGTTACCTACCATATCTTTTCTTCCAATATCTTTATCAGGTCTTCCACTGCGTTGAAACATACTCCCCAAGTATAAATATTACTCTACTTGTTGTAGCCATTCGTTCTCTGCTTTTATCTTACATGCAGTTGTACTTTCAGATTTTTCTAATACCTACTAATAATAATAGATTTACTCACATTCATTCTCAGTCCATTCTGCAGGCATTCTTTTTACATTTTATTCACTTTTGATGAACAAGGTGTACAACGCGATCCGACTTTCAACCCTTATAATAGCATCCAAAGTACAGGTTACTCCAAACATCGCTTTACACGAGTATTATTTTCTCATTTATTTGCAACTCCTACTATTGCAATTACGAAAAAATTAAATATATCATTTATGTGAAAAATTGCGTTTTATTAATTTTTGTCGATAGGCAATGTCATTTTTTTCGATGCTTCATTCGCTTGTTCCACGCTTCGTTCAACACAGTGCTTTATCTTTCTCTCGTTTTCTTCGGTTGGAGGACAACGGGATCTGTTCAAAACAAGAAGACACGCTGCAGTAGTTTCTAAACAAGCATTTTTTGCTGTGTTGTCCATATCTGCAGATTGTTTAAAGTGTATTGTATTGTATATATTTTATTTAGATGTAAAAAAAAATACAATTTCTTACATCTAGTATAAACGAAAATAAAAACAAACAATAAAAATAAACAAATCAACATCGGATGACTAAATGAACACACAAAAAAGACACGTATCTATCAATAACAATAAAACACAAAGTAAAAAAAAAAGGAAAACACACTACCATAATAGAACAATAAAGTGTGCCGCAATATTCAACCTTCAGTTTCGACACTTTCAAAATATGCAAAAGTCACAACGAACCTCACAAGTCAATATTAAGACAACACAAACGGCTGCCATGTTGACTCGTCGGCAACAAATATTTTTACAGATTTCTATTTTACGAAAAACGATGGAAAATGCGTTGAAAAATAGAACATGTTCTATTTTTTGCCAAACCCGTTGAAAAACGCGCCGAAAATCATAACCCCGTTGAAAACCGTCTAAAGTGCATTTAACTAGCATTAAGTACCTATATGAAGCATACAAAAATCCGTACACACAATAATATTGTTTCACAAAGTATCAACCGTCTAAAAAAATATTAACTAAAAAGCATGTTCATATTGCTAATACGAGCTCAAAAAATAGGATAGGGAGGAAAATAAATAGTGAAATTAAGGAGGGAAGGACAAGAGGTTATAGAAAATAAGAGAAAATGCTATCACTGCTATATAATAAACACTTCCATGCACCCTGCGCAAGTGGCGAATTTATTGCCATGTGGTAATTTCTTCCAATTAACCAGTGTTCCAGCCCAAAGAAGCAATATAAGCGGGAGAAATAAATTTTAAAAAACATCTCTTGCTGGGGATCGAACCCAGGACGCCCGCACAGAAGCTAAACGGCTTACCAACCATGCCACAGCAGTCGGCAAACCTCTATACTTCTATACCTTTTGATAGAAATCTACATAGTAATAAAAGCAATATATCTAATTTTGATATTTTTTTCATAAATATATGCATAGGTATATTGAAAATATGCATAATATATTGATTAAAAAATGTGTAGGTAATCTGCAAAGCCGAATAAAACCCAACATTTCTAAACGAATGGATTTAACCCAAACATATCACAGTTTGTGGCACTCAAACTAGTAATTGACTTATAAAATTGAACCGGTGACTGGACGGTCATAAATCTCATTCATATTAATGGCGTTTGTATTTTGGTTTGCTAATCCCCGTCCTATCGGGTTGGGTTGGGATGTGCTGGCTTAGCCGAGAGAGTATCGCTGTGAAGGCTCATTACAAATCCCCATGCCAGCCGAGCTCCCGCGATACTTCGCCTATGAAGAGTTCATATCTATGTTAGTTTCTACGCTAAAAGTTGCATTGGATCTGAACTTTGTTACAAGATGTCCCGTTTAGAGTACCTACATTTCGCTTTTGCGTGTAGGACTTGATTAATTTCAGAATTATGCAAGGCGTTGGAAGTCATACAGCGAGGTTATTAACTTGGGGGGATATTAATAAACGTTGGAATTAATTAACTTTGGCAGAGATATTGTAAATAATTATACATAATATAGTTACCTATAGAATAATTTGGTACTTGGTTGATTTCTTATTTCTTTCGCAGATGCACTATTTTGATTAGTTTGTCTCTCAGGTGAGAAGGAAATATTATCGGATTCTTTTGAAAAAAGCAAGAAAACAAGATATTATTCATAAATCTAGAAAACGAGAACTAACATTTACTTTAATTTTGAAAGTATTTCTTATTTCTTGTTAAGAAATTTGCCAAGTCTTTTAAAATATTCCGTATTTTCGAGACGATAAAAAAATACAAATCATGATCTTCTTTCCAACTCTTAACGTACCTACTTGTATATGAACGTGTATCTGTCTCGGAAATGTAGTTAGAGTTTAGATAAAAGAGTACTTAATGATCCACAAACGCAGATCCTTCAACGAGAAACAAGGGATAAAAATAATTCAAGTGATAAAGCTTTGTAAGTTTTCCGTGCAATTTTTAATGATTTGTATTTGTTGTCAATCCGTAGTTTTTTTTTAAATATGAATATGTCCTTGTAATAAGTACATATACATCCTGATACATTCCCTGAACTAAGCATGCATGCTTGTGCTATAGGTGAACGAAATCGTTCGTGGAAATTCGATCTTGGGACTCCTGGATTAAAATCACGTTCAAATTAAATAAATTGATTACAATAAAATATTTCTTTTCTTGTTTTTAATTTATTGCAACCAAATATTTTTTTATTTATTGTTTCTTCTTCATGTACCTATATCAAGTGCACAAATGCGCGTTTATTGTCATAAGGAAATTTCTTCCAAACAACCGAAGTATTTCATGGCAACAGTATATTTCCACTATGTTATTTATTCTTTGAAATTTTTAAAATGATCACTAATTTTGGATAGTTCAGAAATTTATATTTTATTTTTACGTATTATAGAAAAAGTCAATTCATTTTTATTCGTCACGCATCGCTGTCAAAAGTAAGTAACGAAATATTTTATTGTGTATTGAGTCTTTTTTATTATTAAAATGCTTA
This sequence comes from Molanna angustata, assembly GCA_963576475.1. Classification (NCBI taxonomy): domain Eukaryota; kingdom Metazoa; phylum Arthropoda; class Insecta; order Trichoptera; family Molannidae; genus Molanna; species Molanna angustata. Next base: position 26,357,577 of record OY754967.1, on the reverse strand, counting down.
TGGGTTTTTTTTTCTTGTCAGCGTTTAGTATTCCATAGTGAGGCCCTAATTCATATCAAACAACATTGACATGAATATTAATCGATGTCGGTTATTTTTCATACCTATGATATTTGTGGTTTTCGTGTTTTGCTGGCAAATTAATTTGCATGCTCCTGGTACGGCTGTCCATAAAGAAAAAAAAACTCTGCGTCGTCGTCTGAATAACGGAACAACATTTGCTGGTTGTGTATTTTGGAAAACTTTTTCAGTTACGTCAGCTGTATGGAGTATAATAATCGTATTCGGAATTTTTTTATCGCTCGATTTTGTGAGACCCTCGGGTTACACTTTGGGTACTCTTTATGGTTCAAAGGATTCTTTTATTAAATTTACTACACACAAACATAATACACGTCATATAATGTATGAATATTTGGTACCTTTACCTATTCGACAGATCATAATATGAAAATTGAATGACACAATTTAGTAGGTGTGAAGGGATAATGTAAATGATACATTTATTTGTATAGAGGTGTGCAGTACAATAAAAAGTAAAGGGAGATCGGACGGATAAAATGTGTCGAGTCTATTGGTAGAACCCAGAATACTTTTCTTCCTTTGTAATTTGGTGTATAATACATGTATTATTTACATATTCAATCGCTACGTTATAAGACTTTATACACCTTTATTATTATTATTTTTTGACAAATTTTTAACATCACAATAAAGACGAAATTGGAATAGCTATTATAGAAGAACCAGGAACTCAAGGCACCTACAGGGCTTACGACCTGTCATCGGCTGGTTCACGTGATCACTTAATGCGCTTGCGCAACGTTCACCAATTATGCCTTCTTATTGAGTTCCCTCATCAATGCAATTTTTGAAAGTTCTATATATTTTAATAATGAGAAATAGATCGTTTGAAAATTGGACATTTTTACTATTGCCATCTATGAAGTTGTTTTTTGTAAACAATGAAAGCAACAGTCCTTATGCATGAAGTGACAGTGTTATCGCACAGATGTCACCCCTGAGCTGAGCCAGAAATATTATTTCAATTTTTGCTTGTTTACTCACTTGTACCAAGGTGTATGTAAATCGATTTTTTTTTAATTTTGTAGAATCTCTTTAAATAAAGATTTATCAAGCGTATTTTTTTGTGTCGTAGTTATTATTTATTTATTTATTTAAGGGACAAATACAGTCTTATTAGATATACAAAAGGAATACAATATAAAATAAATAAAAAACAGACCAATTACATTTGTTCACAGATGACAATCATAATATACAAGCACACACATTACATCGTTAAATAAGTAAGAATATAATCAAAATTAGTAAAAATATTAATAGAATAAATTAAAAGGGAAGAGGAAAATAAAAAGGAAAAACGATGGGATAAGGATTTAATGTGCTACTATGATATAAGAATAAAAACAAATTAAAAAAAAGGTACAAAAATTAAAAAGTTCACACCGCTATGTTCTATATAAAGAGTTTATAACAAAATTGATAAATATTATTATGTAATGTATAATTAAACCACTCCATCGTATTTAAAATACTTAAGTGGATATCAAAGTGCTATTACGAGGGCTGTGAAATATGTTTTCTTGCTGAAAAAAATTACAAAGTAAAATATTTCATTTTACCGCATGAGGTTTCTGCCTTGCGTGGTTCAATTTTCTAAAATTGGAAATGGCAAGTGATTGACTGGTGGAAAAATAGTGACAGACATTGAGTAGGTACTTGATGGAGAAGCCGTCATATGAGTCCGTGTGACATTTACTATATTGCGTCATTATTTTTTTATGTCGTTCACAGAAGGTTTGGACACATTGATTCTATGCAAGATATTTAAAGCATTATATTTCATAAATGATGGGAAGAATTGTATGAATACGATATCTATTGTAAAATAAAGTCTCGATTGAAGTTACCGAATTATGTCAAATCATTTTTCATATTTTAAAATTATACAAATTGTTTGCAAAATCGCAAAAGTTTTATTACGAAAACACTCACGCGATTGACTCTGCAGTTTCTGTTTTTATTTGTGATAAAACTTGTTTTATGAGAAAAAGAATAAATCCATAATATGATGCTCTACCTCATTCTAACGAATTAAAATGTATGCATAATGAAATTTATTTTTTCTCCTATAACTTTACTATAATATAATTCAACTGTGGATTTCTAAACTAAAATTCCAATACCTACTGAAAACTTCGAGAAAAAGAGTTATCAATGTGTATCTGTTTTTTTTCAGGAAGTATGTATGTATTGTTTGTATTCGTAGGTAGGTACCTACTTTTCTTTTTTTTGATTTCAGCGGACATCTCACAAAGTAGTATTGTTTGTTTATAGCTGTCGCGTCGTTAATTCTTTTTCTTTTGTCGGAAGGAATTTTTAATACTCATTATTGGATCACTATTATTTCTGACATCAAAAGATAAAATATTATGTTCTATTTTTAATTTGTTCTGTTCTTTTAATATTTACGTGTTTCTGGATATTTTAACCTTTTCGTGTCATTGACACGAATCTGAATAACATACCTACATATTTTATATACATATACATAGATGTTACTGGTTTTTTCATTAATAATGTACAAGCTTAGTTGAGTAATGTATGAGGTAATGCACGAGTATGTATATGCGTAAGTACTTGTTACATGGAAATTTTCATTATTTAAAATATAAAATAATCCAAAATAATATTACAACTTTATATATATTTTTAAATATGATAATATTTTTTTCAAGTTTACCAAAGTTTAAATAAATAATAGGTACTATGGTTTTTTTAAAGGAATAATTTGATTACATAGCATTATTTAGTATTTAGTTGCGACACTGTATTAAAAAATTGCCGTACCTACTATTACAATAATTATTATGGTTTTACGTGAATAAATATAATGAAAATAAATTTAATCAATAGGTAGGTACTGTTTCTTCAATTCCGGGAGGTATGGATCATCTACTTGCATTCCAAAATTCTAGGCCCCTATAATATTCATAAGTGGATAATGTGGAAATTATAAATTGGGTGTTATTTATGCACAAAATCTTGTTCATTTTATACCCATATGTGAATGAATGAATGAATGAATTAACGAATGACCGAATGAATGAATGAATGAATAGTTTATTTTCAATGGTACAAAAATTACAAAGGTGCAAAATTTCAATTACAATATCTAATTAAATTAATGCCTAGTTAATTTGTTTTTATTTTTTAGTTTTTCCACATTTGGAAATTTTACTGCCTCGCTAGACATGTGTGTTTAAATAATTATTTTTTTGCTGAATAATGAGACCATTGAACTGGCAAAACGATTTCACTATTTCTGTAAGGCAGTCAATAAAATAAAATATCATTTGCACATATTTCATATTACGGTTGTGTACCTTGAAAGTTGGTGGGACAAGTTGTGCAAAGTATTGGATATTCAATCGTAAAGGTTGTCGTGTCGAGATATATACCAAAGGGAATATGGTTGACAGATCTCTGTAAGTCTTGATATGTTCACTAACCTCGTTGGAAAAAGTTTTTTTTCCCAGGAAGTTGCGTGTCCTCGGAGTCGGAAGTCGCCAACGCCGACGGCGGAAAAGGGTAGAAAAGTCCTGGATTATTATTTTATTTTTGGAAATTATTTAGGATGATTAATATCATTACAAGTTTTAATGAGTTAACGGTTAACCGCTGCACAGTATCATCTCGCCAAGACAGTGGCGGAAGAGTGTTAAACTGAAGATAAAACTTTATCCTAAATTAATATGGGTCCCGTTAATCTTGAGATGATCATGGAGCCATGTCTTATAAAAATTGACACGATTTTTTAATAACTCAATACTTTCATATTCTTTACAATTACATACTTAAATTTTCATAATTTTGTCTCAAAATATGTAATTATTATATGACTTTCTCGGGTAACTCGGTAAACACATTGCTATGTGTGGTTCTAGCCACTGTCATACCATCCGCTCTCTTGACCTAGACACACATGGCCAAAATTGTCTTTTTTTGAAGAGGTCGCTGGACATCAATGGAAAAGTAAAATTAAACATAAAAATCTCGAGTGACTACTTTACAAAGTAAATATTTCTTATCAGATCAGTAACAGGATGAGAAGAGAGGAGTATAAACATTTAATTATTCCAGGAAAATATACTGTAATACATAAGTTGCATGACAAAAAAATATGACCTTACATTAAGTTGAACTATAAGTTCGACAAAATATTCTAAACTAACATATCAAGTGAACAATCTACCCCGTATCACAACACGTGAAGCGTGACACTAAAATTAACTTAAACAAATGATAATAATTGTCAGGCTCCTCTCGGAGGAGCCTGACCTCTAGAGAATGCCCACCAGATATGGAGGGTAGGAGGGAAATAAAATACCTCCCGCGGACCAAAAAGGCCGTAGATAGGATACTACGTTAAAAATCCCCTTCTTCAGGCTTCCCAGACATATTCTGGACAGAGGTTGGAGAAGTGTTTGGCATTTTGGGCAGGAATGCACAATAGAGATGGCAGCGGATGAACTGTGACTATCACAGCGAACGGTGGCTCTCAGGTCTCAAGAGAAGATCAATGCCTTGACGTCAGGTGGCAACCGGTCGTAAAAATATATAGCCAAACCCCTTTCTTCTGGTACAAATGAATAGAGACAAATTAAATAAATCAAAGAGAATGGCTAGGGCGTCCCCCTCAAGCGACGAACGCGAAGCGAGTATAACTACTACCAGGGCGTCCCCCCCAAGCGACGAACACGAAGTCAGAACTGATCAGCGAGACGATGGAAGGCGTGGAGTTGACAAGAACAAGTTTCATTCGCACAATTTTATCAATAGACTTAGAATAGCAACATGGAATATTGGTACATTAACTGGACGCAGTAGAGAACTCAGCGAAGTCCTACTAAGAAGAAAAATAAATATTTGTTGTATACAGGAAACTAAATGGAAGGGAGCCAAATCAAGAGATATAGGAAGTGGGTATAGAGTTGTGTACAATGGAGACCAGAGCAAGAGAAATGGTATTGGAATAGTTTTGGACGAGGACTTCAGTAATAGACTAATACATGTAGATAGAAGAAGTGACCGACTGATGTCTGTCAAACTGGCATTGGAAAGCCAAGATCCCATAAATATAATATCAGCATACGCACCACAAACGGGATGCACAGAGCAAGAAAAGATTTCATTCTGGGAGGATCTAGATGATCTAATAATGAAAATACCACCGAATGAAACGAAGTACGTAGCTGGAGATTTAAATGGACATGTCGGAGAGATAAGCATGGACTACCGTTTAGTGCACGGGGGATATGGGTATGGTCACTTAAATCAGCAGGGGGAACAGATATTGGATTTCGCGATGGCCCACGACCTAACAATAGTAAATACATTTTACAAAAAGAAGGATGACCACAGGATAACGTACAGAAGCGCAAATAACCAGTCGCAAATTGACTACATACTGTGCGATAGGAAGAACCTTCGAAAATCAAAAGATTGTAAGGTTATACCTGGGGAACCTCTAACTTCTCAACATAGACTCCTGGTCGCGGTCTTTTCACTCTCTAGACCCTTAAAGAGAAGGCTAAACCGTACACCCAAGATCAAATGGCATGAGCTAAACAACGAAGCAAAGGGTAAACTACTCACGGACAATATAGCACAATACTTGATAAGTGACATTGGCAAACAGCAGTCCGTAGATGAAATGTGGAACGGCTTTGAAGATAAGTGTAAGCAAGAGGCAAAAAAGATTTTTGGGATGTCTAAGGGTGGACTGAGCTCCAATAAAGATACATCATGGTGGAGCGACGAAATCAAGGAGGTACTTAAAGAAAAAAGAGCAGCATTCAAGACTTGGCAAAGAACAAACCTGGATGACGACAAGAAAAAGTACAAAATTTTGAAAGTTCTGGCCAAGAAGAGGGTAGCTGTCTCAAGAGCAATGGCAAACCAAAGTTATTATGACAAACTGGAGAATTCTGAAAACGACAGAGACATATTTAAACTTGCTAGATACTGACATAATATAACTAAAGATATAAAAACAAATAAGTACATAAAGAATGAGGGGGGAAAACTGCTTACTGCGGATGCAGATATAAATACCAGATGGCAGCAATATTACTCCGATCTGCTAAACGAAGAGTTCCCTAGTAAAAACCTTGAAAATATGAAACCTACAATTGGGTCCCATCCATGAAATATCTGAACTTGAGGTTAAAACAGCACTTTCCAATATGAAAAACAACAAAGCAACGGGTCCCGATGAAATATCCACAGATCTACTTAAGAGGCTCGGCCCAGTCGGTATAAGGTGGCTCACAAAATTATATAATCACATTTTGAATGGTAACAAGATCCCTAATTCCTGGAGACATAGCACATTGATCCCATTTTTTAAAAATAAAGGAGATATCAGTCAATGTCATAACTATCGAGCAATAAAACTCACAGCTCATGCATTTAAAGTCTGGGTAAGAATAATAAACATAAGATTGCAGAAGATACTTAAATTATCACCCAATCAGTTTGGTTTTACAGGTGAAAAATCAACCACAGATCCAATACAGTCTATAAGAGTACTACTGGAGAAAAGTCGAATAAATAAAAAGAATGTACATATGGTGTTTATTGATCTGGAAAAAGCGTTCGACAGGGTCCCACGTAGACTGATATGGCACACATCAAGAGCACATAATATTCCCGAACAGTATGTTGACCTCCTGAAGGATATGTATAGTGAAAGCAATACCAGGGTCAGAAGTCCGGCGGGTTATAGCGAAAACTTTGATGTTAGGGTCGGTGTTCATCAGGGCTCAGCTCTGAGCCCCCTAATCTTTAACATGGTGATGGACTACTTAACAAAAAACATCCAAAAACAACTACCGTGGTGCATGCTATATGCAGATGACGTCGTGCTAATAAACGAAGACCCCGTAGATCTGCAGGAGTCTCTGAATGAGTGGGTGGCTGCCTTGGAGGACAACGGTCTTAAAATCAGTAGAACGAAGACAGAATACATGCCGTGCATTTTCGATGGTAGTGCAGCTGGCCCCGATATATACATAGATAACACACCTCTTCCAATAGTTAATCAGTTCAAATACCTCGGATCCGTTGTGACACCAGATGCCTCCGTAGATGCAGACGTAACACACCGCGTGAATATGGGATGGATGAAGTGGAGAGCCTTGTCGGGTGTTATGTGTGACCCAAGGATACCCATAAAAACTAAGGGCAAAGTATATAAGACAGCTGTCTGCCCGGCTATGCTATACGGATCAGAATGCTGGACCATGAAGAAAAAGCACGAGCAAAAAATGCACACAGCAGAAATGAAAATGCTCAGGTGGTCCGCAGGTGTTACAAGGGAGGATAGAATTAGAAACGAATACGTCCGAGGAAGTTTTGGGGTCGCGCCTATTCCGGAGAAATTAAAAGAAACAAGACTCCGATGGTACGGACACGTAAGCAGACGAAGTGATGATCACGTGGTCAAACTCGCACTGGACATACACACACAGCAGTCCAGAACTAGAGGTCGTCCACAGGCCACCTGGTGGACAAATATTGAAAGGGAGCTGAGGAAGGAGCAGCTAACCAGAGAGATGACACAAGATCGAAAGGTCTGGCGATTACGTACCAGAAGGGCCGACCCCAGATGAACTGGGAAGAGGCAAGGAAGAAGAAGAAGAAGAAGAAATGATAATAATTGACAACTGAAATTATTTCTACTTAAAACATGCAGCCAAATTATTATATTGACGGGGAAAATTTATTCTTGAGGGTCCAAGCTGTGACGATAATGAAAATTTCGCCATTTTGTTGAAGATAAATTATATCACATTGAAAAAATCCATAGTTCATTTAAAAGGGCTGGATCCCAACATCAAATATTTTACTATATCCTGGTTGTAATTTTTTAATTGTGTGTGTGTGTGTGTGTGTGTGTGTGTGTGTGTGTGTGTGTGTGTGTGTGTGTGTGTGTGTGTGTGTGTGTGTGTGTGTGTGTGTGTGTGTGTGTGTGTGTGTGTGTGTGTGTGTGTGTGTGTGTGTGTGTGTGTGTGTGTGTGTGTGTGTGTGTGTGTGTGTGTGTGTGTGTGTGTGTGTGTGTGTGTGTGTGTGTGTGTGTGTGTGTGTGTGTGTGTGTGTGTGTGTGTGTGTGTGTGTGTGTGTGTGTGTGTGTGTGTGTGTGTGTGTGTGTGTGTGTGTGTGTGTGTGTGTGTGTGTGTGTGTGTGTGTGTGTGTGTGTGTGTGTGTGTGTGTGTGTGTGTGTGTGTGTGTGTGTGTGTGTGTGTGTGTGTGTGTGTGTGTGTGTGTGTGTGTGTGTGTGTGTGTGTGTGTGTGTGTGTGTGTGTGTGTGTGTGTGTGTGTGTGTGTGTGTGTGTGTGTGTGTGTGTGTGTGTGTGTGTGTGTGTGTGTGTGTGTGTGTGTGTGTGTGTGTGTGTGTGTGTGTGTGTGTGTGTGTGTGTGTGTGTGTGTGTGTGTGTGTGTGTGTGTGTGTGTGTGTGTGTGTGTGTGTGTGTGTGTGTGTGTGTGTGTGTGTGTGTGTGTGTGTGTGTGTGTGTGTGTGTGTGTGTGTGTGTGTGTGTGTGTGTGTGTGTGTGTGTGTGTGTGTGTGTGTGTGTGTGTGTGTGTGTGTGTGTGTGTGTGTGTGTGTGTGTGTGTGTGTGTGTGTGTGTGTGTGTGTGTGTGTGTGTGTGTGTGTCTGTGTCTGTGTCTGTGTGTCTGTGTGTGTCTGTGTGTCTGTGTGTGTGTCCGTCCCCCCCTTATAACTTTTGATCCGCTCAATTTACAGAGCCTCAAATTTCAGAATATATAAAAAGTTACAGGCCTACAAAACTTTTATACTCGGAATTTTGAATTTTTGTTTCAGTCAGGGGTTATCAACTTTTGAATTTTTACTTTATTTTTCCATATATCTCAGAAACCATAAAAGCTAGAACGCTGAAAATTGGTACAAATATAGACAAATATAAGATCTCAAATTTATTTTTTCAAAAAAATTCCAGGGTTTCTCAAACATTTTTTATTAAGAAGAATATTTTTTTTATGATAAATTTATGAGTTTAACTGCATATATTTCTAAATTTTTCAAAAATATCGAAAAAAGCCGAAACACCCCAACTAGATAATTCAATTTTCTATAAAAAATATAAACATTGTATTAGCACATCTCAAACTTTTTTTTAACAATTTTTATAAAAATTGAATGTAGTGACGACATTGCTTCATACAATTTGTAGGGCAGTCGCCTATACACAATATGTAAGAAGACTTAATAGTTTGATAGGTACTTAATCTCCAAACATACATACAGAACCATCATGCTGTTTTCATATTCCGGGTAGGAAAACAGGACTGACCTCCATACTGTCCTATCTTGACAAACATACCAACATGTGTTAAAATTTTCAATAATTTGGATTTATGTGTTTATAGTTTGATTCTTATTCTTCAACTATACATACTATCGCTATCGACAGTTGGATCTCATGTGTTACATGCAACTAGTTTATTTACTTTCTTGACGTTTCCTAGTGAAACTCCACGATGGCATACAATAAAAAAAACCTCTATTGTTAGTTCCACTGCTTATTAAAGGAACTAACCGGTATAAGTCTTTCGAAGACCATTATCAGAGTGCTAGTATAATGTACTTACTTTTGTGATTTTACTTTTTTATCTCGTGTCTTGTTAGGTGTCCCCGAGGAAGAAGATCAATTGGGAAAATGTCTTTTGGTTTTGGGCGGTTCGAAACAGCTCCTCCTCATTCTTCGAACCATTTTTGTTACGTCGTCGTGGGATCCTCTTTCTTGGGCGCTGTTCACATTTAATAGTAAAACTTTATAATTTATTATTTAATCGACAAATCAAAATTAGTTAATCTTAACCCAGGGCCCCGCGAATGTTAAATGCGTTCCTGTTATCCAACTACAACCAATTTAATAATTGTAAAGTTTCGTTACACAGCGGACGTCTTCAGACTGTGAAGTATTTAATTTATAGTTGAATTTGTTCCTATCCTCGAGATCAGTCTCTTTCAATATTATATTTGGATCGTAACCCACTTACTAAGAACCAACTAAATATTTGTTCTATAATATGTCAAACTTATTATTTGTATTGCTAATTAGAAATATATTTAAATTATTTGTTTAAAATCATGAAGCATTGGATGTATGTAAATCAATTTAAATGTTTTTTTTCTAATCATTTTTCGTTTATTTATTTTATTTTACATTGCTTCTCGGGCAACTGACAGGTACTAGTCAAATATTAATTTAACACGCACCCAATAACAAGTTGTCGCATTCTGGAGACTTACGATATTTATTGTCTCACAGATCCAGATTAAAAACACAATTAAAAACTGTGTCCACCGGGAGTCGAACCCGGGACCTTTGGTTCAGCAGTCAAATATCTAACCAACTGAGCCACGAAGGCCGACAAGTGTTATCAGAATACAATTTCCTAATATATTTTTATATGGCGCTGGCTGATTTACTTATGATATTTATAACAATTAAGCACTACAAATAATAACACTCAATTATTATTACTAGTTGCATGTAACACATGAGATCCAACTGTCGATAGCGATAGTATGTATAGTTGAAGAATATGTACCAAACTATAAACCCATAGATACAAATTATTGAATATTTTCAGATATTTTGTTTTCTATACAACATATGTAGGTATGTATGTCAAGATAGGATAGTATGGAGGAAGATCCTTTTTCCTACCCAGAATATGCAAATAGCATGATGGTATGTATGTATGTTTGGAGATGAAGTATCAAACTACTAGTTGCATGTAACACATGAGATCCAACTGTCGATAGCGATAGTATGTATAGTTGAAGAATATGTACCAAACTATAAACCCATAGATACAAATTATTGAATATTTTCAGATATTTTGTTTTCTATACAACATATGTAGGTATGTATGTCAAGATAGGATAGTATGGAGGAAGATCCTTTTTCCTACCCAGAATATGCAAATAGCATGATGGTATGTATGTATGTATGTTTGGAGATGAAGTATCAAACTATTAAGTCTTCTTACATATTGTGTATAGGCGACTGCCATACAAAATGTATGAAGCGATGTCGTCACTAAATTCAATTTTTAAAAAAATTGTTAAAAAAAAATTGAGATCTTCTACTACAATGTTAATATTTTTTATAGAAAATTAAATTATCTAGTTGGGGTGTTTCGGTTTTTTTCGATAATTGTAAAAGTTTTGGAAATATAGGCAGTTAAACTCATAAATTTATCATAAAAAAAATATTTTTCTTAATAAAAAATGTTTGAGAAACCCTGGAATTTTTTTGAAAAAACTAATTTGAGATTTTGTATTTGTCTATGTTTGTACCAATTTTCAGCGTTCTAGCATTTATGGTTTCTGAGATATATGGAAAAATAAAATAAAAATTCAAAAATTGATAACCCCTGACTGAAACAAAAATTCAAAATTCCGAGTATAAAAGTTTTGTAGGCCTGTAACTGTTTATATATTCTGAAATTTTAGGCTCTGTAAATTGAGCGGATCAAAAGTTATAAGGGGGGGACGGACACACAGACACACACACAGACACACACACAGACACACACACACACAGACACACACACAGACAAACACACACACAGACACACGAAATGTTCTACTCCGAATTCTGAGTAAATCCGTGTATGGAACATATATGCTGCGAAGCCTCTAAGTTGGTGTTTTTTGACTTCAAAGATGGAAAAGCCGTGAAAAAAGTAGACCTCTCCATACAATTCTCGCGTATTCTGGCTTGATACATTGTCGATATGTTAAGAGAACAAAGTTCTCCTGAACAAATCGACAGTTGGACTACCATTATACACTTCCTCAAAAGAATTAGCAGATCAATGCGTAAATTGTAATTTATAAGTGCAAAATAAAACGAAACAAACGCTTCATCAAGCTTTCAATTGGGAATAGTTCACCCATCCAGATACTTAACATATCAAAGGATTAGGCTCTGAGGAGGTCTCTATACTACCTAACAACCCTACTGATTCCCGAATATTAACGTTTAAAAAATCTTTAACGATTCTACATGTATTCATTATTACCGATTTTTGCATATTTATTATTAAGTTTTTCGATAAATCTATAATTTCTAAATTACGGATTAACGATTTTGGAATAATGCCAGTGGCTGAAATAATGAACGGTAATATTATTATTTTACGAAAATGCCAAAGTCTTTTAATCTCGTTATCTAAAGCGGTGTATTTTCTTATTTTTTCATCAAAAGTTTTTGTAATATTTAAATACTAAATTAATATTATTTTCAACAATGCATTACAGTGGTATTATAACTCCCCCCCTTCAAATATTTATAGATCAATATTTATATATTTTTCCTAATATATTAAATACAAATTATTATTATTTTCAACAATATATTACAGTGGTTTAATACCCCCCCCCCCCCCGCACCACAAATGTTTTGCGAAAGACTATTGAAGAAACCCTGAATTCGCGAAAAATTATTTTCCTGAAGGAAATATAAAATTGAAGTTCGAACTTTTTAGTTTTTTGTTCAGGTGGTTTAAAACTTGTATAAAATTTATTAATTTCTCCAAATTATCTATGAATAGGTAAATTTCGGTAGAATGGTTTGTTTCAACTTCTTTTTTCCAATTTATAATGTACAAAGTTCTTCTAGATAATATTTTTTTTTTTTTTTTTTTTTTTTTTTTTTTTTTTTTTTTTTTTTTTTTTTTTTTTCAAAAAAATGAATATGTCCTTGTTAAACAAGTACATATACATCTTCCTACGTTCCCTAAAATAAGCAAATAAATGCTTGTGCTATAGGTGAACGAAATCGGTCGTGGCAGGATTCGAACTCGCGACCACTGGATTACTAACCCAGCGCGCTAACCGCTCTGCCGCCGACCCATCTATATTAATAAGAGAAATAATATATATAATATTATTTCTCTTATTAATAATAATTTAAAAAATGAAGGTTGACTCCATTTTCTTTTAGTTTGCCAATCGACAATTCTTCATAAAACTTTGTTTTATCTTGTTACATATTCCATCTAAAATATTTTGTTTTGTATTGATTCTCAGGTAACTAACAGGAACTTTGTTAAATATTTATTTAAAACGCACCCAATAACAAGATGTCGCATTCTGGAGACTTACGATACATATTTATTGCCTCACATATCCAGACTGAAAAAACAAATAAAAACTTTTTCTCCGCCGGGAATTGAAAGCGGTACCTTTGGTTCAGAAGTCAGATATTTAAGTAACTGAGCCATGAATGTTTACATTTCGTGGAGAGCACATGATGTAGGTATAATCCTTTTAAGTTTTTACTGTTTATAATTTTACAAAATAAGATCTTCTATAAAACTATATATTCTTTAGAAACAAGACACATTAAACAATTTTCTCCAGTTTCTTTTTCATTTGTTAAACATTAATGTAATCATACGTCTTGATATTTAATAATTTTATTTACCATGCTAGTAAAAATATCACGTGAAATTTCAGGATTCATACTCAAAGTCCTTGTTCTAAGGTTTTTGTGCCGCGTGTATTCAAGACATTTGTACTAACTTTTTATGTAACGTTGATATTATGTATGTATGTATGTTGAGTCTGCTTTAGAGATCTTTATGTTAGATAATTACCTACATTTCTATGTTAACATTTCCGTAGCAAGTAACTGACGATTATCAAGAGAGTACTTACTAAAAGAGTGTTCATAGTTTCAATGTTCAGATAATAAATACCATTGAAAATGGATTTCTTCGTATCACTTCATACTTTCTTTCAAATTTATTTTATTTTGATTCATGTTTTTGGAATAGTTTTTTACATGACATATTATGATTCGATTAAAATTATTCGATAAGTAAGTTATTATTAAGAAGGAGAAGGGAGGCCTATGTCCTGCAGTGGGCAAACACAGGCTGATGATGATGATGTTGAAGTTATTATATTAAGCACCGTCAATCCATGCGTGATTATTAAATTTTTAATGAGATATTTTTCAATGATGTGATTCCATAAATATGTATTACAAATACTTTTGAGTTTATAACGTATATGTATGTCGAATGTTCTGTAGATATTGATTATAGACATAGATTGCTTAATTTCTTATATTATGTGTCCAGTTATTGCATTAATACGCTATGAAGCATTGTGTTGTTTCATATTATCACATTATAACATAACATAACATAAATGACAACAACGGGTGTGCATATTATGGTAGAAATAATATTAGAATAATAACATATCAAAATTTACTGTATCAGTTAATACTTTTGTGTTTAAGATATTGGTAACTATGTAATATTGTAATTTACTGTGTTGTGATGTCTGGTGTCCGCTCTATGTAACTATGTATAACCAAAATGTCAAATATTTGGCTTGGTAAAATTGTAAACTGCTAGCCCTAGAACAGGGTTACCTAGTTGGGCAGCAGTAATCTTCATAATAGTCTTTGTGATAAAGGTGTGAAAAATAAATAAATAAATAAAAATAAATATTGTTTTTATTAAAAAATATATACGAGTATTTATAGGCATATCGATAAAAAACATGAAAATTTATATAGCATAACTTGTAACACAAAATATATATTCAAGTGAAAGTTTTCATAAACATTGATATTTCTCAATTGTATCAAAATGCGATGATCCCACATGTGCGTAGATTTCCTTGTAATTTATGATTGAATGGTCTTATACACCTTTAATTTTTCTAAGAAATAAATGCGCCAAAAAAGTAAAAGACATATTATTATACCTATACATTAACGTTGTATATTTTTGTAGGTAGTGGTGATAATGTCGCTATGTTCTAGTCTGATATTTTGACTTAATTACGAGTTCTACGACTACTTACCGTTCTCCATCAGGTCCATTACCCGGACTTCCGTCTAACGGAAGCATCAGGCGCCGGTGCCGGTCCTCGGTCCTTGGGGAGGTTTCAATTACATAGTTTTTCCAACAATCTTGAGCTAGCTGCGCCCAAAATCCGTTATCTGCAGTCAAGAACTCTCTCCCGGTCACGTTTTCAATTAGATTTTAAGCTTTCAAATCCTTATTTATACGACGAAGCGATTCATGGCGAAATTAACCTGAAACTTTGCTAACTTATAATTCCTCCCTTCCTCGATCGTTCGGTCTCCTCGTTGTACACTAACTCTACCAATTTATATATTTCATGTTTTTCCTTATTACTTTCGGTATCCTTTATTTACCAGGTTTTATATATTTGAAGTAAACATAGATGGGTTTATTGCTTTATAATAAGGTCAATTTCTTTAAGCCATTCAGAGTATGCATAGTATCCACATCGTAAATGCCTCGAGTCGCCTCAGAGTTGCTTCACTTACTAAGCTACTTCTTCTTTTCTCAACCTTCAACCTTCCTTCGTCCAGTAATGGACATAGGCCTCCCCCTGAGACCTCCAGCCACTCGTCTTATATCATCAGACCACCTTGTTTGGGGCCTTTCTACACTTCTTTTGCCCGTTATAGGTCGACTTTCTTAGTCTATCTGGAGTGGTTCGGGGGGACATGTCCTGCCCAGCTCCACATCTGCTTGGCAACTTTTTGGAAAAAGTCAGTCATTTTGGTTTTTTCTCTTATCCACAGGTTAGATTATCTCTTTCCGAAAAACCCAACATTAAATAAATACAAAATATAATGATAATTTTTATTTTGCCAATTAAAGTATTCTAAAATATATGTAATTGCATGATGTTAACAATTTGGAAATATTTTAACAATTTTGAAAATAGGATGGGAACAGAAAGAGGTTTATAATATGCTACTGCTGAATTATGTAGCATTTTGTTTGTAAACACAAGAGTTTCACAACTATACGCAAGCGTCAAAGACTTTCTTTTCAAGATAATTCGGAGACTTGAAGATGTAAGAGAGTGTACCAAATGGGGCCCATGCTGCTATGAAGCTAATATTGTTTTCAATATATTTCCCTGTGATGTTTATTGACAAAAGGTTTTCAGATCACTTATAACTGATTTAGTGTTTTGATATTTGTAGTAAACACGTAATCTAATAATCATTGAAAAGCGTGATTCGCTTTGATGCTTAAAATTGTTAGTATACGCTCATTCCCCTATACCACATTTAAACTTATTTATTTATACATACATTTATATAATTGACAAATAATATTCGTAACTGCAATGCCCCACTATGTAAAAAACCTGTGCCGGGGCTAAAGCATTTTGAAATAATGTTACATATAACATTAGTTTGAATGTTGGTCAACAATCTTAACCTATGTACATAAAATAATAAATTTCTTGATATAAAATTAATATTCTCTTAAGAAAATAAAATATCAATTTTCATTTTACTTTAAATTTTGGTTTCCTTAAAATTCAAATCACCGGAAAATATTTCGTTACGTTATTATCCAAATATGAACCTGTGCCTCGCCCAAGTAGGTTTACAAGTATCCACTCGGGGCAAAATTTTTGGTGATAAATATACGATTTGGGCCAACCTTTCGGTGTCGTGGAAAAGCGATTTTTTAACGACATGGGACACGTCCGGGGCGAGGGTGGAGGGTTGAGGTGATTTTCTTCTCTTTCCGCCCGATTGAGCATCCGAGCCGCATTAACGATCCTTATCTCTCTCACTCTTCTGACGACTTTCTTCGACCTGCTCTTTTGACTTGATTAAAAAACTTGCCCAATCAACGTTTGTCGAATGGGCTGCGCCGATTAATGACTTGCCATGAAAATTAGTTACCAACTTGATGATAACTGATACGGCTCCATTATGTATGTACCAACTTTTTGTAACGCTTTGTCAAAATACGAGTCGTCGGGGAGGGGCGTTTTATTTTGAACAACTTTGCAAGCGGTTCTTAAAAGTAATCGCAAAAATTTATTCAAAGGATTATCGTAAGCTGAAAAGTTTTCTTGTTGGATAATTTCGTTGAACTAAATTGAAGTTTGGTGTCTGGATGTTTTTTTATGACATGAGCTACATTCCCTCCTTCCTCAAATAACTTGTAACACCGACTAAATGAATAAGGTATAATTTTTACTTGTTTTTTTTTTGCAAACTAGAAAAGTTTAAAATATTTGAGTTATTTTCAAACCAGTTCTTTGTATTAGAACTGTTCAAGACTATGCACAAACATGTTCTTTTGTTATTTATATATTTTTTCTATGACATATTGAGATAAATATACGACAAAATACACTGTTAATTATTTGAACTGTGACCAATGATTTATTGACTAGTGAATATGGAAAATTGTTGTGTTTAGATAATATCCATATCCGGTCTGGTTAAGTACTGTGTAACATCTATTTGTCGCTTCAAACTTTATATTAAATAACCGTTATCATACATAGATACCTACGTACCTAGTTTGGTGTTAGTTGGCTGTTGGCCTTTGAGTGTATTATTTGTTAGGACAGAGGTCTAAGCCGATCCGATAGCAATAATATGGGGAACCACCACACCACCATTCTCTCTCTATCTCTCACTCTTCAGAAATTACAGACACGCCGGAGCAATATAATATTTAGGTCCCTTCAGGTTTCGCTAATGTTTTAGTACCAACCTACCGAGACTTAATTAATTGAAAGCTAACTCTGTTTAATATTGACTATGATCGGATAACAATCGGACCGTTGATTATAGAAACGGGTAAGTTTATTTTGTTTGTCGCTGTTCTGTTCGATTTTGCCGCAATCGCCCAAGTTTTTCTCGTTTCGATTTTTCTTTCTGGCGTTATCTTACGATGATTTTCGTTGTTTGGGTTTCTTTTTTTTTCTTTTGGTTTGGGATATTATAATGAAATTGTTGTACCTAGTCAATATTTTATTTGCATTGCATATTTTTGATACAGGCGATGATATTTTGATGATAATTTTTCTTTTCGGATATTCTTAATGAATATTAGTCTCCGGTGTTCCTGTGAATTGCACCTCCTTTTTTGTTTCATTCAGTTCTCGGGTTAAGTTGCTATTGGTATTTGAGAAATGTGCCAATTTTGACATTTTGGCATTTATTAACAATCTTCTTCATAATAAAATTGATGGATTTGCCGGTAACTTTGTCGTAGTCCATGATAAAAATAATAATAGTGCAAATATTTTGCTAAATACCACTTGATGAGTATAACTTAACTCTACTTACTTGTTTCGGGAGAGCACTTCTTCCATCGACAGGTGTGTTATATCTTGTTAAGTTATACTCGTCAAGAGGTATTTAGCAAATTATTTGCACCATTATTATTGTAATCTTCCTCATCGTCATTATTTTGTTATTTTAGAATATCTATTTATTTATTCTATCAAATATCATATTCAGTAGATTCGTGCCATTCTCATGCTTTTATAATATTATTTAGGAGAACATTCGTGTATTTGAATGTTTGTCGGTCCGTGTTTAAACGAATTACTTTAGCATTGTATGTTTTATTGTTTGTTTTTGTTAAGGAGGTTAATATATTATTGTAGTTCCAACAATCTTGTTTTATCGTTGGTACTTAATTTGAATTAGTATTTTGATAAATCTCTTGCTCTTTTGGATTATGGCGTGAAATATAATATACGAAAGCTTATTAAAGTTGAATTTCGTTACGTTCCTTTGAGTTTGAATACGTTTTGGTCTCGATTGAGCCCGGTTTTATAAGTTTTTCTCCCCCTAAAAGCTTAAGGCATTCTGCACGGAATCCTTGTAAAGCGGCACAATCCGCGAACGATTTAATAGTTGATACGAAGAAAAAGGTTAACATCGAACAAAGTTTTATTTAAATGTTCATCCAGCTAGAATTTTAATTTTCCAAACTTTCCTTTTGTATGTAAGTCTGGCTTAGTGCGAGTTTTGTTTTATCGTAACAAAACAATTCCGCGTATTTTGTCGACACTAAACTTGTTGAGGGAATGTTTTGTTTCCAACCCGGAACCTTTTGGGAGTCCCACATCCTGGACGAGATGATATTGCCATCTGTCGACTTATATTTTAGTCAAATTCTCTCATGGACCACTGATAATACCGTGGACGGCACGGACGACAACTTTATAGCGGTTACCAATGTGACAATTGTACGCGTCTAGATTGTGTAATTTAATTTTTCTTTATCTGTCACATACATACACACACAATACCTATACACGTATGTATTTAGTTAAACAACAACTTATTCACGGCTTCAGTAAATCATCGTCGAATTCTCTCACGGATCACCAATTTAACCAGTGGACTTCGACTTTATTGCGGTTTTCGGTGTGAGAACTTACTGTTGCGTCTAGATTTTGTATTTTTTTTTGTTTGGTAAATGTATGCATACACATCATACACATAGTTTTCACGTAGTCAAATAATAATTTACTTGACTCATCAGCACTCGGGATCATAATGAAATGAACAAAATATAACTAAACTGTTTCGCTTCTTCTTCTCCTTCTTCGATAGCGCTACAGCCCAAGTCGAGCCTTGGCCTCCTTCAAGTTTTGCCTCCAACCCCGTCTGTCCTCAGCTGCCTTCCTCCAGTTTGTAACGCTTAAGACCTGTACTGCATCCCTCCTCACCTCGTCCTCCCATCGCAACCTGGGTCTTCCTATTTTCCTTCTTCCTTTTGGTTGACCAGTCATAATTCTCTCAGGAATTCGCATATTTGGCATTCTCTGAACATGTCCAGCCCATCTCAATCTCGATAGTCTTATATGTGTTGAGATACTGGGTGATTCATATATTCTGTTCAGTTCTTTGTTTCGCCTTATACGCCACTCTTCCCCATCTTTCACTGGACCGCATATGCGGCGGAGAACAAACTGTTTCGCTAGGTACCTACCTGTATTTTAATCAAACTTTTGTTTCTCAACTTTATCTATAATAACTAAACGATTTAGCTGTTTGAACTTAACATTAGGTTAAAGTAACCACATGTTTAGTTATCACTATAGTTTGGTTACTTTTTACATTTTTTTTCAGTGTGTCAGGTTTGAATGAAAATAAATTAATAATGATGTATAGTTATTGTTTGTTTTAGAACTTCAACATTTTCAATTCTCATGAGTAACAGTGATAATACAATTAATATATTTTTTTACGGCGCTGGCCGATATACTAATGATATTAATAACAATTTAGCACTACAAATAATAACACTCAATTATTATTCTTACCATTATACACTTCCTCAAAAGAATAAGCAGATCAATGCGTAAATTGTAAATTATTTAAAAGAGCAAAATAAAATGCAACAAACGCATCATCAAGCTTTCAATTGGGAATAGTTCACCCATCCAGATACTTAACATATCAAAGGATTAGGCTCTGAGGAGGTCTATACTACCTAACAACCCTACTGATTCCCGAATATTAACGGTTAAAAAATCTTTAACGATTGTACATGTACTCATTATTACCGTTTTTCGCATTTTTATTATTAAGTTTTTCGATAAATCTATAATTTATAAATTAAGGATTAACGATTTTGGAATAATGCCAGTGGCTGAAATAATGAACGTTAATATTATTATTTTACGAGAATGCCAAAGTCTTTTAATCTCGTTACCTAAAGCGGTGTATTATCTAATTTTTTCATCAAAAGTTTTTATAATATTATTAGAATTTGGAATAGCCACGTCGCAAATATATGTTATTTTTTTAATTTTATCATGTATTATTAAATCGGTTCTGTTATGTTGAATTGACCGGTCAGTTAATATTGTTTTATCGTAATAAAGCGAAATATTATTATTTTCTAAAAATGAAATCGGATCATATTCATAATATGGTTTTATGTTTATCGCGTCAATTAATTTATATTTAATAGCTAAATTTTGATGTATTATTTTTGCTACTTGGTTATGTCTAAATGTATATTCTGATTGCGCGAGAAAAGAACAGCCCGATATTATATGCTCGATTGTTTCCGGAAAAGCCAAACATTTCCTACAACTATCAATTTATCTACAATATTTATGTCTTTTATTATATATTTTTGATAATTTTAAATTTTTATTACTCTATCCTGAATCGCTTTTATAAAACCTTGTAATTCCGCGTCCAAATCACCAATACTCAACCATTTGTTTGACCAAATTTTTTCAACATAAGGTTGGTTGAGAAATTTTGGATATATAGAATGAATTATTTTATTTAGCCACGAATTTAGAAGGTCATCATTTATATTTATAATATTGCTATTGGCATTCTCGTCATTCAATTTTGATGTTGTTAAATTTTTGTCCGCCTCACAGATTACTTTATGCATTAAAGAACTATCAGATTTTTTGTGAAAGAAAGTTTTTATCGATTCGATTTGATTATTATGTAACGATGTTATTTTTATTATACCCCTACCTCCTAAATTCCTAGGCAAATTGATTCGTTCAATCGCGGAATTAGGATGATGACAACGAAATTTATTTAAACGCGTTCTAATTATTCTTTCTAAACTATCTAAATCTGATGTATATTGCCCAAGTATTAATAGCTTTAGTTAAGTTTTTAGCTGACAGATTGCATTTTAATATTTTTGTAATCCTATGTTTAAATTTTATATTAATATCATTTTTTATTTTAGTGTGGTCTAATTTGTTAGACTGCGGATAACCTAGATATTTATAAACCTCCAACCCTTTCAAACTATCTATTTGAAAAATTCTCTGTATATCTCCACCCATTTCTTGTATTTTATCCTTTTCAACATGTAACGTTTTACATTTATCTAAACCGAAAGACATTCTAATATCATCTGAAAATGCTTTTATTATGCTAATCATTTTTTTACAATTCTGAATCAGATTTAGCATATACTTTTATATCATCCACATATATTAAGTGCGAAATTTTAATATTGGACCGTGGATGACCGTTAAGTTTTATTCCATACTTAGATTCATTTAACATTTTAGAGAGCGGATTAAGAGCTAAACAAAACCAAAGTGGACTCAATGAATCTCCCTGAAAAATTCCGCGTTTAATTTTAATTCCTGGAATTGATATTTTATTAGAATTTAAATTTATTAACATAATACATTTTAAAAAGTTTATTACAATTGGGATAATTTTGTATATTTCTAATATTTTTCACTGTTTTTATTATTATGATATTTTTCAGGAAATAATATAGGATAACAAAATATAAAGTTTCATTTTATATCCCTCACGTAGTACGTAGCTGAGACAATTGGGCGTCACACATTTATATCCTTTTATACGTTCATTGCTACTTCCTCGTGTCCGCCTTATGCATGCTTGGTGGTTATTCAGACTATTTATATT
This sequence comes from Molanna angustata, assembly GCA_963576475.1. NCBI lineage: Eukaryota > Metazoa > Arthropoda > Insecta > Trichoptera > Molannidae > Molanna > Molanna angustata. Next base: position 26,335,240 of record OY754967.1, on the reverse strand, counting down.
TCCTTCTTCAAAAATATGTATATCATTTGGAGTAAAAATTGTCTTTCACTCCACGTATTTTATCCTATCATTTTCTTAAGTCATTCATATAATGTCATGACAGTTAATATCCTTTAAATCGACGTGTCACAAGTTATTTGCCATATATAGGCTTATTGTATTGGTTGGCAGTTACTCTTATTATTTGAGCAGAAAATATAAATTATTTAAGAACAAAAATGTCAAGGCATAGGTCGAAATCGAAGATAAGGATTATGGGATATTATGTAAATTTATTAAGGTTTGTATGTTGGGTTAAGGTATTTCTGTATACCTATATCGTATTCCTAAGGGTTATGTGTTTTACTAACTTTGACAGAAATAGATAACGGCCAAATGGAATAATGAATATTTATTAATTTATTATTTATCTTTATAAAAAATGTACATGTTACGGGATTTAATGGACTGGATAAAGAAGTAATGGATGGGTCACAAGAAGGGAGAAAAAATAAGAAATAATGATGACACAAATATACCACAACAACTCACTCGTTGCCTTCAGAGTTTGTTATAACAGATGACACATAATGACAACTCATTTATAGATGCCGTCATTTTTTTTAGCCTTTTCACCGTGGAGGGGGGCGGTTTGCACATGTACCAATCAAGCAAAAATACACAAATTTGCGATCTGCCCACCCACTTGACGTGCTCAAATTGTTTACCGAAATATATACCCATGTACAATGGACACGTTATTTTGATCAAATCATATTTTGATTTAAGTACTCACTCGTATCAAATCATAGTTATGTTGATATGACTTTTTAAGTTATAAATTTCTCACGATAACTTTTCTTGATAATTTTCTATCGATTACTGATGAAGTTCAATATTTTGCATTGTACAATTGTCACCCATTGGGTATCTTACTTCGAATTCATTTATTTAACTTGTCTTATCAGCGTATGTTCACTATGTGTTAAATCAGAAATAAATAGTTATCGAAGAGGACCACATCTTTCACAATCTAAAAATCACAAAGAGTTTTTAAGACAATAGACATTGTAACATTATGCTGAGTTAGTTTTCTTCACCGCGCTGTCAGCGGCTTTAATGAACGACCAAAGAAGCTCTAACGTGACTATTCTGCTGAGTATGATGAAGCGGCATAGAGAAGAAATCAAAGTGGTAAACTATTTTGTATTCTCTTCTTTCTTTATGTGGTTCCTTATTTTTCATATGGTCATTTTTTTCGTAAGATTTCATTCCATCTAAACTCCTGTCAAATTTACTGACTGCCTTTACATATTGGTACTATGCCGGTGTTCTGGATTCAATTTCCACTAGATGAATTTCTCACAAAAAAGTATTTCTTAATAGTTCTTTCGCCAACATTGGTTACTTTAAATACATTATCAATTGGTAATTAAATAAATTGGTAAAAAGTCACGATTCGCATACGGTACAAAAAGTGTTGACAATTCCTTACATTTTTCATTATAGTCTGCGTCTTAATTATATATTTACAAACAGGATCTATCAAAAACATTTAGGCAATGATTGTATTTTTTTTTGTTTTGTCAATAAATTATAAGACAAATTATCAATCATCAATTTGTGACAAGATATCTATATGACATGTCAAAAGTAATGTAGGCCTTCCTGGTTTATTAGGTAAGATATCTGACTCCCGAGTGAAAGGTTCCGGCTTTGACTCCCGGTGACGTCACATTTTTAAATTGAGTTTTCAGTTTTGATCTGTGAGACGATAAATATCACAAGTCTCCAAAATGTGGTAACTTGTTATTAGAAGCGTGTTTAATACATATTTGGCAAGTACATACTGTTTGTTGCTTGAATGAATTGATTTTGAAAAAGCTTATGTGCTAATCAATGGCTTAATATCAATGGCTTAATATAATATTGTGGTCGATTTTTACTTTATTTTTTTTTCATTGTCCTTCGGTTCAGAATAGGCACTACGTCACCGTTTCGGGCTGCCGTGAATGAAATGGAGAAACCCTTGATAGACGCCAACTTTCGTAGAGGAGACGGCACGCGAAGAAGAATAAGTCTTTTGATTATTAAAAATACAGACGATTATTAAAAAAACATTATACATTATACTCTAGAGCAGTGGTTCTTAACCTTTTTGGAGGTACAGAACCCCACCTAAATAAAATTATATTTTTACAAATTCAAAACATGGTATATATTTATATAAAGGTGTACAAAATGAAAAAAAAAACAAAGATCAAAACATTAAATTTTAATGGTTAAATCAAAACATGAAACATATTAATTAATATTTACTTCAAATCAGACTTCTGCTGTTGCCTTTCAGAAAAAAAGTCGGGGGTCTTGACCTCCACCGAACCCCCGAGACTGACTCACCGAACCCTTGGGGTTCGATCGAACCCAGGTTAAGAACCACTGCTCTAGAGTTTTTGTGTTAACAGAGTGGAAATCCATTTTAAAATAAATAAATAAATTAGTATTTTTCCAAAATTTTTTTTTTATAATGACGACCGAACGTTTTACAATGACAATGCCAAGTCACCTTGGCGGAAACGTTCGGTCGTTATTATAAAAAAAATATATTGGAAAAATACTAATTAATTTATTTATTAATTTTCATTATATAATTTTTCGTTTCATTAATGTTAGACCGCAAACTCAACTCTCATTTATCGGTATCGTTCTATGAAGAGCATCGTCTGTCTGAATAGAGAATCATCGTCTATGGAGAATCATTAAAAAATATAAAATTATATTTATGTAATTATATAATTCCATCATCAAGTGACATTTCCAAACATCGATCAAAAATGTTATGCCTATCGTAGTTTTTGAAAAATCAAATAATTTACCGTTCATTTTGAGGGATGTTTGATTATTTATTTAATATTGCTTCTCGGGCAACTAACAGGTACTATGTCAAATATTAATTTGCTTCTCGGGCAACTAACAGATACTATGTCAAATATTAATTTGCTTCTCGGGCAACTAACAGGTACCTACTATGTCAAATATTAATTTGCTTCTCGGGCAACTAACAGGTACTATGTCAAATATTAATTTGCTTCTCGGGCAACTAACAGGTACTATGTCAAATATTAATTTGCTTCTCGGGCAACTAACAGGTACTATGTCAAATATTAATTTGCTTCTCGGGCAACTAACAGGTACTATGTGAAATATTAATTTGCTTTTCGGGCAACTAACAGGTACTATGTCAAATATTAATTTGCTTCTCGGGCAACTAACAGATACTATGTCAAATATTAATTTGCTTCTCGGGCAACTAACAGGTACCTACTATGTCAAATATTAATTTGCTTCTCGGGCAACTAACAGGTACTATGTCAAATATTAATTTGCTTCTCGGGCAACTAACAGGTACTATGTCAAATATTAATTTGCTTCTCGGGCAACTAACAGGTACTATGTCAAATATTAATTTGCTTCTCGGGCAACTAACAGGTACTATGTGAAATATTAATTTGCTTTTCGGGCAACTAACAGGTACTATGTCAAATATTAATTTGCTTCTCGGGCAACTAACAGGTACTATGTCAAATAATAATTTGCTTCTCGGGCAACTAACAGGTACTATGTCAAATATTAATTTAACATGCACCCAATAACAAGTTGCCACATTCTGGAGATTTATGATATTAATCGTCCCACAGATCCAGACTGAAAACACAATTAAAAACTGTGTTGTTTTCCTCGGGAATCGAACTCGAGACCTTTGGCTCAGCAGTCAGATATCTAACCAACTAAGCCACTAAGGCCGAAGATTATTATTTTAAAATGTTTTAATTATTCGAGCATCCTTATAATAAATATGAAGGTTGGAGTTTTTTTTTTTGAAGAAACGACCCGCGATAATGCTTCCGGAAGCTGAAACAACTTCTTCAGCTGAAATACGTGTAGCTATTACAGTTTCGTGATTTTACACATCCTTCCTTCCCATTTACACTTTTCTCTTCCAGAAGACATGCCAGCATCGCGCAGTATCTTCTTCCGACGTGTTAAAATGTTCTCGGGGATACATGTTGGATTATCTCGAATAGAACTTTGAAATTCTTTTTTGTTTGTAAAATTTTCATTTTGAGTTGCGTGTGTAGCTAAGAAAATACGAATCTTAAACCGATGTACCTACTGATTTTTTTAATGATGAATCTCATATCCTTACATACTTTTTTGATGACACCCTAAATCGATTTATAATTAATTACTGTTTAAATATCCTAAAATAGATAAAAGATAGTTACTAAATTATTTTCAACTTATATTTAAAGATATAACTTTGTATTAACCACGTTTTTTGGTTGAAACGATGCGACCGGTTTCGGAACTAACCGTTCCCTCATCAGGCTAACTTTCAACTGAAACAGAATGTGACGACGTGCTTACAAGAAATCTATGGGGGCGGAGGTAGAGGTAGGGTGGGGGTACTTAGGGTTGGGTCTTGTGCAGGGTGGGTCCGATTGGCTGAAGGATTAGAAGTAAAAGGAAACATATTTAATAATGGACTGAAAGATAAATTTTACTGATTGTTTATTATGTTCTGTTTTGAATTAATACACTTCTTAATTTCTAGCGACTCTAAATTATCAAGAACATAATAAACAATCAGTTAAATTTATCTTTCAGTCCATTATTAAATATGTTTCCTTTTACTTCTAATCCTTCAGCCAATCGGACCCACCTTGCACAAGACCCAACCCTAAGTACCCCCACCCTACCTCTACCTCCGCCCCCATAGATTTCTTGTAAGCACGTCGTCACATTCTGTTTCAGTTGAAAGTTAGCCTGATGAGGGAACGGTTAGTTCCGAAACCGGTCGCATCGTTTCAACCAAAAAACGTGGTTAATACAAAGTTATATCTTTAAATTTAATTTGTTAAATATGAACCACAAAGTTAACATTCAAACATTTGAAAATATTTTCAACTTGTTCGGTTAATTCATAACAAAATATTGAGGTTATTGACGTCCTTGGTAATATAACGAATAAAAAGCAGATAATATTATTCTACTCATCTTGTATTCTCCTTACAAAAAAAAATAAGTAATAATTCATTTTTGTCTTTTTTACACTCCGTACTTTAATTTCACTTGTCTGTCTGTGCTGTAATTTTGCAATCAATTTTTAATACACTACTCAACCAGTTAGAGCTCTGAAACTTTAAGAATTTGTGTATTCCCGATGTATGTTTAAAATAAATCCAGCTTGATCAATTTCATATTTTCATAAAATTGAACAATTACGTATTGAAAAAAAAATACTTATATTCGGTTAGATGCAACAATAATATTTTACTGTTTTTACGTGTTTAAATTAGATAACAAATTTAGTATGTGAAAGATACTTTGAAAAGTGTAATACAATAGGTAATTTAAGTAATAGGTTGGATGTCGGTGGTTAGAAATAAAAACGTAGCGGTGAGTGTGTGTGTGTGTGTGTGTGTGTTCACACGGAATCTCGTGTTGCCGATAATAATCCCCAATGATTATTATTATTATATTTTTGGCTCCTGTATTCTGGCAATGGTTTTGCGTTTGTTGATACACACACCACAGACAAGTACAAGTACGAGAGACAAATAATAATGATAAAATTTCACCGCCCGATCTCGCCTAATGTGTTTCAATAATATCCGAACCTTTTCGGTTTGCTTCTATTTCCCGCGCCATTGTTCCGGCGGAATGGAAATTTTATTGTGCAAGTATTTATTTACATTTAATCAAAAATTTTGTCCGCTAAGCATTATTGTCGCCGTACAAAGCCCCGTGTGTGTGACTGCTGCTAGACCTACATGTATTTCGATTTGTATCAGCGCTTTTTTTAACAACAAAAGAGATTTGAAACCTAATCAAAAATTAAAATAGAGTTTTTTTTTATTTCGACGCTGTTATTTAGTAGCGAAAATAGCGCATGGAAATAAAATTAAATACACCGCTCTCTTTTGTTACTGAAGATGCGAATATGTAATAAAAATATTGAAAAGTAGAAGTGAAAAGTGGACTGTATTTTTGAAGGGCGATTCGTTGCAAACCACTGCAAGGCAAAGGAAGGATATAAGGAACACTCACTTACTTGATTTTTCCTTGGTGCTCTGCCTTGTTAGATGGTCACAATTTTCACTAGGATCCCACACACGCGCGGTAAGAAAAACAATTATGGCGATTTCAGTGAGTGTAAAGGAGCGGTAAAACGAAGAGATATGGATGGTGTCAACAGGACGCGGTGTTAAAGGAGACTGATTTTGGGTGTAGGGTGGACAGCAGTTGCAACAATATTATATGTCATTTGATATAAAAAATACGACAATAATTATAATGACATATTGGCGTCAACAGTTACATTTTTAACTAAAATGGTTTCTTTTAAAATATGTACATTTTGTCATAGAACAATGAAAGAATTGTACCTATATTGTTAGATATATAATAAAATTAAACTTCAAATTCACGCAACGAGTTTACAAGAGCTTGAGTATTTTCTATGGTTATTAAATTATTATCAAAGGAGGTGACAATTTAAATTGTAACTACGATGATTAGCTTTTATTATTAACTCATTACTTTGTTTCATTTTTCTATTAATATTTATCTCAAACATCCACTCTGTATATTATATTTCTATGATAAAAGTAATATTATTTAAAAGTAATTAAGTTTTTTCTTACATTGTCAGACTATTTCGTTGTATGACGAATGTTTTGGAAGGACGTATGTCTTCTTAAGACGATATAGCTATCATCAATTGACAATGTCAATAAAAATATAAAATCAATGCAAATACGAGTATCCAACATATCCACTTTGAATGCAATTCTACTAAAGAAATGATCTTACATATTTCGTAGTAATAGTTAACATTCTTGAACATCAATAAATCAACGTTTCTTATAAAGAATCAATTTTAGACTTACCTCGAATTATTTATGTAATTTTAAAGTGTATATGATTTTAAAGTACTATTTTAACAACCCCCGCGTGTAAAGGACTGGGTGAGGGGGTAAGCTGGGCATTATTTAGTATAGACGAGCACGCGAATTCTACTTAGAGGTGGGGTTCGTCTTATTTCCTTCATAGTTACCGAACAATGATTTATGATTGTCATTATTTTTTTCCATCGCCAATTTTTCTGAAAAATTGCTGTTCCAATTTATCAAACATGCCTTCGCAATTTTAATTTGCCGAAACAATATTTACTCGGTTAATGCGTAAAAGAAATCTTTCTCCACAATCGGCTTATTGTATATTATACTAGCTTCAATGTCCCGCCGTTGGTCAAGAATGTGAATATGTGAAAGAATAAGCAATCGTTTTTATAATGTTAATAATATACACATCCTTACACCGTGCGCAAGTGGCGAGTTTATTACCATATGGAAATTTCTTCCAACTAACCAGTATTTCCAGCCCAGAGAAGCAATATTAGCGTGAGAAATGAATTTAAATACCCAAGACGCCCGCACAGAAACCAAACGGCTTATCAACTGTGCTAGGGCGGTCGGCGATTTTTAATATTGTTACACAAAATGGGACATTAAAGGAGTCTAGTATTGGTCACAGCCTATTCGTTTTTTTATATACTGTAATTGTAAGCAAGTGTCTATAATTTTTTTTAGCAATATTGGATGATGGGAAATGGTTTAAAATTTGATTTGACACTGTGTAACACTGTGTCAGGTTAACTGGTACATGCACGCACATCAGATTTTTAGATGCTCTTATTTTTCCAAGAGGCGTGAGACAAACACACACACACACACACTCACATTTACACCGTCATTGCTTTATTATTTAATTAATATTCTAAGGCAGAGGGCTCTAACGTTGTGGAAATTCATTAACAATATGTTATTTTTGTTTCATTCCACTGTGTTCTTTTTTTACTATACATACATGTTCTGGTTTGGTCAACGACCTCCCTCTTCCTGATTCTCTTTAAGTAAACGATTGATTAATTTAATATCATTTTCACCAGTTTAATGGCATTTTATGATATCTTCGTCAAACTGATATGACAGTTGTAAAGAAAACGATAGTAGGTACTCCTCATTTTATTTACATAGATTAATTAATGCATTTCACTTATAATTTTTTGTATGAATTTTTTTATGATTATATTGCTATCATCACCTCGTTATATTTTTACTATTGTAAATTAACATTAATATCAAAATAATACTCTGTAGAAAAGTGTCATGTATTATTATGTCTGTGTTGCATGACATCCGGAGCTTTGTTGGGCGTATAATAATAATATTGATAATAATTATTTATCAGTCAATATTGGTTGGTAGGAATGTGCAGTGATTATAGACTTACATTCATATTAAGTTGAATTTTGCATGATAAACTCACGTGTTATCGCGTTGGCAAACGCCTGTTTGATAACGGTTTCTAGTATTATTTTACTGTAGGTTGGCACAAAATTTAAATATTGATACTCGTGATTATAATTCGTTATATTATAATTCAGATAGACAACCTTTTTTTATATAAGTACCTACTTTCTTGCTTCGTGTTAAAAATCAATTATCTTTCGTAGCGAAGATACCTTAGGTTTAAATATTTTATACTAATATCATGGAACGACAATAGGAAATGAGGTCCCTAAGACGAATGTGGTAAAACAATTTATGATAGGATAAGGAATCAAGATAACAGAAGAGAATGTAAGATTGAAAGGGATATTTAGAGTAGAATGAAGATAAATGCTTTGCGATGGTTCGGACATGTAGAGAGAATGAACGATGAACGACTGACAAAGAAAGTATACAAGGCTGAAAAGAGTGGAATGAGATGTAAGGGTCGACCTAGAAAGAGCTGGCATGATCATATAAATGAGATTTGGAAAGAGGGGAACATACGAAGTCAGAACAATAGGAGAGCATGTATGACGCGATGTATGAATGTAAATGAGGCAAAACAGGTATGTCAAGATAGAAGAGTCTGGCGTTCGGTTCTCTCTGCCTACCCCAAATAGGGAAACGGCGTGATGGTATGTATGTATGTACTAATATCATTTTCTATCTTGATTTAATTATAAAACACAACATTTCTACCAACAATCGTTTATTATAATATTTCGGGTTTTACAATAAAGATTTTTGTCAAGTGCATGTTAACTTTAATAAGTACAATATTAATAAGTAGAGAATATTGATATTGTGCTTTTTGTAGTTTCTTTACATATTCCTTAGTTTTTTTTCAGCTGATAGTTTTTCGTCTTACGATGGTATTCATTTCTAGAGTATTTTATGAATGTGTATCTTGATTATGTGTATGAAAGTGAGTAACTATTTATCATTCTTTTAAGGAAAATGAAAACTACGTTATTTAATATCGAGTTGTATGATAGTTTTTGGTTCTTTCTGCTTTCCTGAATAAGGACATGTCGCGACATACGTACATATTTGTTATCAAAAAATGTGTAAAAAAGGAATGTCATGCATAAATTTGTTCAAACACGTTTACGACAAATAAGAATGAAAATCTATGATAATTTAACATCTTAAAAGTATCAAAATATTCTCTCGTTCTTATCTGAGTGTTGTGATCTTTTTAAAACATTCTCTACAAAGCACCTACCTTTTTTTCTACCTTTTTCAAATAACGTATTTCAAGCATTATCTTTCAATATTTTTTTTGTTTCTGTTAACTGAACTCCCAATTTTATGTTTGAGGGATATTTTACATAATAAGGTATGTATTGTATAGTACAGCACAGGTACTCTCTATTGAGAAGATTTTTCCGATAAATTTATTTTCGATTTCTGATTAAAATCGTTGTGTTTTTTTGATTCCGTTGAAAATGGAAAATACTGTTATCTGTTTTATTAACAGTGTATTGAGCCAGGTTCGGTGGAGCATTAAGTCTAGATAAGGGGGACCGAACCACATCCAACCATTGCTCTATTTTCTTTCCCTTTGTGCTTGTACCGTGTGTACCCGAGCGATCAATTATTTCCAAGTAAACAAAATTAGTCATTATTATATTTTTTCGATCACGCAGTTTACTGTTTTTGTACGTAGGCGTACATGATAATCGCAAAGGTTTTATGTTTGTTAATGATTTAGTTTTTCGTGTTCAATAGACACAAATTGATACATTCAAAATATATTTCATTTCTTCTTTTGAAGTACATTCAGTTAGACTATGGAATAGCCTAAGTCCTGATGTTACGTCGTCTATCTCACTAAACATCTTCAAGAAAAGGCTAAAGCAAAAAATATTCATCTGTCAACATCTGAATACATATTTCTCTCCTCTTCCTTTGCTTATCCTTTAGTTTTCCTATCATTACTATGAATTGTTCTTATATGCTATCTTCTTTTTTTTTGCTTTATTTTGACTCGCAGTATAACGTTACTCCCATTACAGTGTAAAAGCATTCAATGGTTTTTTGATAGGATTAAATGAGTAATGAGGTATGTTATATTGAACTAAATAAATAAATAAATTAATTTAATATCATGAAAAGGATGTCTCTATTATGTGAACGACATTGTGAAAGAGGCTTTTGTATGAAGCTTGAACAACACAAGAACAACATGTTTTAAATGATGTATGAATGTTGATCAGGCGATTGATGCGTGCTAGGATAGATAAATATGGCGTTCGGTTCTGTCTGCCTATCCCCTAAGGTAAATTACGTGATGGAGTATAACTATGTATGAATAATGTTTTTTTTGTGTATTATAAAAACATTTTTTTAAAATAATATAATTCAAAAATAAAAAAAAACAAGATCTTTTTAATTCTTCTTAACTAATTCATATACTTGCTGTATCGTTATTATTTGTAGGGCAAGTTGACACGGTGGTAGCACTAATGTATTTAATCCTCATCAACTAAAACTAATGAGGTTTTATGAAATAATTATAAATTTTAATAATATTGCGCAATTGGCGGCGAGATTATTGGTATAATTTCTTCCAACTTACCAGTGATTCCTGCCCAGAGCAGCAATATTTGCATGGCAAATGAATTTAATTAAATTTCACCCCTGCTAGGCATCGAACCTAGGAAATATGAATAAATAAATATTGTTATACTATAACTAATTTTGTTAGGGAAGTCAAAATAATATATTATAAAGTGTATAAAACGTTTTCAGAATGTTAGAGGCAAAAAGTATGTCAGTGAAAGCGCATGATAGCATGTATGAATGTTTCTGAAACAAAACGTCAACCTTGACATACAACTTTGTTTATGAAATAGCTTTTCCTACCTGTTTATATGTATTAAAATTTACTATGCATTAAATATTCCTGTTCTTGACACCCATCTTACTATGGTGAAATACTAATTGTCTTGACATTTCATGTTACAAAATACACATTAAACTTAAGCTGACATCGGTGTTGTGAACAGACATTCTAGGTTTGATTATATTTGTATTGTGAATGATTTAATCTTAATTCAATTTTATAAAAAAATGTAGGTTTCTAGTTAGCGTCCTTTATTTATTTAACATGTCAATAGAATTGTTCATAATGTTTTTAAAAAGAATCGTTTTTTATGAGTTTATTTATTTTTGAGGATCTTACATATTTAATAATATTACTCGTTGAAGAAATATTCCTGATTTATTTTCACTTGAAACAATTAAAAAAAATCCTTCTTTAAATTTAATTAAGGTCTTTATTCAAAATTATAATATTTGCATTTATAATATATACAGATTTAATGTTTTTTTATAAGCTGAGTTAATAGTAATAATAATATTTATTTATTTATTTTTCAACTTTAAGCTATCAATGTATGAAATAAAAATTAAGTAGGTACAGATAAATTTACTCACATAAATATTCATTCCATACATCAGGTATAATCATACAATAATATCATGTTAAGTATATAGATTTTCTCTTATTTATGTAACTCTTACTTGTGTTACTTGCGTGTGTGATTGAATATGAGCTCATGTAATTTTGTGTGCATCCATAATTGGACGTCCAGCACTCATAATAATAACTAATATTATTTTCTATTTATGAAAATTGTAAGCTGGATGTCTGTCGATGTACCTTTTTTTAATAAAATAAATAAAATATAATAAATAAATAAAATAATAAAAAAAATAATTAGATACATGTAAATCTGTGTGTCATGATACTATGTATATGTGTGTAGTGTGTATGTGTGCGAGAGTGAGTGTGTTATGTCTGTATGTGTATGGTGCGTATGTGATGATGCATGCATTTATATGGTGCGTAATGATAATGAATTGCATTCTTGTATCTTTGAATAAGTCTAAGCCAAGTGTGTTTCGTGTCCATAATAAATTTCACACGTGGCGGACACGTTGACTATTTCTACCAGTCAACTACACTAGTAAATATATATAATGTAGCAAGCATAAATTTTATAAATTTTTGACTAATAAACATTTGCATGAAAAAAATACAAGATTTAATACAAACAACACAATTTATTTATTTATTTTTATAATTTATGTACATGTGTACAAAGGCAGGTTTATTGCCATGAGGCAATTTCTTCCAACCAACCCGAGCAACGTGAAGTCTCTAAGTTAAATTGGCACAATACTTATTTAGAAAAAAAATGATTAAAAAATAAAGGAGTAAGAAAAAAAATTACAAAGAGAAAAAAATGAAAAGAGAGTTAAAAAAAAGAATATTAAAAATAACACTGATCATAGCAATGAGGAAAAGGAGGTTACGGAAGGATATTGAAGGAATTCAGGGACTATTCGACAAAGTTTTTTTAGTTTAACTTAAAATATTTAAATCTAATATGGATATTACCAAAAAAATATACTAAAAATATATGAAGGGATATAGGAATTAAAGAATTATAGGTATGTGGATAAGACAGGTGACTTCAGAAGCTTCTTGAATACCATCAAGGTAGTAGGTTATCTTATACCATTGGGTAACTGATTCCGCGAATTGTGAACGAGTAAGTGTAGTGTGATGTATTGGTATTGTTTTTTGAAATATCATATTGAGTTTAAAACTGTTTATTAAATTTGTCACGCGTGCAGATTTTGATCAAACCTAACGTAAAATCAGGTGTGATGTGTAAAAAAAACTGTTCTTGTAATGCCTAACACCGAATTTTAATATTTTTTTTTTTAATAAAACATCTGTCGTATATGGATGTCTAAAAAATATGATTAGGAAAAAAAAACACATGCGTATTGACAGTAAGGTCAGAATATTTAAGACATGCGTGCGACCGATTATTATGTATGCTGTGGAAAAGCGAGCAGGGGCTCTTAAGGACAACGGTAATAAAGGTTCTAAGGTCAATCACTGGAAAAACTCCGAGATCGTGTTCGCAATGTTCAAATAAGGAAAACATGTGGAATAGAGGACATCGTTCGGTTGAGAAGATCCAGTAGAAGACATTGGAGGGACCACATAGCCAGGATGGACATAGATGGATGATAGATTTGCGTATATAGCGGCGAATCAAATACCCTCTGGCCACCGTCGGAAGACAAACCAGGAGATGGAAGGATAGTTTGACTTCGTCATCTCAGGAGGCATAGATTCTGAAGAACAGACCAACTAGGTCTATTAAACGAAGAAGAAGAAGAATTTTATTCCATGAGGTTTTATACCATGAATGAGAATCATTAATTAACTCGTAACTTTTGAATATTTCTTTAAACAACCACTTAAATGATTCGACTTTGTAATATTTTAAAATAGCGTTTATGATTTACAATTGAAAAAAGTCAAAGGTATCTGATTGATTGTATTCTTTCCGTGAATCACATAAAATTAATGTTACCTTTCGTTGTAACTAATATTTTATGTTTACGCGGACTGACGTGTTTTTCTTTGCATATTTCAACACCGAATTTATTTCTGCGCCTCATATTTTTTATGACCAATGTGTTGAAGTGTTTTTCATTTTTTCGCATCGTAAATGAATATGGATGACATCAATATTTTGGTCGTGAATTGTCGTAACGTCGATTCCACGTTATTATGGAATGAAATACGGAAAAATCATATATTATATATTATTACGTATATCTACAAGTTCGACGAGGTATATTTATGACACGATCAGCATTTTAACCCTTAAATAATACGATTAATATTTTGATGTCGTTAGAACTACACAGCTTTATTGTGTATGCGAAGTAGGTACTATGGACGTTTGTAGAATATTTTTCGTACTTGCGTATGATTAAATAGTTTTGAATATCCATTTCTGGTTTATTTTTTGAACTTCCCAATTTTAAGTTATCTTCACCGATTTAAAATTGTCCCCTCAGTCTCATGTCAGTTCTGTCAATACCCGGACCAAAATTCGGAACACATCCTGTATGATTGTTGCCACCCAATGGTGTCCTCTTCTAGGATCTCCTCGGAGCTCCTCGTTGCCGTCCGTAGGCGTCCGATTGGTCATGCGGATTTGGTCTTTAAATTGGTCTTGAAGAACAATTTAAAGTCTTCAAGAAGTTCGGTCCTAGTAATGGTGCCTTATTATTGGTAAATTCCCATTAACATTGTGTTTGACAGAGATCTTGGTCATCGGGTCTATTTTGTGTAAAACATTGAGTGATATTAGATTCATACATCAAAAGTAGGTACGTGATGGAATTCAATTATAACATCTAAAATAGATATTATTCACTTTTTATTTTGTCGACTGACGATGTTTTCTTTTACAATATTCTTTGTTTTTAACAGCACGACCGTTTCGCCTGCTGACAACTTTTTCAACTGTTGAAAAGGCCCTTATCAGTTGATAAGACCTCCACCAGGCTAAGGTCGTTCAGTATAAATTTTAAATATAATAAATATTTCAGAAGTAAATAAAGTGTGTTCTTATTATTAATATGATAATTATTATTCCTGCACTCATTATGATGATCTGATGTGGGTGTCTTTATAGACTTTGTTACAATATTGTAGATGGGTCGATGGCAGAGCGGTAAGCGCGCTGGGCTAGTAATCCAGTGATCGCGAATTCGAATCCTGCCTCGACCGATTTCGTTCACCTATATATAGCACAAGCATTTATTTGCTTATTTTAGGGAACGTAGGAAGATTTATATGTACTTGTTTAACAATGACATTCATAGTATACCTACTGTTTATACTTAGGCTTTTTTTAATAAGACATATATTGTGTTCTTTTCAGATATGACTATGAAGTGCTTCTTCAGAATTCTACATTTTGCTTGGTCCCACGCGGCAGGAGACTGGGGTCTTTTCGGTTTCTTGAAGTTCTTCAGGCTGGCTGCGTCCCCGTCTTACTCTCTAACTCCTGGGTCCTCCCCTTCTCCTCAGTAATAGACTGGAATAAGGCTGTGATATGGGCTGACGAACGTCTTCTGCTTCAGGTAAGATATTTTGTTGTATTTTATTTTTAAGTAATCAAAAAACATGATCTCGAAACGTGATATTTTAACCCCCATAAACGATTTTTTTACAATGAATGTCAAGAAGTAAAAGTTTTCATAAAAACACTATTTTTAGAACTAATGTCACAGCTTTGTACATTCTATAAAACTTTAAGCCAATAAAGTTTTATATTGTTAGTCTGAAAACCTGTTTTGAAGTATTGTATGATTTTCATATATATATTTTTGTGTCGGTATACTTATTTAGGCAACCGGCATTCATACAATGTCGCGACAATATTGTGCACACGATGAATATTTTACGCTAAGAGTGTTCAGCTACATGAAAAACAATTGATATACTGTCAAAAAATAACAGATTAATAATTGTCATGTAAATTATTATTTTTATTATTCGGTAAATGTGGCAACACTTCCAACTCTTTCCTATCCCAAAATATATAGAGGGTGCCTTATAAATGTATTTTGGGATATTATTCTATTTTCTAATGGGTTTTTAAAAATATCTTTTTGTTAATGAAATTTATTCTATTTTCAATTATGGGGAGTGTCATATCCTTAGTCATCATTGAATTATTATTCGAAAATCCAGTCACATGCACCATTATGTAAAATTAATATTGATTTTCGTTGAACACCTAGTTCTGCGAAGCTCATTTGATATCCTATATGACTATATGACTGAATAAGGCCGATGTTATTCTGTTCTGGGCGAGAACATAATTGAAGTGGGTTTAGTTGGTGGAAATACCTACCTACGTGTGATATAATTTGAACATTATCTCTTGTGCACTGAAAGCTTTCAAAGATAATGATATGATGAAAACGGAAATCAAAATACATTTTGATTATAAATAGGTAAATCAATGTCATTATGATTACCAAAAACTTGATACCTATTTTTATTGACCAGAACATCTAAATAGAGACGAAGTTGGGATATCATAGAAGAACCAGGAACTCAGGCACCTACAGGGCTTACGACCTGTCATCGGCTGGTTTACGTGATCACTGACTCCCGACAGGGAATAAAATCCAATGTTTGCGTATATGCAATTAAAAATATATTCGACTCGATTCCTACGTTTGGCTGTGAAATATATTTTTTATTTCAGGGGGGTAAGTCCCCTCAAACGGTGAAGGATATAATTTTCATATGGAGTTCTATAATATCTTGGAGATATTATAGAACTCCATATGAAAATAGATGGAGTTCTATGATATCTTAAGATATCATAGAACTCCATCTTCTTCTTCAGCCTGTTTTTTCCATTCTTGGACATAGGCCTCCCCCTTAATCCTCCACAATTCCCTGTCTTGGGCACACTGCATCTATCTCCCTCCGGCACATTTCTTGATGTCATCAGACCACCTTGCCTGGGGTCTGCCGACACCTCTTCGGCTTGTTCTCGGTCGCCATTCTACGACCTTTTTGGTCCATCGTGAATCCTGGCATCTGGCAATATGCCCAGCCCAGCTCCACTTAAGACCAGCGACCCTTTCCGATACATCGGCTACTTTGGTTTTTTCTCTTATCATGACATTCTGAATTCTGTCTCTTATTGAAATACCCAGCAACTGGAGTGAGGTTGACAATTTTCTTTCCACTTCGTCAAAGGTTTTGGCCTGTTTTGTTTTCTTCCTCTCTGTAGCCCAATTTTTGCCTTATTTGGCTCAAAAAATGGGGTTACAGAGAGGAAGATACCTGTGAGTGTGGCACTGTGCAGGACAACTCGCACCTTCTCTCATGCCCCTTGATTGGAGTTACATGTACACATGAAGACACCGTGACAGCGAAGGAAAGCGGCATACGGGTGACCGAGCACTGGAGTTTTCTAATTTGATGGTGTTCCGGACACGGAAAGTTAGTAAGTACCCAGCAACTCCATAATGATAATTTTATCCATGATATGAGTAATCAAAAGGGTTTTTATTTCACTACTTGACCGGACTTGCCCCCTGGGTTTTGTCATTAGAATTTTATCTCTCTGAATGCATCATATGTACGTTTGGATTTGTTTGAATTTTTCTATTGATTTCTTATTCTGCATAAATGCTAAATATTTTAATTTTAGTTTTTAACTGTTTTTAAGAAACAAACAAAGCCGCTGAAATTACGGCGTCGTCGGTTGCATTTAAGTATATAGTTAAGTTAAACATGTTTATGAAACCCTTGTAAATTATTAGAACTAAATAAACAAATAAATAAACTCTAGTAGAGAGATTATTTTTACTAAACATGAATATGTCCTTGTTAAACAAGTACATATACATCTTCCTACGTTCCCTAAAATAAGCATTGATGTTTGTGCTATAGGTGAACGAAATCGGTCGAGGCAGGATTCGAACTCGCGAACATTGGATTACTAGACCAGCGCGCTAACCGCTCTGCCATCGACTCATCTATTAATTATTATGAATTATTCCTATCTATTCTATATATTTTTCTTTATTCTTTCTTTTATTGTCAACTTTTATTTCTGAATTCATTATTGTTTTTTTTACTTTGTTTCTTTGCCGGAAATGTTTTTTTTAAACAGGAAAAATTGATTTTTAAACGATTACTTTTTGTTTTGAAAGATATCACCAACAAATTATCACCACGTCGAATGTGTATCATCCAACGCGCAATAATGTTACTATTGGATATCGTAGTGAAATAGAAAAAATGTCTTACTATAAAGTTAATTTCATCCGAAATCAATTTCATGCTTTTTCTATCATTTATCTTCTCGACTCACTGCGCTTGATTTAATAAGTTTACTTCCTTTAATTCATCGCGATTACTCATGAATGGTTAAAGTTAAAAAAAAACTACTCTTCTAAGTACGCTTTATTAAATATCGTCTTTTTATCGTCCATTTCATTGAAATACACAACTTTTATAGAAATATTCGTCAACTTGCTCAGAACACTCGTTCTCTACCTTTATTTTGCAAACCGTTGGGTATATTTTTGTCTTTTTCTCGTTTCAAAGTGAATAGTAGGAGTTCAAAGGCTGACGCAATGGAATTTTTAAAGACCATCTCACCTGACAACCATGCCAGGTGACAGTCGAATGAAATTCTCGATTAACTTGAATTTTGATTGAGCGATTGATAGCTCAGTCGGTCGTTAATTTGTTCACGTGTCTTGTTCAGATAACACCGAAGTAATTCTTTTTTTATGTTGATTATAAAATTTTGTTTTATGTTCGTGGCAAATAAAACGTATTTAGTCGTTTTCCACGACCGAAGGCTAAAGTTTATTTTTCGTGTACAATTGTTGTGTATGCCCAACGGAGTGGTTTCTGAATTAAATTTTATACTTCAATAATATTACGAAGCCATGTAACGTAACGTCTGTTTGCCAAAATGTAATCCACAGAATCGCCGAACTTTAACTTTGAACCAATTATTTATAAATATATACTTATTACAAATACACACAGAATACATTTCATTTTGTCATTATCGCAATCAGAGTCAAACTATAACAGTTTTCAATTGGTTTTAAAATGTTCTTAGTTAAATTTTATTCTTTACTTTTGCTTATAGACATTTCTTGGTGAAAAATACACACCATCATGCCATGTCCCTCTCGGGGTATGCAGTAAGGTATTTAGCAGTCTCCTACCCCAGTCCATAGGGAACGTTATAGAACTAAGTAGTTCTGTTCGTCCTCGAAGCGGCTGCTCGTCGGACAAAACAAGAAACTACTATCATGCATATTTCTTACCACTACCACTATGAGACCAATCACAAACGTGGACGCCTGTCAATCATGGCGAGGGTTATCCTCCCAACAGTGCCACGGTAACATTAGACTATCACAGGTAGCTTTCGCCACGCCTGTAGTACTTTCAGTTCTTCGATTTCCACCTGTCTCATCATCATGGCGGGCTACCGCCGAGCGGGTCTCTCGGTGTAGGCAGAGAGAATCGTACGCTACACTTTTCTATTCTGACACGCATCGTCTCATAGACAGTCTCATACACGTTCACCTGTTGTTCACGTCTTTGAGAATATATTTTATGTGCCATCCCTTTATTGGGCGGCCCCAACCTCTCATTCCATTCCTGTCTGCACTGTATATTTTCTTCGTCAGGCGTTCCTCATTCATTCTCCCCATGTGGCCAAACCATTTCAATGTGTTCACTTTCATTCTATTAATAACATATTTCTTCATCTTACATTCTTTCCTTATGTCCTCATTTCTTACCCTGTCATACATCGTTCTATTTCTTCTTTACAATCTCATTTGAACCGCCTTTTTTCTGCTTTCGTGCGACTTCTGCCATATCTAGGTTTCACTTGCACACGTCAAGTTTAGCAATACGATAGCGTTATGAATGGCAACTTTGGCTTCCTTTGATATGTTGGGATCATCCGTAACTGGTCTAAGTGCTCCATTCATTCTATTTCTTGCCATAACTCTTATTTCGATCTCCTTATCAAGCCGTCCATTCCGTTGAATCTTGTTTCCTAGATGGACATATTCATCGACTTGCTCATGAGATGAAACGTTATGATTTTAAATATCCTCATTAAAAAAATAGCCAAGTATGGGATACATGGTGATCTATTGAGATGGTTGAAATCCTACATAATGAATCGAAATCAACTTGTAACCATAAACGGCTTTGAATCCCCACCTATTGAAGTTACATCCGGTGTACCACAGGGATATCACCTAGGTCCACTTTTGTTTCTTTTATTTATAAATGACCTGCCTTCTCTCATTAAATGTAAATGTATTATGTACGCCGATGACCTAAAATTATTTACTTCTATACATACCATTCAGGATTGTCACTTAATCCAGCGAGATCTTGAAACCCTGCATACATGGTGTAACGAAAACGAAATGTTTTTAAACATAAAGAAGTGCAACTCCATCTGTTTTACTAAAAAAAAAATTGATCATCTGTATTCTATTAACGGTGAAAACCTAAAACAATTAACCTCTGTAAGAGATCTTGGCGTAACTCTTGATAGCAAACTCACTTTTAGAATTCATATTGACGAAACTGTAACCAAAAGCTAACAAGATGCTAGGTTTTATCACCAGAATTACTAAAATGTTCAGAAAGCCTGAGAGCTTCAAAATTCTTTATTTTTCTCTCGTACGTAGCATCCTTGAGTACTGCTCTGTCGTTTGGAGTCCACATTATGCTACCCATACAAATACAATCGAATCCGTTCAAAAGAAATTTCTTCGTATACTTGCCTATCGTACTGGCGATTGTCGAAACCACAACTTAAATACTTATAATGACCTCCTTAATCACTACAAAATCAAAAGTCTCTCATCCCGTCGTCGAGTCACAGACTTGATCTATTTGTATAAAATTATCAAAAATCAAATTGACACCGAACTTCTATCTGAAATAAAACATCACACAAATTCTCGTATAAGGAACCCAGAACTATTTAGATTACAGTTTTTCAACATTAACACAAGTTTTTTTAATCCCACTAGTTGAATGTAACACATGAGATCCAACTGTCGATAGCGATAGTACGTATAGTTGAAGAATAAGTACCAAACTATAAACCCATAAATACAAATTATTTAATATTTTAAGATATTTGATTTTCTATACAACCATGTAAAAAATTCCAGGGTTTCTCAAACATTTTTTATTAAGAAAAATATTTTTTTTATGATAAATTTATGAGTTTAACTGCCTATATTTCCATTTTTTTTAAATATCGAAAAAAGCCGAAAGGCCCCAACTAGAACATTTAATTTTCTATAAAAAATATTAACATTGTATTAGCACATCTCAATTTTTTTTTAACAATTCTTATAAAAATTGAATTTAGTGACGACATTGCTTCATACAATTTGTATGGAAGTAGCCTACTCACAATATCTAAGAAGACTTAATAATTTGATACTAATCTCCAAACATACATACATACCATCATGCTGTTTTCACATTCTGGGTAGGATCAAAGGACTGACCTCCATACTATCCTATCTTGACATACATACCTAGGTACATGTGTTGTATAGAAAACCATATATCTTAAAAAAATTAAATAATTTGTATTTATGGGTTTATAGTTTGGTACTTATTCTTCAACTGTACATACTATCACTATCGACAGTTGGATCTCATGTGTTACATGCAACTGGTTTAAATATTTTTTATGAGCCTCGTAATGGTATATTGGTTCTCATGGGTGTATATTGTTATAAATCAAATAAGTACACATCCAATAACAAGTTGCCATATTTTTGGTGGCTTAAATGTTTATCGTCTATATACTTTGACGATACTGGCAGTCCACATTTTACTCCTTGGTATGTACATAATAACTTTGATTCTCTATATTATTCTTGCCGTTAATAATTTACCAAACTTATTGTATTGACGTTATATATGTGTAAAGGAAAATCATTAACTTCGCTAATAAATCATAAAAAATATTTCCGCCTTAGCATTTAAACAATAAAAATACAAAATATTTTAATGTTTGACAAGGAATTTTACCATGCACGTAACTTCATGGCATATGTACCTACTTAATGCCTTACTTCGAACCACTGTATATTTAATTTTAAAATTAATACAGAATGGTGGGATTATTATCATTAAGAATTTTCTTTCAACAATACTAGGCAACGACGCTGATTGTACTCGAAAATAAGATCTTAATTAAATCTTAAGTTTTACTAGATTGGATTAGTATGACATGATTATTGTTGCACGTTCAGTAGATTATAGAGACAAACCGCGATTGATTCACGAAAAAAATAGTAATATTCCTGTTGTGGCAATGTTATCGAGCTTAAACATGTTTGACTTCACAATATATTTACCATCAAGTAAATTTATAATTCTGTACAATCTTAAAATATTATTCGTATAATGAGTTGTGTACCTATATAATATTTAGTTACAGTGTTTTCTAAAAAAATATCATTAGCATACCAACATTGAAAATAAAATTTAAAAAAAAAGCCAGGATAAAAATATGCTCGATTAATGGTGGAAAATTAGCATAGATTTAAGGGAGTTTAAAAGTTTTATTGAACCACCGACCTGGGAGTAGTTTGCAACTGCGTAGGTATACGTACATTTAGAATTATATGGTTACATTATGTTAAGAATAAATTATTTATGAATATATGAACTTTGTATTCGTAACTGCTAAACAGAATTATGTTTAACAGACTTTGTTACACATACATAAATAATCATAATTTGTCGTGAATTATTGTTTGTTTTGTACTTTCTTATCTAGGAAAATAAACAGGGTGACTAGGACTATTTTGTTTTTTATTTTCATATAATGTTTACAAGTAGGTATATGCTTTATTTACCAATTATTTATATGTTGATTTTGGATACTCTTTATGATGAAAATATTAAGGTTATCAAAAAGTTATGTATGATTAAATCCAACATAATCAATGTATGTGATGTGCTGCAGCGAGTTTTAAAACTACCTAACATACGATACAGAAAAACTGATGTTTTTTGTGAAAATATTGCAACGCTTCTCATGCATTAAATTAATAGATTTACAAATAGAGGATTGACTTGACTGAGAGGATTGTTTGTTTTCTATTAGAGAGAAGACATTTTGATAAACCAAAAATTAATTGAAGCAGTTAACAAAGAAGAAACCGAAACCAAATCATTTAACTTTTACAATATGCCAGCAAATTATCCTTTCTTAAAATGGTCTCATGAACCTCGAATATTTTCGATGAAAGGTACAATATTATTTAATTCAGAAACATGTTAATACCATATCAAAAAAAATATTTCCAAATTTATTTATATTTTGTCTACGGCCCTCTCTTTCCGCAGCAATGATCTGTTACGTCCCATAATGCGAATAATACGAGCAGTGCGGTATTTTCTCGAGCGTATTACGAGTCACTTCTGTAAAATCCACTTAATGAAAATTCACGCATTTCTGTCTGGCGTTTTCACTGAACTGCGGAGCATTTGTTCAAAATCGTATCTCAACCGGCATCCTTCAATTTCGTGTAAATTCTTAACCAGTGATTTCAAAGGGGGATTCTCTCGCGACACCGTATTTTAATGAGGGTACGTGATTTCTTCAATGACGTTATTTCAAATAATCCTAATGGAGTTATTATTGCTGTTTTTGGTATATCTTCCGTTTCTACTGGAATTACGCTATAGCCAAATCGATTTTTGAGAACACCTTTGCGTCATGTAATTTATGTGTAAAGTCTTGTAATTGCGGTATTGGATATTTTTTGTTTTTGTTGTTGCATTCAATCTTCTATAATAACCACATGGACGCCAATCCCCATTGGATTTACGTACCATGTCTAATGGACTTGCCCAATTGCTTTTTGATGGTCTGCATATGCCTTGTTCCATCATAAATGATTTTTTTTTGCAATTTGGCGTTGACTTGGTGCTAATCTTCTTGCTTTTGATGTAACTGGTGCTTATGTGTTTAAATATGTTGCGTTACATTATGATTTACTTTTGTTTGTTTCAATGTTGATTTCGTTATATTTGGAATTTTTTTTTAATCTCATGGAACTTTGTAGATGTTTGTACAATAGCAATGTCTATGACGTAGGTTTTATACATTCTTCCTGTTGAAGTTAATACAGTTAGTCTGTCAATCAATGCTTTTCTTTTGAGATCTACCATTATAGTAATGTAGAAAATCAGCACCCAATATTGGTTTCGTTACATCAGCCACTATAAATTTTTCACTTATGGTTTCGCCTTAATCCTTGATTCAAATTTATAACTTTATGTCCTTAACTTGGAATAAAAGTGCCATTTGCTGCGTAAAATGGTGTTTGCTGAAACAGTGGTAATTTTTGGTAAAATTGAGATCTGCTCCCGTGTCTACCAAGTATTTTGTTCCTGTAACAATGCCTGTAATGAAGAGGCCATACTGTTTACACGTCGAGGACGCCTCTGACACTTGACGCATTTCTAGTTTTCTTTATTGTCGAATTTACAGGGCTTTATGCATTTAAAGGCCTTTTTATCAAATTTCCTGTGATAGTAGCATATATCATTGTTGTTGTTTTGTTGATTCTGATGTTTATTTTTGTAATATCCCCTATTTCTGCTATTTGATCTCGATCTGGATCTATTTCTCCAATGATTGTTGTTATTGTGGTATTGTTGTCTCGATTGTATCTGTGTGCATTCCATTCTTGATATTTTATCTGTCAACATTTGAATTTGCTGTTGCATACTGATCAAAATATTTTCTGTTGTTGTGTTTGATTGTTTTCTAGTTGACTTTGAAAATGAACTGCTCGAATGTCTTGTCTGTTGTTAACTTCGGCGATTCGATCTGCTGTATCTGCTAATGAAATCAAATCATTTGTTTGTATCGATGATATTATTTCTTGAGGGCGGTAAGGAAGTCTCTGTATCCACAGTGTTTTGATGAAAGCATTGTTCGCCAGTGTAGGTCCTTCCAATTCTTGTAATCTGTCGATAAGTGTTTTTTTCGAGTTCTCGTATTTATCTTTCATTGGAGGACATTGTATAACATCTGCGACGATGGAGATTGTATTGACGTTTGTACAAGAGTTAGACTGAAGGGATGGGAGGTACTGAAGGGACATGAGTTACAGGAGAGATTGATTTATAATTATAAAATGAATGTGAGTCTCTTTAGAAAAAAAAAATTCATTTGTGTCAAGGCTTTAGGTTCTTTTAGTTTAAATGTTAAATTGTATAGTGAGTGAGAAATTATCTCAATTTAGGTATATAGTCCTCCGGACGTTTTCATTGTGTTTTTTTTTATATAAAACGTATTTCGACTCTCTTTATCTCCATTTTATTTTTGTATAATAAATTCGTTAGCTATAACTCCTACTTTTCTTTATTTCACTTGAATTATTAATTTTTAATTAATAGCAAAAGCCTCGTTTTTCTGTCTTTAAGATGAGTGTACTTAGAAATTTATACACACACCGTTCATTGTCCCTAGAGATAAGTTTAATGAAGAAACAGGTTTTTATGGTTTATTTTCTTTTGATTTTTTCTTTTTTATATTCCCCGAGACGAATGGAACAAGTTAGCTCGAGGCTAGTTGAATAAATTTATAGAAAACGTCTTTGGACCAAAATTTCTTATGAAAAATGAATGTATTTTGTGTAATATTAAATGATACGCCGGGTAGGTAATTTATGAGGATGTAACTCCATGTATTTATATTGCTTACCCTCGTCTATGAAAAGCACCATTTTTTATACGTAGAAATCGTATAATATTAATGGAAATAGTATTAAATATTACAATTTGTAATTATATTGTATTGAATAATATACAGTATAAAAACAACCATATTGATATTCTAAAAGGGACATATTACTAACGATCCCTTGTCTTTTAAAAAGATCCCTTTTGTTAAGGAGAAAGGAAATTATTCACTGTTTGAATTTTGGTTTCAGTGCCGGCAACCCGACATTTATTAGATATTTAAAAATATATAGTACCTATACAATCTAATTTTTTGTTCCCCATCGCACTAGGAAAACCTGTTCTGAGACGGGTCGTTTGCAATATTCCTGTTTAAATATATTATATGTTATCCGGTGCTAGCCACAATAATTATTGTCTTGAGAATTATTTAATAAATGCTATAGAATCTTTTATTATATTTATTTATTTATATCATCTCGACACTTATAAAATCATTTATAAATACTATCCCAACCTCACTAGGACTACGCCTGTTTCGAGGTTGGAGATTTACAATATTATATTTATACATTACATATAAATTCATGCACCCACCACATAAAAATATAATATTTACTATACGCAGTTGGGTACCTTAAATCATTATTATGACAATAATATTATTCCACCGCAAAAAAAGGCACACTCAACTGGTACAATTAATTCAACTTATACTCGACTTCACGTATAATGTCAGTTCTCCCCGAAGTTTACGATCGTTTGGGAAAAAACCTCTTGCGAATATTTTGCAGCTAAATTTACTTGCATTCTTTCGACAAATATTTGAACATGGTCAAAATATGAAGGTTTACGGAGCCTTATAGCGGTTTTCTGTTGATGTTCGCTCTGCGTAAGACCTCAATGTTGGTGATCGAGTCTGTTTACATAGGCATCTCACGGTGCATTAAAATCTCGAATGCTTTTTTTACTTTCAAATTATGTTCTCGTATTCTGTGTTTTAAATGTATTTAAAAATATTTTTTTTAATAAATTGTCAAGTCTGTGTGTACTATTGTGATATTTCAGTGTGATTCATTGGTGTGTTAAATTGCATCCGCATCTGCCTCGACACTATTTTTCATTTGGCCGTTTGAGCTGTGTTTGTTTGTATTAGTGGATGGGATGGGGACACCAGCCTTTTATGATATCACTTTCATACATCATAAATTATATCACTCCTCCAGCGAGAATCTACCATTGTTCGTTCCAATGTTTCGCAATAGCTTAATTTGTTATATATCTTCCTCGTTGAATTATTAGCTGAGAAATTGTAAATCCAAAGCGCTAAGCGTCGCAGTACGGTTGGCTTAGCTCACTCATTTCTCTGAACGACAAATAGACTGAAAAAATAAAACACAAAATCCAGCCGATGTAGTCCCCTCTCGCCTACCACCACCCGGCGCAGCCGAGGCGGAATGAATTGTGCCAATTACTCAAGACCGATTGGCATCCATCTTGGGAGATCACTAGATTTAGGGGACGGCATTTTAAAGGATTTAAATGGAATAGATTGTGTTATCTTAGTTTTATATTGGCAACATCGGTTAAGAACTATATGATGCTTGGATCTAAATAGATGGAATACTTCTACGAGGAAGCGATTTTCTCTGAAGAAATTACCCGCCTTAAACTTAATGATACGTGATCGAATCAATTGTGATATGGAGAAAGTTGTTGTGAATAAAAAAATTGAAACGTACTTTTTTATCATCTGAATGTATGTTTGAAAATTCCTTTTTGTTTTCAAGGAGAATTTTATGTTACATATTTAAATTTCTTCCCATTTTTTAGATTATATATTCTAACATTATAAAATCAATAGTGTAATAGTTTAAGTTAAAAATTCAAAAGAAGTACAAGCAGCAATGTTTTCTATAAGTAGTGTAGAGATATTTCATTTCAAAATAAATATAATATGATTTTTATGAAATTTGAAGAAAACATGTTCCCATGTTCGATAGTCATTACAGTTTTACGTTGGGTGCCTTTTATAATAAATGCTTTGTTTATGACTAATTCTACACTCACCACAAAGAAAAAATGTTGGCGTATGTAAACTAGGATTTTTCGTCTCAAAATCCAGGCTAATGCATCCATAATCTTTTCATTTCATCATTATTTTCTTACGACTCATCAAATAAACATAACTTTTTGTTGTTTATTTTATATGCGCAAATACAAGTAGATTCCCTGGTGTTACAAAACATTC
Source organism: Molanna angustata (assembly GCA_963576475.1). Classification (NCBI taxonomy): domain Eukaryota; kingdom Metazoa; phylum Arthropoda; class Insecta; order Trichoptera; family Molannidae; genus Molanna; species Molanna angustata. The sequence continues at coordinate 26,307,465 of OY754967.1, read as the reverse complement.
TTAAATATATTAAAATTCGACAGGACATTACATAGAAAATCTATTTTTGAAATATTCACACGCTATTTTATGTGGCTTGACTCTACGATACTTAGATTATTTATAATTTTTCTATTTTATATTTTTTCCCATTCTATTTGTTTATATTTTTGTTAGTGTATTGTATAACTTTATAAGAGATTCTCTTATATGCTCAATCTAAAAAGAAGTATATATTACTATTGACATATACATTATAACCCAACCTTTAAATGGTCTTACACCACTTGAAAAGGCCTACATCAGACCTTTTCAACTGTTTAAGTTACTTCTACGCCTATACATACCTTTTATTAAAAAAAAAAATTGGCGTTCTACAAATTATTCGCCGTCAGTGGGATCATAAAAGTTACGAGTGGGTTGTGGCCAACGCTTAACTCCTCACTACCGAGTCACTCCATAAAGTATTCAAATATTGTATGGAAAATATTCAGCATTTTCATGAAATAACTTATTTTTGATTAAAATATTTTATTATGAAAACTTGATAATTGTTCAATGCCATTGTATGAAAGTGATGTGCCTTTTTACGAATTTCAAAATAAAAATAACAAATTTCAAGTTTCTTTTTTTAACTGAAGTGATGTGCCTTTTTACGAAGCTTGGGGCTTTTTTAAACTGAAAATAATTTACAGTTAAAAAAATGAGAAGCACTATTCAGATATCCTCTTCAAAATCTAATGGGTTCTAAGCGAGTATTTGCACACACACACACACACACACACACACACACACACACACACACACACACACACACACACACACACACACACACACACAGATACACCTTGATGAAACTTTTAGAATAGGATCTCAGCATGATACTAGTTGATAATATGCAATATAAAATAGCCTTAAAAATTGTTAATTCATAGCTCCCCACTATATCCCCTTGGGTTAGTGAGGAGCAAAAAAAGATTAGCGTTCTTATTTAGTTCTGCATGTGACAGAGCCTGGTACTCTTTGATACATATCATCTGTTTAAATTAGTGTTCTGTCTTCTGGTAAGATAAACGAGATGCTTTTGCTGAACCAATATTTAGAATAATTACATAATTATATAAATACAGCTTCAGTTTTCTTCGCTTTTTCTTTACTCCAACCTCATGCGTGGGATGCGCGTGCAGTTACTGCATGCGACTATCGCTCTAGCAAAAATCCACCTTTTTACATCTTAATAAATATGAAGATTGCTGCTACAACAAATAAGCGACCTATATATATTATGGTCCTGAAATAAAATAATTAATTTTTTCAGATGAGTAAAAAATATATTTCTGAGGGCGATTACATTTAGGTAGGTAGGTATCCACCCGATAGGGTCCCAATATTCATTTTGCGAATGTAATTATTTTTCTCGTAATCAATTACCTAAATTACTGAAGGAAGGGAAATGTTTGAAAGGCTCCTTCCCAAAATTAATAAATTAATCAAATTGGCTCGTCGCGATCGAACGAATTCTTGTAATATCAAAGTAAACCAACGAAGTACTCAACTGACATATTCTGAAATATCTTTATTTGATTCATATAATTTCCGTTCTTATGACGCGATCATTTTAATTAACGAAATGAGTTGATGAATATTATCAATTAATGTTTTTTTCTTCATTCTCGTATATTTCTCGCGTAGTAAACTCTTATTATTATATACCTACATAAGTATATAATACAATTAACTGATGTCATGGTGTCTCTCTTTTAATACAGTCGACTTAAAAATTACATTTATTTTAACAAAAAAAACCTAATATGTCCTGGTCCAATATAAAATACATCCAATCATTGTAATATTTGTTTGAATGACTCCACCTGTGTTTGTTTAGTTTTAAAATAAAATTGCATTCCCTAAACAAACTACATACGCTCTTGAAAAATTGAAAAATGCTCTTATAAGTGGTCTTTTTTATGAATGATATTCTTGTCATATTTTTTGTTTCGCCTTTGTTTTGTAATGGACTTCATACTACTATTGTCCCAAATAACTCGAGTTTGCACGTTCGTTGAAAGATATTGCCTTCTGGCTTTAAACTCTTTAATTTTGTGTAATTAATTGAACGCACATTGAATGAATCAAACGTTAATTTTATAGGTATCGAAATTTAACAAGCAATCGTTTTACTATCGATATGGTTTTGAGAAGATATCTCGTTATCAAATAAGAAAATATACGATATTTTGAACTCATTTTGAGATTATAAAATTTTACAGACATTAATAATATTAAAATCTTCTTTGGAGTATCTAGGTACATACCTATTTTCTCTGTTTAGTCTTTGTGTACCTTTACTCGAAGGAAATTAAATGAAATCATCGATGTAAATTATCGAAATGTTGAGATATAAAAGGAAATGAAATAAGTCTGCTTGAAAAGTAATTGAATTTTAATTAATATTGTAAATGGATCCTTCATGAACAATATTCGGAGATTCAAATATCATCGATTTTTTGTTAAAGGCATATCTTGCCTGTTGAAATGTACTTATTATTGCTGCCTTTGAACGGCCATCTTGAGATATCTCCTAACATTGATGTCAATGTTAGGCAGAAATTGATTAAAACTGTTGTCTGGAGTGTGCTGCTGTATGGCAACGAAACGTGGAATATCAGCGACAGAGAAACTGGACGTCTGGCTGTCTTCGAAATGTGGTGCTCTAAGCTCATGACTAGGATCTATTGGTCAGACCACATTCCAAACGACGTGTAGCTACGAAGAAATGAAGAGGCTGGCGGACTATAGAGGTATGTGGAGATATGGGGTGCTTGGTGCAAACCAATCCTAGGATTATGACTATGAAGGAGAATGAACAAAATATAGAAGAAACAATGAATTTCAAAATGTATATTTTTAACAGTAAGGTATTTTTATTAATAACAAATCGCTTTTGTTTGTTAGCTTGTTTACGCTCGTGTTTCTTTAATTATTAATTTTGATACGTTCATTTTAATTCTTCATCCGGTTGTTGTGTTGGTTTAATATCTTTGTCTCTTTTGAAAAACTGTTATAAGTCAATTTGATGCATTTGATATTTGTTTCAAATGTACTTTGTATAAGTTAAATGTTTATTTATTTTATTTTATATATATCTCATTTATATATATATTTTTTTTTATTTATTAACAAAAACAATACAAGGTTCATAATTCAAAAAGGTATACAATTTCCATCATTATATTCCTTATTTATACATATCCTAACTACCTCTTTTATATTTATGTACAAGCACATTTTTTGACCGTTTTTTTGTTACTTATTTATATAATATTGTTAAAAAATCATTGTTTTTATTATATAGTTATACCCACTACCCACATCATGCTACTTGTAGGATTTTTTATGCATACTTAGTTACTTTTTTATACATTTTCAATTATCAATTATGTTGTAATATCCATTATGTTTTTATTTATCTGTGTACCAAATTCTAGATGAATTAAAATATATTCTTTTGTAGTCTTTATTTATAGTGTCGAAAAAAATATTTTTTATCACTCTCAATTGATGGTTTTATTCTTCAATATATTATTTGTGACAATTTAAAGTCTTGCGTCGATTTTATACCACACTGTATACACGTACAATAAATATTATTTTGGCGTAGGTATGTAACATGTTCGGAGGGATATATTCCTTTTAAAATTTTTACAGGGAGACGTAAACAATGAATAAAGTTTACAGTCGAATCCCCGAAAGAAGATTTCGAGACATGGAAGGCGAATGGAATGATATATGGTGGAACGATACAAGTAAAATTCATCGGTAGATACTTCTCTGCAAGTTCTGTTGCCTTTCTCGAACTGGTGTAGAAATTGAAGCACTCGACAAAATGAATTTTTTATCTTTATTTAAACTCGTTATTCTTATTCGAATTTGTTATTCAGATTTCTCAATGTCTCCTTCGTCCTATTTTGTTGATGACACGAGCTTTTTCTCAAATTACTTTTGCTTATCTAAAAATAAAAACAATAAAATTTTCATCCCTTGTGATAGTTGTCTCTTCGTTGAAGTGTTTGAACGAGAGCAGCGGTGTAAAATTTCGTTTTTACTATTTTTTTTCAGTATTTACATTTTAAAATTTTCGAAACATTCATACACTTTCATTTCGTTTGTGAATATCGGTACTTACATAACTTAAATTGCCCACCGAAATATCAAAATCACTATAACGTCCTGATAAAATACCACGAGACAATCAGCTGTATTACTAATTTATTTATGTATTTAGCCGCATATATTAAAATAAGAAAAATAAGTTGAATCACATAATCGGCGCTATAAAAATCATCCCAATTTATTATTATTATTATAACATTACAGTTGCGCAGGGTCAAGTTTTCAGCTTGTCAGAAATTAATCTCCAGATTCTTAATGTAATCAATCGCTTCGTCTGTAAGTTCACAAAGTTCAGTTTGGTCACCACTGTACAGGCTGCTCACACACTCTGTGACTATATCCGATAGACTGTCTGTCACCTCCGCAGTCACACCCTGGGGCCTCTCGCCATCCACATTTGAAGGCAAAATCAGTGCACCTGCCATGGCCAGTTAGTATTTTGTTTAGCGTCTATCAGATTCTTCTCGGTTGATCGAAGCCTGATGGCATGTTCGTGATGCAGGGCAGGGAGTTCAGAGTATTACTAATAAAAATAAATCAGTTGCACAGAAAACTTCTTCTTACAAGGCATTATGTATGACGATAAATAATTAAAAATAAAATATTCAAACATATCATTACTTGATACTATGCACTCTCTTGGTGATACTCCGGGAGAAAGATATAAATATTCTCCACTATAGTGCAACAGTGGAAAGAACTCTCACTTTGAACTCTCGTATGTCGTTTTTCGACTGGCTTTTAGAACATTGACTGGCTAATTGCCATTAGGCGATTCTTTCCAACCAACCACAAGTGAGACAACATCAAAAGAGTGAATGAGAGTGAAAACATATAAATTATATAAATGTCGTAAATATTTATGTATGCCTTTCAGTATTTTCATTTAATACATATCTGTACCTATTGACACACGCTTCGGTATTTGTGATAGCGCAAAGTATTTTTCAATGTCACGATTTAGTCAGCATGTGAATTTCTCATCTGACGGGAGAGTTACGTTATGAAAGAATTTTATGAATTGCTTACTTTTATAATACCTACAATTTCCTATTCCTTTTCAATGCCAACGAAATGTCTCGAGATCCTAGTGAAGGTAGGTAGGTACCCATTGCTTGTTTCGGGATTTTATTATTATTTCTTAACAATATAACCTGTGGGAATAAAACTTTTATCGCTGGGTGTTATTTTTCGTGACCGGCATTATTTGTTGAGGTAGAAAAAATAGTTTGCTCACCTAAATTTCAATTCAAATCCTTTGTATCATTTTAACCTGTATATTTAATTTACCTATACGCCTCTAAGTTACCCCAGTTTTATGAATATTTCAATTATATTATTCAGTTATATTCAAGGTATTATCCCCTCCTCGGCCGTTCTGTTAATAGAAACTAAAAAGGTTCTTTGATGATACATTTAAATACAAACTATGAACATACTGATATTCTATGTAGTTAGAGAGTTCAGATATGTTTCAAGTCTAGAACCAATTTCTTCTGGTGTCCTGTCAGAAATCCCCGACATTGGCAACCACTCTGACGAATCCCTCTCTGTCCTGTGCTGTCCGGAATATCTGCTCCATAGTTCTGAAACCCGTCCATTTCCTAGATTATGCAGCCAGGACGTTTGTCTCTTTCCAGTCCCTTTTGACGACCTTCTATCTTGCCCTTCAGTATTAATTGAAGTAAGTGGTATTTTTCTCCTCTCATTATGTGACCTAGATATGCGACCTTGCGGATCTTTTCCTATAAATACTATTTATAATGACTGAAGTTTGTAGATTTCTCAAAGAAAATCGATTGATTATATTCACTTTAAGGGAAGGGAAATCCAGCTTGAATATAGTTGTTTGTTCATATTATAATATAAGAATCTAATTTTATTTTTCTAATTTAATACAAAATAGTAAGCAATATTATTTTTCGTATTTTTTTTAAATCTTCAAAAATACCACTTCATTTTCTACAATCCTGTGACGTGAAATTTATTTACTCGATATCTCTGCGAACTTTTTCTGTGCGTTGATGGCAGCTGTATCCTCCTATATTTCCTAGTTCTTTGATTTAAGCAGCTGTCTTATTTTTGTGTTTTTTGTGTATGTAACTACTTACTAGTAAATTTATTATGTATTATTTGTAACTTTTTGTAAATAATATTAATTATCCTATGGAATAATGCATGGAGTTTTCACTGGGCCACAAATAAAGCAATGCAAAATTGTCTTTTATAAATTGTATAGACTGTATAACTCTCTATCAACCAATAAATAAATACATCATTTCTTATTTTAAAGAAATATGAAATAATTTACTTATTAGGTCGTCGCAGTTCATAGTTGTTCAATAATGTTATAACATTTTTTTGAGATTCATCTTTATGAGGAGTTCAAACTAATATTCAATAAATATTTCCAGGGTGGCAAGTCTGGTCAACCGGCAGAATCAAAACCTTCCGTGTTTTCCCATATTATGAATATAATTGTCATATAAAGTTCTATAATATCATAAGTTGTTATAGAACTCCATAAGATAATTATTTCCAAAATATGGGTAAACATGGATGATTTTGATTCCGCTGGTTGACCAGACTTGCCCCCCTGGAATTATAAAAATCAAATAGCAAAATAAACCACTGATGATTTTTGATTCTTGATATTCCAAGGAGGAAAACCTCATTTAAAAAACCTATTTCATTCGTAGATATAATAAATACGTTTTTAATTTGGCTAACCGTGTAGTTGGCGTTATTTCATCGTGTAGCTCTCTATCTCCCTCTCTCCGCACAAAATATTTTCTTATTACACCGGAATGATTTTCAGAAGACTTATTTCGAAAACATATTTTATATTATGATTGTTTTTGTCTAAGCATGTGGAATAAGCGGATTTGTTATCGTTTATAACTTTATCGTCATAATGTATGTTGTGTCGACAATACATTATTGTTAAGCTTTTTATATTTCCTCTCTTCCTATGGCGTATAAAATAATATAATGTTGTTATTTATCATAGCATATAATTTCCATACGGCACACACTTGGAAACGCTTTAAGAAAGAGTCATTGGCTCGGAATATTGCTTGGCAGCCAACAAACGACTTTATATATTATATCGATTCTACAATAATAATAATTCGTGTATCCGTATAATGTCAATACTAAAAAATAAATAAATATTGTATGTAGATTTATTTTTATTTTCCTTGGAACGTTTCCCTTTCAAATCATAATATGAATAAGAAACGTAAAATGTTTATTATTTGATTTTACGATTTTTCGCAATATTTGTATGTATTCACATATATAAGTGATAGCGTTTATGTATATGTAAGCAAATATTTGTATCAGGAAGATGAATATTTCATCGAAAACAATTTTTGAATGTAATCAATACTTTGTTTTCTTATAATGTCATTTATTTGGGTATTTTTAAATTGAGTCGTTATATTTCGTTCATTATTTTATTTTATTTTATTTAGAGGACAACATGTAGCATAGAATAAATTATATTACATAAAGATGTTTTGATTAATAATAAAGCCAATTACAGGTTGTCGCTGAAGTTATTGTAGTATATTAAGATACATTAGGAATGGTTACATAATTATGGTGAGATATTGTGTGAATGATGTGTGAAATTGCGTATATAAATGTGTAAGTATATTTTAAGTGTTAAATTTGATTATGAGGATGAAATTTTAAGTTTGATATATTTTTTAAATGTGGGGGCGCTAAGTATTAATATGTCAATCTCTTGGAAATGCCTATTCTGTACATTGTTGCATGTTGAGCATAGTTGGTGTGTTGAGTGTTTAGGTGGAAAAGAGGAGTGTGTCTAGTTCTACGGGTAGGGATGTTGAAAGATTTATAATTTAAGAGAGCAGGAGAATCAATTTTATTATTAATAATATTGTGGAGAAGCATCATATCATATACAGTACGTCTGTTTTCGAGTGAATCAATGCAATGGTAAATCCTTGCCTCACGATACGACGGGAAATCAAGAAATGCTTTTCGGTTAAGGTGTTTAATAAATATATTTTGTATCCTTTCGATACGGTTTACGGTTTATTATAATATTTACCTGGATCATTATATTTGATATGTTAATTTTTTTAAATTCCTTTGAGCTCTCTATGTATATATGTTTAAGTCTTTTAAAAATTAGTGTCTTTATAATCATTAGCAAATAGTTGTAGTCTTCAATGCTCTTACAATGCAAACAAAAACTAACCTACCAATCTTTTTATTGATATTCTATACATAAAATGGAAAAAAATGAATTTATTAGTAATACGTGTAGTAAAATTATTCATTTGTGTTAGTTCAAATATTTTTTTGGAATCATTGATGTATTTTACGTATATCTCAATGAAAATTGATATCAGCTGTGTTATTTCTCTTCTAAATTATTAATCACAATATTTTTGATCGCTTACAATACTGAGAATGACGAAAACTTCTTTAGTGACCGCATTTTGACAGTTGAAAACTCGGTTATTGCTGATTATTGCGAAATGTGATTTTCTTGCTAAACACGGTTATTCAAAATTTAATAAATGTAAGTTTTTTTTTGTTTTCTAACAAGCTATTTTTTTTTAATTAGGTACCTAATTATATTTCCTTCAATCTTTTAAAATAATTAAAAATAAAACATTTTTTATTTTATGAAAAGTTTATAGTTTTATATATGAATGATGACAATTAGAATCGTTAAAATTTCCAAAAAAAGAAAGAAAATATATAAAAATTATCAAAATCTCTTTATAATCACATATTTTGCCCATTTTTTATGAAACATATTTATTTTCATAATGCTTTCATTTGTCGGTTAAGAAAGGGTTAAAACTTATACAAACATGACAATTTTACAAATATGTAACATGGTTTTTCAATGCCTTTTTCATATTATGAAACTTCATATTAACCGTCGTCACATGAAAATTACTTAAGTTTTTCTAGTCGTGTTTTTAATAAATGTAAAATTTATTCTTGGAGTACCTACTTCGTAAAAAGTATTCTATAATTTTATTAAAGTAAGTATTTTGACAATACACTTGCTTTAATCTTTGTTAAAACAGCTCAGCCTTAGCTCGTAGACTTCTGAATAAATTAAATTAATTAATTTAACAAGTTGAACAAAATATCGCAAAATAGTTGCTTTTCATTTCGTTCAACGCTGTTCTTTTTATTTTGAAATTGCGTAATACTCTCGGAATAAGGTTTGATGCTGGCGCATCGTAGCGGGCGTAATCTGCGTCAAAATCCTCGCTTTATCACCGACTGGGCGGGAAAATGATTTCAAATTGGTTCTGTCACACACTTCATGTGCGCGTATAAATTTCTACGTTTTTTCGGCGAAAATTGATCCACGCCGGGCGGATGTCGACCTTGCCGCCTGGTATTTGTGACACATTTTCGTGCGCACTTTTGTCGTATGGCGCGTGTCAATTTTTCTCTCTCGACCCGATCCCACGTTTTTGAGGACTTTTTTATGATGTCTTGCATACGCATAAGTTTAATGTTTATTTTCATGCGAAATATATGGTTTACAATTAAATGATACGTTTTCGTTTTTAAAACTTTTTAGTTTAATGTTCAAGGAAATTTTGTTTGGCTATTTGACATTCGAACCTTGTAACCTCGACTTTTTGCAAAAAAATACGGTGCACTCTTATCTTCGATCCACTCTTATATACTTATATAACTCATAATTTACTTGATTCTATTCAATTTGCCGATTACAAAATTACGCATGAAGTACCTACTCATTCCAGTTCTACTGTTTTTTTTATTTATTTTATTTATTCAAAACAAACATACAGCCAATTTAGTACATAGGGCAAGCAGAAAGTAATACAACAAATAAGCCAAAAAATGATTGATGAATATTACTGTAAGCCTTACTGTAAGCTCTCTTTCGCATTTTTTGTGCATTATCTGCAAGGTTTAACAGTTCTCTTCTTATGTTCTTTGTGTGTTCTTTCGTTGTTTTGCAAGGGGCCGTTATAAGTCCCCATAAGCAGAATGGGTGGTGATACACTTTGCTTGCATTTATTTTGAATTATTCGTTGTGTTTCTTCAGAGTTCTGCATGGGGCTGTAATAAGCAATGAGCAAAAGTCTTGCAGTCTTGTTCATGTTTTTACAAGCCTCGCAAGACCAAGACCGCATTTATCGATGCAAGACCAAGAGTAATAATAACCACTTGCTTGCACCCTTCGCACGTGCGAGTTTATTGCCATATGACAATTTCATCGTTGACTAATGCAAGAGTCTTGCTGGTTTTGCTAAATTTTAAAAAGTTATTTATTTTTTTTATTAAAATTTTTCTGTCCATACCCAGACCAAACTTCGGAACATATCCTGTGGGATTGTTGCCACCCCATGGTGTCCTCTAATAGATCGGAGCTCCTCATTGGTGTCCGTGGGTCTCTTCAAGGTCCAATTGGTCACGCGGATTTTGTGATCTCGAAGAACAATTTTAAAACCTTTAAGAACTTTGTCATAGTTATGCTGCCTTACTAGTGTTAGATTCCCAGTTGGTTATTTTTTTACAGAGATCTTGTTCATACCCCTGACGTTTCTCATTTAAATAGATCTAGGGGGCAAGTCTGGTCAACCGTCGAAATCAAAACCCTCCATGTTAACCCATATCATGGATACTAATATCATAAGTTCTTTAATATTCTAGCATGGTATAGAACTCCATGTGATAATTATATCCATGATATGGATAAACATGGAGGGTTTTGATTTCGACGGTCGACCAGACTTGCCCCCTTGAAGTCAATGACAGTCCACGAGTGTGAATTTTCCATTCACATTCGTCGATTCTTTTTGCGCTATGGTGCCGAGATTGCTAACCCAGAGGGCTCCATGAGCTACTTTTCGTGCTTTGCATTTATTTTTCTTGTCGCTGCTGTGAAGGGGCCGTTTACAGTCCCCATATGCAGGGCGGGTTGTGGTGGGAGTAACGAAATTGAAATGTAAGCAATTTATTACGTAGGTGCTACCGATATACCTAATACTTCAATTATACCTAAATTGATGTTTTTGTAATATTTCACTATAATTACTGAATAATTTGTTTTTGTTAAAGTCGCAAGACCTGTAAGACTTGCAAGACCAAAACTCGATAGTGTGTACAAGACCAATACAGAGACCCTATCTGTAAATTCAAGACCAATACCAAGACCACTCTGGTCTTGTTCTTGCATTTGCTCATCACTAGATGTAATCAGTCTAGTATTATTATATGCAGGTAAATGTTGCCAATATACCAAATATCAACAGCTTATTTCTTCTATTTACACAAATGTAGGTAATTTTTGATTAATACATGTTTGATCATGTCTCCACCTCAAATCATTATGACCTTCAAACTCAATGAAGATCTTCAATGTGGTCTCTACTTTGGCATTTATTTCGAAACTCCGTTTGATTTGTGGAAGTAAGATAAAGTTTACATCTCATTAAATAGGATAATACATCTCGAACTTGCCTACTGTGATTTTCAACCTTTTATTTTTCCTTTTTTGTTTTTGGGGACTGCCCTGTAAGTTTGTTTATAACTTTCCGTGTAACATGGTTTTAGTTAAACTTTTATTTTAAAAACCCTTTCTTTCTCTTTTGTGTTTGTTTATTAATTTATTTATTTTGCTGTCGTTTTCTGCCTTTAGTTCTACATCGGAAATTTACCAATTTAATTTTTTGACGATGGATTTGATTTTTGTGCTTTCAAATGTATACTGAAGAAAAATGTCACCGCAACTTTACATTTCAACGTTCAATATTGCCCTTAGTTGTTTCTACATTTTTGACAGCCAACTTGTTATAAGGTAATAAAAATCTCTTTGTCTTTGTTTTCTAAGTCATTCGCGCTACATTCGTTTTTTACATTCAATTTCCATGGTTTGGTCTATGGAACCAAATACCCAATGGTGTAAGAGAAGCTCCTAGCTTGATGGTTTTCAAGAAGCTTTTGAAGTCACGTTTTATCCACATACCTATAATAGTTCCTTTATCCATCTTCCCTTCGCATTCCATCTATTTTTCTTTTTTTTTGGACATTTTATTATTATTTTAATATTGTGTTTTCTTTTGCATTTTATCTTGCATTTATTATTATTATATTTTTTTTATTTTAATGTTTTATTTCAAATTTTTGCCACAAGTGTACTTATTAGTGTGGTTGACTAGTAGAAATTGCCTGCGGGCAATAAGTCCGCCGCATTATGTAAAAAATGTTTTTGCATTATAAACTTACATTTCTTTTAACGGTGCTGGCCAATTTACTAATGATATTGATAAAAATTAACCATTACAAATAATAACACTCAATTATTATTTTTAGTATTATAAATTCCTCAAAAAAATAAGCAGATCAATGCGTAAATTATTTAATAGATCAAAATAAAATGCAACAAACGCACCGATCAAGCTTTTTATTGGGATTAATTCACCCATCCAGATACTTAACATCAAAGGAAAAGGCTCTGAGGAGGTCTCTATACTACAACCCTAATGATTTCCGATTATTAACGTTCAAAAAATCTTGAACTATACTTCATATTATGTTCTTATCATTATATCTCTGTTATTTATTTTTATCGACGAGTAACATGGAAGTATCTCTTTATGTCTGATTAAGTCGAAGTTTTTCTTTGACATACTATTTTTTGCATTTGCATTTTTTTTCAAACTACGTTTTTTTAGTACACATTCCTCGCAACCTGCATATTGGGCAAGATAATTTTAGAATGTCATTTTTAAATAAAAGAGAGAGATTTGGTTATTTTTATAAAGTAAAAGTATAAAATAATATAACGTAAAGATTTAAGAGGTAATCTGAAATGAAATAAATCTTTTAAATATTATGAATCATGATTTTTTTATGTCCAACATACCTACTGCTTACAAAGGAATTCTCTCGATTTTTATGTTTGTAGAGTGTTGTCCAACTATGTAAAGATAAAACAACCTCGCATTCAAAGGTCTAGCTCAATTTCGCCATCGTATCGTCGTCGGATTATAGTAAAAAGGTTTTCTAGTTTACATGTAAGCCTTATTTTGCTCCGAGTGACTTTTGCTGCTTGTCGTCTGTTTCCGTGTTTAAGGAGAGGATATTTTGAAATAGGCGGCTGATTCCTTTGATGCCCCTTAGTCTGCAGCCACTTCTTCTCCCTTCTCCGCCGTCTATCCTCCCTCTCGTAGTCCTTAGTTCCCTTTACGGGTAATGAACCCCCTTCTATCAGAGTTTCCGTCCAGACCACTCGACGCGTCTCCTATGAGATGAATAAGTGACAAATAATGGGGAACCCACTGAAAAGTAACATGTTGTGTTCATTTATGGATCCAAGAAAACAGTTTTTCCCAATGTATTTTTTTTTTCATTTACGAAAAACCCTTCGTAGTCAATTAGTTTATGCACTGCTTGCAATCTATCTAAATTCATTTACAAATGTAGCAAATTGGGTTGAGATCTTCTTTAAGAGCAGGATAATCAAAAACTCACGTACCTACATAGTTCAGTAATGAATTTCGCCACCCATCCTGAATGCTGCATCTTTAGGTGAAGCGAGAGTGGTGCGCGGGGATATTTTATTTTATTTTATTTTGTAAACATACAGTCTTATAACAAATTATACATTAGTAATATAACAATCCATTAGTAGACCAATTAAGTTTACAGAAGTAATCAATTTTGTGTTAATTGTAATATCTGTTATAATATAGGGGAAAGAATGGAAAGGATATTAGGAATTGGACGGAAAGAGAAAGAGGAGAGCTTACAAAAACACTACTCACCAGAAGCCACAGAGGCATTCAAGGACTTTATTACTGATAATTTGAATCTAAAAATTGACGTATTACAGAGGTCTATATTCTTAAAGAACACATTAAAATTGTTACAAGTTCTGTGAATAAATGTATTCTGTAAATAATTTGTTTTACATATTGGTAACTTAAATGGTAGTGGATTCCTGGTGTGACGTAATGGGCAGAATATACGTATATGTCGTGATTCCTTTTATAAGGTATCGAAAACAGCTGCACATACTTTTTTTTTTATTTATTTATTTATTTATTACATACACGGCCTCTTGGCCATTATAAAAATATGGTAAAAATAAAACAAAACTCGCATTAAACAAAAGAAAAACAACACAATAATTCATAAAAATACAAAATCCTTCACACAATTCGAAATATGTCCCACTCCGATTCGTCCAAATTTATCTGTCTGAATTTTAGTATATGAGAAATGTCAAAAAGTTGACTGCATTTATACGGACTTCATTACGTCGAACCGCGCGGATGAAATCCTTTTACACAAGCGCCCGTTGGTTAATAGACGTTTTCGTACTCTGAAACGAATCAGAATGGGACACAAATGTCCACATACATCGACCTGACACTACAACTTACAGGTACCTACAGAGCTGGCGTCCCACCCACACAGCACTACAGACACCGTACGAGAAAGAGACACCAACATCCACTACACCGTCGTTACAATATTTGTAAGTTGCCAGGTCGATATCTAATAAAAACATTTTTTCTTTTACAAATTTAAAATGATCATAATATAAATTCACAATTACAACAAATAGTAAACACTAAACAATTCAATTAGAAATTTATACAAAAATAAAAAGTAAAAAAACAAAATATAATATACACCAATTTATAAACAAAATTAATTGCAATAAATAATTAAATCAAATGACAATTAAATTACAGAATAAATAGCACTTTACAATTAAATTAAATAAGATAAAATTCCAATCATATAAAACATTTTTTTACAAATTTAAAATAATAGTAATTGAATAAAAACATTTTACTAATCAGATAAAAATATTTTTTTTATAAATTTATAATAATAATAGAATAAAAACACTATACCAATCAAATACACAACATTTTTTACAAATTTAAAATAATAATAATGGAATAAAAGCAAATTAACAATAAAATGAAACATTTTTTTTTCAAATTTATAATAATAATAGAATAAAAACATTAAACTATTCAAATAAAAAAAATCTTTTTTTTTTCTTTAACAATTTAAAATAATAATAATAGAATACAAACAAAATATCAATCAATACAAAAATATATATATATATATATATATATATACACATACATACATACATACACACACATACATATATATATACACATACATATACACATACACATACATATACATACATACATACATACACATACATACATTTCAGGTTTCTTAATACATACCTAATCATTAGCGTCATACAAGGTTATTAGCGTTTTTTTATATTATTCTTGTACCACTCCACTGTACTGTTTAATATTTAATTGTTATTTTTTTTAAATTTGACGAACGTGGCTTGTTATAATTTTAAAAATGTATGCCTTATTTTTTTATTATTGCTTGCTTTAATTGATTTATTGCATGGCCGTCGACCACCTATCAATGGCAAATTTGTATTTGCGCAATGTTTACCAATTAGGCATTTTGTTTAGTTCTTTAAACCATATTCATTTGAATACAACAAATAAACACTAACGCTTTCTCATGAGAAATTATTTTTTTAGCATGTTATACATTCAAACGTTTATTTACTACATTTTATATGATTGGATATATGTATGATTCACCCCTTCCTGACTTAAAATGCCACTGTTTACTCGTATAATAAATGGTTCAATGTTAAATATAAAATAAAAATATGTATGATTCACCCCTCCTTGACTTAAAATGCCACTTCTTACTCTTACAGTAAATAGTTCAATGTTAAATATGAAATGAATATATTTATGATTTACCCCTTCCTGACTTAAAATGCCACTGCTTACTCGTACAGTAAATAGTTTAATGTTAAATATGAAATTAAAATATTTATGATATACCCCTTCCTGACTTAAAATGCCACTTCTTACTCGTACAGTAAATAGTTCAGTGTTAAATATGAAATGAAAATATTTATGATTCGCCCCTTCCTGACTTAAAATGCCATTGCTTACTCGTACGATAAATAGTTCAATGTTAAATGCGAAATGAAAGTTTGATTAATCAATTTTTTTTAGTCTGTTCGAAAGTATTTAGTGTAAGAAGGTACTGTTAAAAAAATGAAGTTTATCGAATAATTTTGTACGCGAAGTCTATCTTGATGATTTGAGTCAAATCGTCCTTTTTATCCTATTTTATGACTTCTCAGCGACGTTTTTACGCTCAGTACTCCAAACAAAAAATATGATGCAAATGCGATGACAGAGCAAAATATTTCTCCCCTGAAGTATTTTTTATGTTAATAACTGTGGACAAAATCCCTTGTGGTATTAATAAATTTTTTCTCAAAAAAAAAATCAATTCAAACGTCTGGTTTTTCTGATTTCAGTTTCAGTATCGTTTTGCATAACAATTCATACCAAATTGAATACCCGACGGTGGCAATTTTTGTATTATTTTCATTTTCCCGTCCTTTTATTATATTCCTTGGCCTCGCTTCAAAGCACTTTTGTAATAGACGAAAAGTGCTCTCGAAAAATGGTTTATTTAGTCTAAAATATCTTCACCATGAAAATACTACGCATATTCCGAAGAGATAAAGAACTCCGTTTATGTACTCTGTAAAAAGTTTAAAGCAAATTAAAATACAGATTTGGAATGAAATATTACGGAAATGAACGAAGAATTTTTTAATAACTTTAAGATAACAATTCTCATAGAAGATATGCACATCGAACGAAAGTTTTCTCGTTTTTTTTTGCTCCAGTGAGATTTTTCTTTGAAATGTAAATTATTACATTTCAAACGCTTATTTTCAAATTATTGTATGCAGGGATGTAACGGAAGCCAGGAATGTGTTCAAAAATAGAGGGGTATGGCGCTCGGTTCTCTCTGCTTACCCCGTAAGGGATATGTCGTGATGATATGTTTGTATGTTTGTAAGTAGGTACTACGACTTGTGCTTGGACTGAATATTTTTTAAATGTATCTATCAAAGCTGTTAATTGTACCTACCTATCGGAACACGGCATGATGGTATATGTTACATAGTTCAAAATGTGTCATTTGGTTCTCTTCATTTATCCCTTTGGGAAAATGGCACGATTGTTTAATGCCACATTCAAAGAAAGCATTACATGATTGGTATAATAACACATAAGAGAAAGCTCTTAGTTCATTAATATAGGCACCATTGCACAGTCAGATTATGTGAACCATTTTGATGATTCAAAATTATTTGATTTCCAAGTGAGTACCTACGGTCATTGTTTTTATCACATTGTAAGAAAACACAACGTGATAATTCCACAGAAGAGACGACATTCTAAGCTATTATGGGAAGTATGGTATAGTTAGACAGATCGTTACTGTCTGGCGACAGATGAATCAAGGGAAAATGATACGGGATGCAATAAAATACGACAGCGAAATAAAAGTATGATGTGTACGCAAACCCCATTCTCCATGATTTTTTGGCTAGGTTTAGTTAGTCTCTAATAATAATAATAATAGCGACTTGCGTGAGCGAGATGCTTTATGAATTGAATGGTAATTGGCCGTGAGAAAAATGTTATCAACACCTTTGCCATTTGAGGTTAGGAATAAATTTATTATGTATTCGCATTTGATCATATTTTTGAAATAAGTAACATTTCTCAACATATTATTTTTGTAGTTGTAAGATACCTACTAATTTTTATAATTCATATTTTTTTATTTATTAAGTTGAATATTTGAGCGCACGCGTATTTCCGACTAACGTCCTTTGATCCGTCTGTCGCCAGACGCTTGTTATTTTGATTATAAAAAAATACATTCATTTCCAAATGACTATGGCTGGTAACTAAAGTTATTTCCATTTCTTTGCCATTAGGTAGACCTCAAAAGTGAAGTTTGAGAAGAAGTACCTACCTGGGAAGTTAAGCTACCAATCGGTGTCTGTCACGTAGTTTCAATACCTCCGTTGATACACTCAGTGGGTTACAATGTGTCCCACGAGACAATCTTTACGTGAGAGGATATCTTTCCATTGGTAGCAGTACCTTATGTGGTGTGGTATGTACCAACTACCAACCAACCTATAGGGAGAGAACCTGCGGGACAGATTCATCTAATAATGATATTGCGGTTCAATCCGTGCGGGTCCGCCATTAGGGAGGAATTCATTTTGTCCCATCATTCAACTTTGGTTCCGGTTTCTTACATATATTATGTATCTATACAAGTTTACCTATATAGCGGCATGCCATCAGACCTTCTCGGGGTTGAGAAAATATACATACGATATAAAATATTATCAAAATTATTTGTATATCAATTATTATTATTATAATCAGATAAACAAACTAACCTTTAGTTCTTCAGTTGGTTACGATTCTGTCTTCTGAGCTGCAAGTCATGCTTAGCACGGTAATTAATATCTTTTTTTTGTCTGATATTTGACAATTTTTTAAGCCATTAAAACCATTTTTCAATATTTGGGCCATGTCAAACATCACCGTAAATATTGAAGATAAAGTATGTTTGAGTGGAGTGACGAGCGACGTTCGATTTCATGAATCGCTAACATACCAATTTCTTCATATAGATCGGATATATAGATTGTGGGAGAAGTAATTAACTCCAGGTTTATTTTATCATATTTTTTCGAGAATATTGTCACCTCGTGTACAAGGACTGCTTTCATCGTTTACAAAAAACAATTTCTCAACAGATGGCGTTACAAAAGGGTTATTTCCTTTCTTCATAGATAGCGATTGTGTTTTAGCTATTTTCATACGATCAGTTTCTCATTTTTTAAATATATAGAACGTTCAAAATTGCATTTATTATGTAACTTAATAAGAAGACATTATTGGTGAACGTTGCGCAAGCGCATAAAACGATAACGTCAACTAGTCGATGACCGGTCGTAACTCTATAGGTGCCTTGAGTTCCTGGTTCTCCTTTAATATTCCAACTTCGATAGATATCTGGGTTAATGCATCTTTCTTTCGACACAACATTTCTCATTCTGTATAACAATGTTATACATTGTTTGGTACACAACACAGTCATTTTATTTACAAACTTGTTTTCATTTTTACAACTCTGGTTCATTGAAATCTCACCCGAGTGGATGGTACACACTCCCGACCCGCCTGACCGCCCGCTAATCATCATTAAAGAAAAGAGGCTGGGAAATCTCCTCCTTTACGACATCCTCACCATTCAGACTCACCGAGGAAGTTCTCCTTCGCAGGTCAAGCATCCATCCTTTTCTCTGTCCGTCTCCCTCCCCCTCCCCCTCACACAGGGGAGGAGACGGTCTAATGACGGAAATGTGCTGACAGAAAATATCGTCTTCCGGGCTGAATTTTAGACAGTATTTTTCCATCTTCGTCTTCATTAAAAATTTGCGGCTCGCTTTCAGCGATGAAAACCATGTTTATATAAATCATCTCGGCGCCTTGCAGTGTGTGCAAAATTAAGGTTGTTTTATTTTTTTATATTATGTTGCTTAACTGGCAGAGACAGACGGAATAACGTATAGGATTTTGATGAAGTGAACAATATTTCTGATTGGTTGGAATAAATCATTATTATTTTTCTTTTTTTAGGCCCTATGACGAAATTAAATTTTTGATATAAATTTTAATGTTTATAAAACCCAGTCACTGTGAAATATACGTATTTGTTTATATTGTGTGCAAAAAATTAAAAAAATCAAATCAAAACAAATATTTTGATAAAAGTGTTTATGTGTATGTATATTTTATTTAGATGTGAAAAATAAATGCATTTTTTTACATCTAGTTTAAAAAAAAATTTGAAAGATGGTGATGTTAGAAGTAAGAATAATAGAAGAGCGTGTATGAGACGATGTATGGACGTGAATGAAGCTAGGAATGTATGTCAAGAGAGAGGAGTCTGGCGTTCGGTTCTCTCTGCCTACCCCAAATAGGGAAATGGCGTGATGGTATGGTATGGTAGTATAAACAAAAAGAATATTAACAAGTTGATAAAAAAAATAGCAAATTTACACAATATAAATTATATAAAAACAACAAAAAACAATGGAAGCACACAATACCCTTTATGTATTCAACACCTAGGCGACGAAAAGCGGAACGACCAGATGCTTCCTTCACACATTCTGGCAAATCATTAAACAGATGAATTTGTGTACCTGCCAGGTTAGTCTGAGGCAGTCAAAAGTCCCGCCGACGATTCGCCGGGAAGGTGTGAACTTCAAAATTATAAAAAGAAGTCGGCCTTCGTGGTTCAGTTGCTTAGATATCTGACTGTTGAGCCAAAGTTCCCGGGTTCGATTCACTATGGAGACACAAGTTTATATTGTGTTTTCAGTCTGAATCTATGAGACGATAAAAATACTCGTCTCCAGAATATGGTAACTTGTTATGGGGTGCGTGTTCAATTAATATTTGACATTTTGAGTACCTACCTGTTATTTACCCGAGAAACAATACATACAACTAAACTTTCAAATACATACAACAACTTTCTTTTCCCCACTTTCTGATGAGCATAATATAAATAGTAATAATAAAAATAAACACTTCTTTGCACCCTGCGCAAGTTGCGAGTTTATCTCCATATGGCAACTAACGAGTGAGAGAGAAGCAACAACTGCGTGAGAAATGAAATTGATAAATCAACTAATTTCTCCTCTTCTGGGGATCGAACTGGGAATGAATGAACGTAGGTTGAATGAAATGAACCTAATTAAGTCAGTGTTAAATCAATATTTATCATAGTACCTGTTATTTGCCCGAGAAGCAAGAAAAAAATCTGAATGAATTGTGTGGTACTCAGATATCTTTTCCTAATACAAACGTATGTATCATTTTTTTATCTTCCCTCTTTTACACTTTTTATATTCCTACATATATTAATTTACTTTTTTTGTTTAATTTTGTAGTTTGTATTATTCTATAATACTTTGCATATCTTATTTTTGTATATAGGTAATGTACAATTGTTGCCGCAAATAAATATACTAAAAAACATTTGCTCAAAAAAATGTACCTATTTAATTAAATCTAAAAAAATATTTGGCACAAAACGTTAAAGGTCGTAAGCCCTATTGAAATATCAAAGCAGTTCTCTAAAATAAGCAAATGCTTATATCATATGTGTAAACGGAATGGTTTGAGGCAGGATTCGATCATGGTTCTACTATATTGATAATGTTGTGCACCACCACTTACCAAGTATCTACCGAATAAACATTTTTTTTATTTCAAAGTATTTTGTTGAGAAAATTTTCTCTTCAGTTTTTACTCGTACAACTTGTGAGGTTAATGTAAACCGTAAATCCAATTGTATGGCAGACCTTGCACTGAATGAAGATGGATTGGAGGCTGCGCCGCTTTATATTTTGATTATGATAAATGTACCAAGTTTATTATTTTTACACAAATTACTGGAAACAATCCGCAGTTGTCAACGTCGTGCCCTCACCAGTACGCATGCCTGAAGAAAATAAAATTATATGTCCGATTCTCAGAGGGATATTTCTTCTTGTTGTTTTTTTATTTGTATACGTTTCTTTTTTTCGCTGTTTTGAGTTAAAACAATGTTGATGCAGTCGGATAAATATATAATAGACAAACAAACAAGCTATAAAATGTACAGCTATGGTTGTGACAACACATAGTTTAGATACCGTGTGCAGTACCGGGTGGAACGCCAAAATTTAATTAAAAAAATGCTTCTTCTTCTTCGTTTAGTAGACCTGTTGGTCTGTAATTAAAAAACTATACCTCCTGAGATGACGAAGTCCAACTTTCCTTCCATCTCTTGGGTGGTCTTCAGGATAGGCGGCGACCATAAGAGATTTCATTTGCTGCTATGTACGCAAGTCTATCACTGTCCATTCTGGCTACGTGGCCCCTTCAGTGTCTTCATCTGGATCTATTCCACCGAACGATGTCCTCTATTCCATATGCTTTCCTTTTTTTAACACTACCTCGGAGAGTTTTTCCAGTGATTGACCTTAGAACGTTCATTTCTGTTGTGTACTTAGAAGCCCCTTGGTTTGTACAGTGTCTGTTCGTGTTTCCACAGCATATGTCATAATCGGTCGCACGCATCTATTATACATTCGGACCTTGCTGTCAATACGCATTGGTTTATTTTTCTAGACTATATTTTTAGACATCCAGATACGGCAGATACTTTATTGACTTGTTCGCGGACTTCAATGCAAAGGTCATTATGGCTGCAGATCTCTACTCCTAAATATTTGATATTCATTACTTATTCCACGAGCTTATCATCAACAGTTAGCTTGCACCTTGAAGGTTGTTTGGATATAGAAATACTTTTTGTTTTACTGACTGATATAGCCATATTTAGCCTATGTGATAACCACGTGGAATTTGTTCAACATTCTTTGCAAGCCGTTCTCAGATTCAGCTATTATCGCTGCATCGTCTGTATAACAAATAACATTAAAAAATGCGATTGTAAGAAACTATTTGAGAAAAAAAACATGTTTTTAATATCATTAGTCTCCGAAAAGGTGTAAACCAGCATACGGGCGAGTCACTACTTCAGATCTTTACGTCAATAACCCGAATAGGTGGTGTCGAAATAGATCCAGGGGACGTGGACTACATAGTGCGTACCAGATCATTTAATACAAATGTCCCTAAGCCCATCGTTATTAAATTTCTTCGCAAATTGACAAGGGACACCCTTCTAGCAGCAGTGAGACAGAAGAAGAAGACGATTACTACTGCAGATCTTAATATTGAAGGCACAACCAGATCCATAACTATCAATAAACATCTCACGTTATGAAATAAAAAAATACTTTATGAAAGTAAGCTACTTGCTAAAGAAAGAGGTTTCAAATATATTTGGGTTAGAAATGGTAGAGTTTTTTTACGAAGAAACGATGCATCCCCCAAGATATGGATCTCGGGGTTGGCAGACTTGGAAAAAATGAAATGCTCAGAGGAACTACCATATGTGGAGACCTTGTCTTTGGAGGAATCACCAGCCTAGACATATCTAAATCACTTGTTTATTCTAAATTCTTTAATATTATTTGTATAGGTAAGCATTGCATTAATTTAAATTCATTTATTCTACCCAGACCTCCCCTATCATCCCAATCATCCTTTCCCATAGTTGTCGCGTTATTGAGGGCAGTCCAGTGTACTCGTGTGTCTTGCCTTAAATTTCAAAAAATAAAATGAATACCTTAAACATTTTTTATGAGAATGTTCGAGGGCTGCGCACAAAAACAAATGAATGTCTACTTAATTGTTTAGAGAATGACTATGATGTAATTTGTCTCACTGAAACATGGCTAAATAATAAAATATTTTACTCTGAACTGATTGATGATAGATATGATGTTTATAGGAGAGATAGGAATGAATCATTGTCCAGTGTGGGAGGTGGAGTGTTAATTGCGGTAAGGTCTGGTCTTAATGCGGTGCATAGGTCAACATGGACATCGACCGCCGAAGATATGTGGATATCGATCCCCATTAATAAAGTAAGGAGTGTCCATGTGGGATGTGCATATATTGCTCCGGGCCCAAATCACACTAAGAATATTGAGTCTCACCTGAGTATGGCGCAGGAAATCTGTGATAGTTTCAGTGACGATATTATTGTTTTAACTGGGGACTATAATCTACCGCAGATTGAGTGGACTCTGAGTTCTAGTACGGGGCTAGTGATTGGCCAACATGACAGTGGCAGGGCATACTCATCTTTTATTGATTTCCTGGCCTTTACTGGCATGACTCAATTTTCAAATGTCAAAAACACTTTCAATAGAATACTTGATCTGATCATTTCAAATCATGATTGCTCGGTGGGTGTTTCGGAGTCACCATTGGTAGACCCCGATGCTCATCACGTACCTCTCCTAGTCGAATTGAGTACTTCTCAAATTAAACAACACGTAATAAAAAACAATCAAAAATAAATTATTCTTTACAATAAAGCTGATTATGCGAGGGTGAGAAATGAACTTTCTAAATTCGACTGGGAGCAGGAACTCGCAGACCCTAGTAATGATAATTATGTTGAAAGATTTTATAACATATTAGATAATGTTATACGTGAGGTCATACCTATAAAAAAAATTAGAATTGGACAATCGTATCCCATATGGTACTCGTCTGCATTAATTAAAGTAATAAAAGAAAAGAGTATATATCATAAAAGGTGGAAGAATTACAATAATCCGCTGGATTATCAATCTTTTTCATTATTACGACGTAGACAAAAAATATTGCTTCGCGAATGTTACGACACATACATAAAAAATATTGAAAATAACATTAAGTGTGACCCAAAACACTTGTTTAAATTTTTGAATTCACAACGTAATTCTAAGGGTGTGCCCAAGTGCATGACCTACAAGGGCAAATCAATCACTGACGCAAAATCTATTTGCAATAATTTTAATATTTTTTTCACATCGGTTCACGCTAAAAACCTTAATACAGTTGTAACGCAATTCTGCGATTTGGCGGACCGTCGCCTTCATCAGGATGCTAACACAATTTTGATCAATAACATTGAGATATCCAGTACAATTGTAGAGAAATATCTAAGGTTGGTTAATGTCGATAAAGGTTGTGGGCTGGATCGAATTCCTGGGGGTTTTTTTGAACAATTGCTCTCGTGAGTTGTCTATACCGCTATCTATTATTTATAAACGATCTCTGAAAAATGGCTGTTTCCCAAAAGCTTGGAAACAAATGATAATAAGTCCAATATTCAAAAAGGGTGACAAACATGAAATAGAAAATTATCGGCCCATCTCAAAACTTTCCATCATGAGTAAAATATTTGAAAAAATAGTGATAGACCAAATAAGTCCAATAATTAATACCAGGTTGATTGACAGCCAGCATGGCTTTCGCGTTAAAAGGTCAGTAGAATCAAACTTATTAGAGTTCACATGCTACCTATCAAAAAAAATGGAGGGGGGCGGACGAATTGATGCAATTTACAGCGATTTCACTAAGGCGTTTGATAAGATTAATCATACTATTCTACTGCGGAAGGCTTGGTATATGGGTATCCGGGGAGACTTGTTTAGGTGGTTTGAATCTTACATTACCAATAGATCTCAGGCTGTACTGTTGCACGGATATACATCGGATTTTAGGCCTATTTACTCAGGTGAACCCCAGGGATCCCATTTAGGACCTCTGCTCTTTCTGATATACATCAACGACATTAGAGACTGTTTACGATACTCAAAAATATTGCTTTTTGCGGATGACGCTAAAATATATAAAACGATTACAAGCTTGCAAGACTGTTTGGAACTCCAATCCGACCTCGATAGAATTCACAATTATTGCATTAACAACCAGTTATTCTTGAATACAGAAAAATGTAATGTAATCACTTTTACCAGAAAAATCAACAAAATAATTTATACATACTCTATAAATGGTGAACAATTAGAATATAAAAAGGAGATAAGAGACTTGGAAATCATATTGGATGAAAAATTGAGTTATGTCCAGCATTTTGAGAGTGTGTGTAAACGAGGATTCAACATGCTCGGTCACATATTAAGAAGCACCAAATCATTCAAAAATCCCATGTCCTTGGTGGTGTTGTTTAACTCCTTGGTTAGAAGCGTGCTTGAGTTTGGAGCTGTCATATGGAGTCCTAATTACATAACCCACATTGAGGCACTCGAAAAACCCCAAAAAAAAATAATTAAACAGCTGAATTTTAGGAATAGAATCTATTTGGAAAACTACAGAATTAGCCTTCAACACTACAAACTGAAATCATTGGAGTCTAGAAGACTTGTGGCTGACTTATGTTACTTGCACAAGATAGTTAATGGTGGAGTAGATAGTCCGAGTCTATTGCAGCTGCTTCCCTTTCATTGCCCTCGGAGAATAGTCAGGAACCCATCTTTATTTTACATTGACACACCTAGGACTAATTACTCACGCAATTCATTTGTTAATAGAGCATGTTATTGTTACAATAAAAAATGTATGAGTGACCCTAGGCTTGATATTTTTACGTCTAGTCTCTATACATTCAGAAAATGTTTGATGGAGATGGTTAAATTTTAATTGTATTTTGGGTATGCCTGCGCTGGGACTGATCTTTCGACTGACCCGACAACTTGTTTCTCCAAAAGGGAGCTAATCCCTTCCTCTCCTCCTCCTTTTCCCCTCCTTGACCCTTCCCTAAATCCCAAACCCTCTTGCAATGCTATATGTAGGTTCAATAGTTTTTTGTTTTTAATTTATTCAAACTTTTTATTCATAATACTTAATAAGAACATTGTAATTGGCGTTATGAAAAATTGTAATTTTTATACTATTATTAATAAAACTCAAAGCTGTAATGTAAAAAAAAAAATAGGAATGTTAAGACTGTTATGTTGGAACATAACAAACACAAAGTTTATAATAAATGAAATCTCATTACTAGGTATTATATCGTAAGTAAAACCTAATTCATGGACGACCTTATATGTAATTATTATATCTATACCTACAATGTTAAGTAAAATAGTGTTTGCAATAAATATTTTCTTGATGCTATTATTCTTTCACGTGTTAATATCATTTGGTTGAATACAATTTTTAATTCTATTTTGTTTTTTTCTTTGCAGGTTCCGGAGTTGGTTCGTTCCATTGGAGCTCCAAGAATCCTGGCCATGAGGCAGCAGACTCAGCTGCTTTGGGAGCAGTATTTCTCATCCATTGAGAAGATCGTCTTCTCCACACTAGAGGTATATTACATTATTTTATATTTAACGCATTGAATAACAAAATAGTTCTTTCTCTCAAAAACTTTACAAATGATTTATCAAAAATCCTTCAGTACACACAAGTTTCTACCGCCCATTTCTATTTTATTGCCTCATTTCCAATTATTGTACCTCAACTTCATTAATAACATATACCGTTATTATTAGAACATTAGAAGTACCGTTACAACTTCTTATAATAATGTAATTGTTTATATAAAATTAACGATTACAGTTTTTTTATTTAGAAATACAGTTCTTGTTTTGTCAATATGATTCGATGAATTTATTATTGTTCTACAGCTAAACAGCTCTTAATCTTTAAAACAATTGCTAAAAAAAGAAATCGTAAACAAATGAATACATTTAAAACTCACGTGATTACTGGATTAGTTGAAGCTCGGCGTCACAAGAGACCTTGAGGGACGGGCAATGTTCCTGAAAAAAACAGGTGTCTACCTATAAAAAGAAGAAGAAGAAGTGATTACTTATTATTTTATACCTTGAATGTTGAATGTCGGATTATCATTTAATAACAGTTTATATAGTTATATGTTTTACTGTATCATGTGAGAAAAATTAGTTTCGTTTTTTCATTCGTCATCTTCGCACGGATGATTGTCAAACGTTTCACGCTCTACATCAAAAATATATTGTACCTAATATAATATAAGATATCCTTGGCTATTTTTCTTAGTCTTTGTTAAGCACGTTCTTATTCCATTATCCGCTTTAGGCACCTACATATCTCCATTGATCCTGTTAGCCCACACATATCGGTCAGTATTCCTGGCGTTCTCGTTCAACTGTCTCCTGTATGTATGACAATAAGAGCTATCATCGATCAAAGGTTTATTTTATATGTACCTACCTAATGGGGTAACTCAATTCATTGCCTAGCGTCTCTCATTTCCTATTTATCGAAAAACTCTTGACCGCACCGAGTGAATTACCTAGTGATTGCTATTGGGATTTTCTTTTTTTCCTCTTTTTCATCGCTTGTCTCTTGGCGTGACGTTTTCTACTCTACTTTTTGTAATTCGCTTGAATATATGCACGTTTTATGATAAATCCGCCCTTACGACACTTTAGAAATTAAGTTATAGGGATCACAATCTAGCAGAGTTTTCAATACAGTAGGATTCTTGAGGATTTTAATAAGAATTGAAAAAAAATAATAAGAAATAAGATTACATGTAAGAGTTGTTACAAGTTTAATGGAATCTTAATAAGGTTTTATTAAAACAACGTAGACTTTTACGCCATAATTTCAAAAATGAGTTAATTGCGGAACCTCAGCGCTGGATCCAGCACCCCTTAGTAAGTACGTTTTACTTTGCAAGTGATGTATTTGTTTTACTTTTTAATTTTTATCGACACTATAAATCGACAGTTCGAAATTACTAAAAAGATTCGTCGTCTTCAAACCCGTCAATTTCTTTAAGCTTTTATCAAAATGTGTATTTTACAATCTCAGAAATAAAAGAAATATTTAATTGTACATATGTAAATGAAAACAGTGAATGCTTACGTCTAATTGACCAAGTTTACACACAAAAAATTCCTACAAACTATGTATTCTAGAAAAGAAATAGTTGCATATTTATGTTTTTAATGTTCTCGAGAATTTATATTGTGTATTTAAAGATATAATTTTATATTAAAAACGCATTTTAATCATAAAATTCTGTGGTCTTTCAGGCGGATCAACAGTTATTTCGTGGCAAATTAACGTTATATTTATTTTGAGTTCTCTCAACATTATCTGATATTTTCTAAACTAATTTGACTTGAAAAGTTAGATTGAAACTGCTCATTTTCATTAATTCTCATTTTTATCGCGTTTTTTTTCGTTAAAAAAAGATTCAACTCAATCTCGTTAACATGGAGAAGGTTCGCATCGTGAATTTATTTTTTCGAAAGTTAACTCCATCTTTTTAGAATTAAAAACTTTTTTAATCTATCTTAATTTGTTTTTAAGCTGGCCATGTTATTTTTACAAAGCACACGCTCGAGAATCAACAAGTTTAGTGTATAATCCGTTTTTAACTTTGTTTTCCTCTCTTTTAGGTTCGTTTTTGTATTATTAACATAATTATGTTTTTACGAAAGAAAAATGAGCTCAGACAATGATAAAGGTTTGTTGATAGCTCTTTAAAGCTTGAAGGTGTCGATAATTATTCAATACACAGTAGATTGATATTCGCAAAACAAAAGATAATTATTTTTTAACAGATTTTTAATTATCTTAATAGAGACGAAGTTGGAATATTTACTGTAGGAGAACCGGGAAATCAAGGCACCTACAGGGCTTACGACCTGTCATCGGCTGGTTTACGTGATCACTTTATTTGACTCCCGTCAGGGAAAACAAATCCAATGTTTGCGCATATTCAATAATAAAAAATATACGAAAAGATAATTATATTCTACAGAAACTTAATCCTCTTTTTTAACAGATTTTTAATTATCTCAATAGAGACGAAGTTGGAATATTTATTGTAGGAGAACCGGGAAATCAAGGCACCTACAGGGCTTACGACCTGTCATCGGCTGGTTTACGTGATCCAATTACGTGATCCAGCCTTGATTTCCCGGTTCTCCTACAATAAATATTCCAACTTCGTCTCTATTGAGATAATTAAAAATCTGTTAAAAAATATCTTTGACTCCCGACAGGGAAAAAAATCCAATGTTTGCGCATATGCAATAATAAAAATATTCGATTAATCCTCTTTTATGTCAAATTCGTTTCGCCTTTATCATTAATTTTTCAAGATCTCAATTACTGAAATATTAAGTTTTCAATGCAGTAATTTAAACGTAATAGGGTAGATAGTCATGTTTATTTAACACTAGCTTTTATGTCCCGCCGTTGGCCATGAATGTAAATTAGTGAAGGAATAAGCAATCGTTTATATACCTACATAATATTGTCACACATAATTTTTTTTAACCGTAGTATGAAAAGTAGTTTGAAATTTAATTGAGTTTAAGAGGTGTAAAATCTTAAAGTGATGGCCACAATCCATTTGCTTTTATATATAAGCACATACAATTTCTGCACGCATGGACTATGGGAAATTATTTTAAATATGACTTATTATAAAAAGACAACGTCGTAAAGAGTTTGGATTTGGCCACAACCCCTATTTTTATATATTGTCATCGAACGCAAATAATATGTTTTAAATATTTAGTAATTTTGGATGATCCTATCGCTCAAGTCTCGAACTTGGAACGAGTGGGAGAAGGAATGGAACTCTCCGACTTCGAACAAAGGCAGATTTTATAAAGATATTCAACCTAAGATTCCAAGAAATCCTTGGTATACAGCTTATCAGTTGAACAAATGTGTCGTCTCAACTATATGTAGAATGCGGATCGGACATTGCTCAATAGCCCCTCATCTATTCAGAATAGGAGTTGTTAACAGCCCATACTGCGAGTGCGGTCAGGGTCTCGAGACACTGAACCATGTGTTCTTTGCCTGCCCGTTGGTCTCGGATAGAGGTATGTACGGAGAAGTGGTGAAAATAGAAAGACCCTTTAATATGGAGCATCTGTTGGCGATTGGCTCACGACATGTAATATTAGAAATCGCTAAATTCATCTCCACCACCGGTATAAAGATATAGTTGATTGTAGGAAGCCTTTCACTCGACCATTAGAAGGTGACTGACGCATTTAATGTTTTATTGTAAATTCTTTAATTGCTTGTACATATGCTTCCCTTTTGCAATCATTTAATGTAAACCCCTATTTCTCTGAGATCTAATGGAAATCTGTTTTTACTCTTCTTTTATGATCTAAATTGTACAGCACAAATCCGCCTCTATTGGTGGCTGTGCCTTATTAAAAAAAAAAAAAAAATTTGGATGATGGGAAATGGTTTAAAAATTGATTAAACAAAAGTACTGAAAATATTCTAGTGTTGGTCCCATCCCATTCGTTTTTATATTTTTCGTCAAGTGTGCATATAGTTTATTATAGTTTTGCACAATAAAACTGATAGACTTAAAACTGACACATAATTCTACATTACAGAAGAAGAAGACTTAAGCTATGTTAAATAGTTTTTAATATGAATATAAACGTTGTGAAGATCCAGCAATGGCCACAACCCCGATTTTTTATATATTGTCATCAAAATGAAATGTGTAGTTATTGAAAATTAAGCAATATATGATGATATAATAAATGGTGTAAATTTGATTGAACAAAAGTAATGAGAAGATTCTAGTGTTGGTCACATCCCATTCGTTTTTATTTATTTTCATCAAGTATGCATGTTGTTTATAATATTTCGTTACAATAGACTATTAGACATAAAACTTATCCAAAAGACTAAATAAAAAAAGAAGTAGAAGTATAAAACTATAAAAAATAGTTTGTAATAAAAACTGACCCAATGGTCTACATAGAAGATGAAATAGAAGAATTACACATTAGGAAATGTATTATATAAAAAACTGACCAAAATTTCTTCCTAAAAGAAGAAGAAGATGAATTGAACTATAGGAAATATTTTATATAAAATTCACCCAACATCTACATAAAATAAGAAAACGAAGAATTAGACTAAAGGATAGTTTGTTTAAAAATAGTTTGTTTAAAAACTAACCAAAAGGTCTACATAAAGGAAGAAGAAGACGAATTAGACTATAGGAAATAGTTTGTATAAAAACTCACCCAAGGTCTACATAAATTAAGAAAAAGAAAAATTAGACTATAGGAAATAGTTTATTTATGAACTGTCCCAAATGACTTCACAAAAGAAGAGGAAGAAGATTTAAACCCCAAGAAATAGTTTGTAGAAAAAATCACCCAAAGGTCTACATGGAAATAAGAAGAATTTCACTATAGGAAATAGTTTGTAGGTATATTGAATGTGTATTGTAGTTAACCTAAAATAGTTTAATAATTTTCCTATACAAAATCAGTATATTCTTGGTTTTTAAGTAGTAAGTATTAGGTATGTAGGTACCTACCTACAATGATGTTCTAAATTAATTCGAATTCGATTTATAACAAATTTTATTTGAATATCAGAATGTGTCCGTTACCATGTTCCAACATGTGAAAAATATCAAATGTTATGGAGACATTTTTTGAATATGTAGGTACCTACATTGTTTTGTTCGATGCCATAAAAATGAAAATTGTCAGAAAAATCAAATATTTTAAACAAATTATGCAATTTTATTACGCCTATATCTTTACTAATAATTAACAGACTTTTACAATATATGTCTTAAAACATGCTGTAATGTCTTGTGTTTCATTTTATTATTTCATAATCACATTTATTTCAAAGGTATATTATTTTAAAGAACATATTCATTCGGTAGGAAAATTAAATATCGTATGAAAAGATATTAAAATGACGGGGTTATATGTACATTTGTACAAAACGCTTACTTTAAAAATAAGTTAAACATTATAATTAGACAAAATATTCACCATGTTTTTCACTTAAAAGCTAAGATATACTTGAAAATATATTTTTTTCGTGTAAAAACGTACTTATAACTTTTAAACTAACAGATATTTGCGTGCAAAATATACACTTTTTTGACAGATATGACTTGGAAAATTTTGTATGAAAAAAATAATTATTGAAATATCATTAAAATTCAGCATTTTAATCGCATTATTTTTAGCGTGACACTGCATCAGGTATACTGGTACACGTTCGCACATAAATTAGATTTTTAGATGCTCTTGGTTTTTCAAAAGGCGTGAGACAAACACACACACACACACACACACACACACTAACATATTGATTGCTTTATTACTTTAGATAATAATTTAAACATAATGCGTATATGCAACGTTAAAATATTCGATTTACAAATACATTAAGTACAAGCAAATAAAATGTATAAGGACTGTTGCTTTCATTGTTTACTAAAAAAATATTTCTCAATAGATGGCGTTACAAAAAAGATTTCTTCGTTATTTCATAGATGGCGATTTTGTTTTTAAACGATCAGTTTCTCGTTATTTAAATATATAGAACGTTCAAAAATTGCATTGATAAGGGAACTCTATAAGAATGCATACTTGGTAAAAGTTGCGCAAGCGCATAAAGTGATCACGTAAACCAGCCGATGACAGACTGTAAGCTCTGTAGATGGTTCTCTTATAATATTCCAACTTCGTCTATGATGTTAAAAACTTAGGTACTTATATGACCATATTTCTATCTAAAACTTACTTATATGACCATATTTCTATCTAAAACTTACTTATATGACCATATTTCTATCTAAAACTTACTTATATGACCATATTTCTATCTAAAACTTACTTATATGACCATATTTCTATCTAA
Source organism: Molanna angustata (assembly GCA_963576475.1). NCBI lineage: Eukaryota > Metazoa > Arthropoda > Insecta > Trichoptera > Molannidae > Molanna > Molanna angustata. Next base: position 26,274,205 of record OY754967.1, on the reverse strand, counting down.
AACTTACTTATATGACCATATTTCTATCATGTAATCTCTCGATTCGAATAATTGTTAAATTATTATTCATGCTCTTCAACTCTTAATATAATATATACCGCTCTTATATATTTTCTCGTGGTATTCCCGTGTTTATAGATACGCTCATTTCATATTCTGCGCAATTTTAAAATTATCGTAATAAAATTCCACTTAGAATGGAGCTAAATCAACATAAGTGATAAAGTTATATGACATTCCTACAAAACTGTATTTTTATGGAAGCCGTCAGTTAAGGGGAATTTTGGTTTTACTCGAGGCATACAGATTCCTCTTATGTTCTGGAAAAGCAACGCACACAACTTTTTAAATGACCAACATTACGTTATATATATATATATATATATATATATATATATATATATATATATATATATATATATATATATATATATATATATATATATATATATATATATATATATATATATATATATATATATATATATATATATATATATATATATATATATATATATATATATATATATATATATATATATATATATATATATATATATATATATATATATATATATATGTTATATTTGATGTTTTCACGGGTGAAATATGTTATAATATTTTTATCTCGGTTTTCCCGTGTCAGTAGGTCTTGACTAAGACCATTTGTCTTCCGACGTTTCGCCTGAATATCACCAGGCATTTTCAAGGACTTAACGAAAAGCACGCGCGCGACACACGTCTACTCACACTGAAAGCTCACCGTCAAGACTTGACGGTGAGCTTTCAGTGTGAGTAGACGTGTGTCGCGCGCGTGCTTTTCGTTAAGTCCTTGAAAATGCCTGGTGATATTCAGGCGAAACGTCGGAAGACAAATGGTCTTAGTCAAGACCTACTGACACGGGAAAACCGAGATAAAAATATTATAATATATATATATATATATATATATATATATATATATATATATATATATATATATATATATATATATATATATATATATATATATATATATATATATATATATATATATATATATATATATATATATATATATATATATATATATATATATATATATATATATATATATATATATATATATATATATATATATATATATATATATATATATATATATATATATATATATATATATATATATATATATATATATATATATATATATATATATATATATATATATATATATATATATATATATATATATATATATATATATATATATATATATATATATATATATATATATATATATATATATATATATATATATATGATTTCTGGACCTCAAGCGTTCATATAATTAATTTGAATGTTTGATTTTATTGGCTTATTTATAGTTATTAGTTAAGATTCAATTCAAATCTTTATGGTTTTCTTATATTCGCTTGCGTGTAAAGTTGTGAAAGAAATTATTAAAAAGTACGAACAGAATTCCATTAGATCTTAGAGAAAAAAGGGGTTTACATTATACCATTGCAAAAGGGAAGCATATGTATAAGCAATTAAAGAATTTCCAATAAATCATCAAATGCGTCACTTACAGCAAATGGTCGAGTGAAAGGCTTCCTACACTCAGCTATGTATTTATACCGGTGGTGGAGATGAATTTAGCTATCTCTTATATTACATACATATCGTGAGCCAATCGCCAACAGATGCTCCATATTAAAGGATCTTTCTATTTTCACCACTTCTCCGTACATACCTCTATCCGAGACCAACGGGCAGGCAAAGAACACGTTTATAAGCATTCTACATAACACATCATGAAAGTTTGTTTTTGCAATTAAAATAGAATCTTTATACTAATTGAATCTATTATCGGATATAACTACATTTAAGATAGTATGATCACGAAAACAAAGAAAACTGTTACTCCACCGGAAGTAGATCACGTGGTCGGAAATCAGATATGTAAATAACCGAATCACAATACTTACCTATTGAGGTGTTATTGATGTATAGTTTCCGGAAAATAAATTTAGAATTTAACAAATTTGCACTCTGTGCAGCTCTCGTGCTTTCTTACAGTCAAACGTTTAGAAACCGAGCAATAAATCTAAAGTAATAAAGCAATCAAAATGTTAGTGTTTGTGTGTGTGTATGTGTGTGTGTGTGTATGTGTGTGTGTGTGTGTTTGTCTCACGCCTTCTGAAAAACCAAGAGCATCTAAAAATCTAATTTATGTGCGAACGTGTACCTGTATACCTGATGCAGTGTCACGCTAAAAATAATGCGATAAAAATGCTGAATTTTAAAAATATTTCAACAATTATTTTTTTCATACAAAATTTTCCAAGTCGTATCTGTCAAAAAAGTGTACATTTTGCACGCAAATATCTGTTAGTTTAAAAGTTAGAAGTACGTATTTACACGAAAAAAATATATTTTCAAGTATAACTTAGCGTTTGAGTGAAAAACATGGTGAATATTTTGTATAATTATAATGTTTAACTTATTTTTAATGTAAGCGTTTTGTACATGAACGCCGCCATTTTAATATCTTTTCATACAATATTTCATTTTCCTACCGAATGAATATGTTCTTGAAAATAATAAACCTTTGAATTAAATGTAATTATGAAATAAGAAAATGAAACACAAGACATTACAGCAAGTTTTAAGACATATATTGTAAAAATGTGTTTATTATTAGTAAAGATATAGGCATAATAAAATTGCATAATTTGTAAATAATATTTGATTTTTCTGACAATTTTCATTTTTATGGCATCGAACAAACCAATGTAGGTACCTACATATTCAAAAAAAGTCTCAAACCATTTGATATTTTTAACGTATTGGAATGGTTACTATGGTAACGGAAAGATTCTGTTATTTTATTTATTTATTTATTTATTTATTTATTAAACAAATTTTCGGTACATAGTATAATAAAAATAGATACAAAAAAAAAAACATACACACATATTACACAAATCATATTACACATTACACCAAAAATCCCACAAGGCTTAGCCTGTATGTGGGTATACCTAAATAAAATTTACAAAGGAAGATGTTGGTTACGCGTTACAATTAAACAGTTTTTAGACAACGCAAGTTGAAAAATCATAAGTACCTACCTAAATGTTACAATTAAACAGTTTTTAGACAACGCAAGTTGAAAAATCATAAGTACCTACCTAAATGGTGATAAAGAAAATTATACAAATTGCAAGTAAACAATATACTGATCACACAAAAGCGTTAAATCATAAAATAGCAAAATCCATAAATAGCAAAATTCATAAATTAAAAGTAAACAGTTAATGATGATAGTAAAGTAAAATAAGTAAGTATGTACCCACTTATATTAGAACAAATCATAAAAAGCAATGAAGTAAAATACATAAAAGTAAACAGATATATGATGACACAAAAGTAAAATATAGATAATCAAAAGAGATAAACACATAGAAAAACACATAGAAAAAGACAGAAGAGAGAAGAAATCATAAAAAGAAATCTTGAATGTTGTCATTGTTCTTAAGCCATGTCTTAAGATGACTCACATATTTTGAATGGCAATTTAAAGACTTAAGAGACAATGGCAACATATTGTATGATCTGGGAGCTATAAATACAGAATGTCTCTGTGTCGATCTCTTATTGCAATTAGGAACTTTGTAAATACTATTCAGACGGTCACTGGTACGATTTTGTGAATTTAACATGAAAATTTCTTTCTTTTTGTGAATAAACTTAAGACATTGTAGTATATACAGTTTCCTTAGATTAAATAATCCACTCTCTTTAAATAATTGTTTAGTGGGATATCTGGGAGGTTTGTTGTACATTTTTTTAATTATCATTCTTTGTACAATTTCTAATGGAGCAATATGACTGTCCAATACTCCTCCCCATGCAATCATGCCATAAGTCAACATAGATTGTACCAAACTGTAGTATGTCATTTTGACTATGTCAGTTTTGACAATACCAAGTAATCTTTTAAATATATACCCCAAGTATCTTATTTTTTTACACAAGTAGTTTACATGATTGTCCCACCTTAAATGTGAATCAATGATGATACCTAAATATTTAGTGGAGCTTTCTGTCTTGACCTCTACACATCTGGAGCAATTGTTATCACAGTCATTGTTATGAAATCTAAGGACAGTGTTACAGGTGGGCGCCGATCTACTATTAGTATAAAATGGGACGTAGAGGGTTTTTTCACAGTTCAAAGAGAGTAAACTTTTATTCAGCCATGTTTTTACAACCCGCAAACAAGTATCTGCGTTAGCAAATGTTTCACGCCAAGTTTTTCCACTTACAGTGATAGAGGTATCGTCAGCATAAGACAGTATTATTCCAGGGATATCGGCATTACACAGTTCGTTGATGTAAATAAGAAAGAGTATCGGTCCGAGTACTGTACCCTGTGGGACTCCGTGGATGACTTTTTGTTCAGAGCTGTAATCGTAACCAATTTTTGTTTTTTGGAATCTCATATTTAAGTAATTTTCTAATAAAGACAAACATTTTCCTTTTATTCCATTTTTATGCAAGCGTTTAATAAGTACATTATGGTTAACTGTGTCGAATGCTTTCTTTAAGTCCAAAAATATTGAAAGTGTTTTCTTTCCTCTGTCTAGTTCCTCATGTACGTGTTTGGTAAGCATATACAATGCATCATCAGTGCCCAAGTTAGCTCTAAATCCGAATTGATTTTTAGATAGAATGTTGTGCTTTTGTAAGTAATGTATTAATCGCTCTTTAATGAGCTTTTCAAATATTTTTGCGATTTGTGAAATGAGTGCAATAGGTCTATAATTATTAGTTAAGTGTCGTGCACCACCTTTGTGTATTGGTGTTATACTAGAGATTTTGAGTACATTTGGGAATATAGCTTTCTCTAGTGAAAGATTAAAAATATACCTAATTGGTTTAGCTATGTGCTGTTTAATTTGTTTAAGGGTTTCTACGCAAATATTATCAGGTCCTACAGCTGTGTAGGTTTTTAGTTCATTTATCATTGAAATTACTTCCTCTTCTGTAATACAGTTAAATTCCGTCAGGTTTGCCATGTTTGTATTAGTACTACTCGAATCCGTAGGTGAGTCTGTTACTGTATTGTTGGTCATAGACATACTAGAAAGAAGGTCTGTCGCAATGTTTGTGAAGTATCTGTTAAATATATCAGGCATTTTGTGACTGTCTGTAACAAATTCATTATTATGTTCAATTTTATTGATAGATATACATTCTTTCCTCTTCCTTGATGCTATTTCATTTATTATTTTCCAAGTTCTTTTCGGATCATTCTTTGCCTTAGTTAGTTCATTATTATAATATTCCTGTTTACATTTCTTAATTAATAAATTCAACATATTTCGATAAGTAATAAAACTCTGTCTAATCTGTGATGAAACGGACATGTTATTCAACTGACAGAATTTTTCATGTTTTTTTAATTCAATAAATAATTTATTTCGGTGATGTATAGACACAATTATGCCGCGAGTAATCCAGGGTTGTATTTTCTTGTGTTTACTTTTGGGTAGAGTTTTTACAATTTTACAAGAGTTAGTATGCTCATTGAGTACATGATAAAATTGATTTAATGCATCATTGGGATCATGGGAAGAGAAAACATTATGCCATGATTCTACCGAAATTAAAGATTTGAGCTTAGAATAATCGACTTTTATACGTTTATTGTTACTAGAGTTACAAACGTCGTCACTCGTAATATAACTATGACCATAGAAAGTCGGGAGGTGGTCGGTTATGTCAATTGACACTACGGCTGCCTTAGGTAAAAACGAATCTTTGGATTTCACCATAATATGGTCCAAGCACGAATCAATGTTCCTCAAGTTTGGTCTAGTTGTAGTGTTAATAAAAGAAGTGAATCCCTCAGAATATAATAGATTCAGGTAGTTATTTTCTTCTGCATTTAGAACTTTTTCATTTAAAATATTAATATTAATATCACCGGTGAAAATTATGTTATTACAATTTTTAGATTTTACAAGTGGAATTAGTGATGTAGCAAGTTCTTTTATTTATTCAAATAAAATTTGTTATGAATCGAATTTATTTAGAACATTATTGTAGGTAGGTACCTACCTAATACTATTTACTTACAAATCAACAATATACTGATTTTCTATCGGAAAATTATTTTATTTGTTTATTTATGCATGTATGTGATGTACTCCTAAACCGTTTGTCCGATTAAAATGAAACTTTGGTGAATTGTCGAGCGTATGCCCGGGATGGTTTCTGGATTTAAATTTTTTTCTTATTCTTCTTCTTCTTCGTGTATTTGGTCATTTTACCTATGAAGGGGGAATATCCTGGGAAAAGAACGTCCGACTGTCCCTCCATCTCTTCGCAGGTCTTCCAGGACAGTTTGTGGATTTAAACTTTTTTCTTCTTCTTCATCGTGTATTTGGTCATTTTACCTATGAAGGTGGACTATTCTGAGAGAAGTAGGTCCAATTTTCCTTCTATCTCTTCGCAGGTTTCTAGATGTAATTTTTTTCTTCTTCTTCTTCATCGTGTATTTAGTCATTTTACATATGAAGTTGGAGTATTCTGGGAGAAGAAGGTCCAACTGTCCTTCCATCTCTTCACAGGTCTTCCAGGACGGGTTCTGCATATAAACTTTTTTCTTCTTTTTCTTCGTCGTGTATTTGGTCATCTAACCTATGAAGATGAACTATCCTGGGAGAAGAAGGTCCAATTTTCCTTCCAACTCTTCGCAGGTTTCTGGATTTAAACTTTCTTCGTCTTTTCTTCTTCTTCTTCGTCGTGTATTTGGTCATTTTACCTATGAAGTTGGAGTATCCTGAGAGAAGAAGGTCCAACTGTCCTTCCATCTCTTCGCAGATTTCTGGATTTAAACTTTTTTCTTCTTCTTCTACTTAATCGTGTATTTGGTCATTTTACCTATGAAGGTGGACTATCCTGGGAGAAGAAGGTCCAATTTTCCTTCCATATCTTCGCAGGTATCTGGATTTAAACTTATTTCTTCTTCTTCTTCGTGTATTTAGTCATTTTACCTTTGAAGGTGGAGTATCCTGGGAAAAGAAGGTCCTTTCATCTCTTCGCGGTTCTTCCAGGATGGTTTCTGGATTTAAACATTTCTTAAGCGACTGAAGGGACGGGATGTAATGAAGGTAAGGGATGCACTAAAGAGCCTGAAGGGATGGGAGGTATAAAAGGGCCTGTAGGGACGGGAGGTACTGAAGGGCCTGATTTGAAGGGACGTAATGATGGATTGAAGGGACGGGAGGTACTGAAGGGTCTGAAGCGACGGTTCATAGAGTCTAATTCTTTTTCTTCTATTTCCTTTAGTCTTTTTCTTCGTTTTCTTTGGTGAATTTTATACAAATCTATTTCCAATAGTCTAATTCTTCTATTTTGTGTATGTTTTCTTATTTTATGTAGACCATTGGGATAGTTTTTTATACAAACTATTTCTTATAGTCTTATACTTATTCTTCTCTTTTTTATTTAGACTTTTGGGTTAGTTTTAAGTCTAATAGTCTATTGTGCAGAAATATTATTAACGATATGCACACTTGATGAAAATACATATGTAACAACGAATGGGATGTGGGATGTGACGATGTAACCTGCACTAGAATATTTTCAATACTTTTGTTTAATCAAATTTAAACCATTTATATCATCCTATTTTGAATAATTTTCAACACCTTCATATTTGATTTCGTTGACGATATTTAAAGAATGGGGGTTGTGGCCATAACTGAACTCTTCACAACGTTTATATTCAAATTAAAAACTATTTACTATAGTTTAAGTCTTCTTCTTCGTTAATGTAGACTTTTGTCTCAATTTTAAGTCTATCAGTCTAATTGTGCAAAAATATAATGCACACTTGATGAAAAAATATAAAAACGAATGGGATGTGACCAACGCTAGATCTTTTCGGTACATGATTTAATCAAATTTTAACCACATTCCAACATCCAAAATTACTAAATTTTCAATAGGTACATATTACAATTTGTTTTCGATGATAATATTTAAAAATGGGGGTTGTGGCCAAACCAATCTCTTTACAACGTTGATAAACAGTCATATATTTAAAACCATTTCGCATAGTTCATGCGAGCAGAAATTGTATATTATACTTCATTCACACTTTATAGCAATATATAAAAAAGAATGGGTTGTGGCCATCACTTGAACATTTTACAATGCTTAAACTCAATCAAATTTCAAACCACTTTTCATAGTCCGATATTGCAAAATAATTGGGTGACAATATTATAAAAAACGATTGCTTATTCCTTCACAATTTTACATTCTCGGCCAACGGCGGGACATAAAAGCTAGTGCCTAATAATAAATAGGTGAGACAAGATTTGAACCGAGGTTGTATCAGCCCATTGTATTAAATGTATTTTAATGAAGTTATCGGCAAATAACTTGAGAATCAAGAGGGGTGCGCAGAACGTAACTTTACTGCCGCCCTCCACGAAACATTTATTTGACGGAAACTGTACCATTAATGAAAAATACACCATAATTGATAAACCTTATCTTTATACCTAGATGTTTTTTCAGTCAGTTTTGGGAAAAAAAATCTCATTAATTTCCCTTGTAATATTTCAATGTATAAAATCTTAAATATAATGTACATCATTATTTGTTGTGTTAACATCATTTTACGCAGGCCAAAATACCTTAAGTTTTTTTGTCGTTTCTTTGTTTTATAAAACATTGTTAATATGTCCTTAATTAACTCATTAACTTGTGTTGTATTCTTCGTTATGTTTCGTTTTTTAGGTACCTCACTCCGTTTGCAATGTTCGGCACGTGTAAATCACAAAATATATGATGATATTATGTAATTCACATTTGAAATTTGTTTGCGACTTAATTATCATATCGATTTATTATACACCATAATAATAATTTCTTCTATAGTTAAAATATTGTAATAAATTGTTTATTTATTTTTATTTATTATTCAATCTCTTCACGGGTTAACCGGTGAAAAAAAAAACTAAACAACGGAGGAGTTCTCAAGTTGCTTAGTTATTATGCATAATATTTATAGTGGTGATAACTAAAATTTTCGAACTATCGAGCATGTGTTTATAATCACACTCTTTTGAATCTGTATGATTATAAAATTTGGCAGATTAAGTTTCTTAATAGAATTATTTATATTTTTTGTTTATTATTATTATTTATTTATTATTATTATTTATTTATTATTTTTTTATTTGGTCTTGGAGATCAAATCGAATTGGAGATCACATAATCCGAATGGACGACGACAACCCCACAAAATGCCTCACACTTTCTGTGCCACAAGGTCGAAGGAGACCAGGAAGACCAAGGACTCGATGAATTGACACTATCGATGCCGATGCTTCCACAATAAATATTAGAAACTGGAGAATGAAGGCAACGGATAGACGGGAATGGAGGAGACTCCTGGATTCAGCCAAGGTCCACCCAGGGCTGTCGAGCTTATGATGATGATGATGGAGATCAAAAAGGTCGATATTAAATCAATTATCATACCGAAATGTATAAACACCATAATAATAATCACACTTGTAGTAAATTCAATTTAATTTTCTTAATTAAAATTAGGCACACAGAAATCTTGTTTTCCCATTACATTTTACATTATTGAATTCATTTAATAATGTAAAACTAAACTCACTACTTTGTACTTCCACTTCTTATTTACTATTTCAACCACTGCATGTTTCAGGAGCAAACGTTCCCTTCTTTAGGTATATTTTATTTGATTTTACCCTTTTTTCGTGAAATCTAAAATAATAAGTTACAAACCGATATGTTGCTATGTGTGTATCTATGTTTATGACATAATATGTTGCTTTTTAAAATTGACGTCTACTTTAGTGATAAACTGTACTAATGTGAATTCTTTCTGATCTTATCACAAAAATTGAATCTGGAAACATTGCACTAGGTACTATCGGTTTTAGACTTTTAGACATGAGTGCTGCTTTTGACCCCGTAGAGCATGCATGACATTCTTCTTTTTATCCTGGAACATGAATATGGAATTTGTGGGAATATGTTAAAATGGATGAGTTCATTATATTTATCAGAAAGACGACAATCGGTCTTATTGCAAAATAAATAATCTTCTTCGGAGAAAATCATATATGGCGTGCCACAGGGGTCAATCTTTTCATTTTGTATATTAAAAAGCTTGAAGATATTATAGAAAATGAAGGTTTTGATATGCTTATGCTGAAGATCGCCTCATTGTGAAATTTCGCATTGCTGAAAACAGGGATAGTCTTGTGAATAATACTGTTGGTTGCATTGGAAAAATTGCTGCCTGAATGTCGCTCTACAAGCTAAAATTTAAGCCAACGAAAACAGAGTTTATGTGGGTAGTTTCACCGCGACGACAGCATCTCATTGAAATTACTCCGATTAACATAAATGGAGAAGAAATTACACCTTCAAATTTCTAGGCGTTCACTTGGACAACAAACTATCGCTGGACTTGCAAATCTCAAATAAATGTTAGCTCTTGTTTATTTCATCTGAGGCGATTGAAAAGCATCCGCCATAGCTTACCCAAAAACGAAGCTAAAACGCTTATAAATGCATTTGTGGTGTCAAGGCTGGATTACTTTTTTTCAACGCAGCTGCGAGGTTGACATATGGAGCCGACAAAAGATGTCACACAACACCTCTTCTTAACGAACTGCACTGGTTGATATGTCCAGAACGAGAGGACTTTAAGGTATGCCTGATGGTGTTTAAGGCTCTGAACGACTTGGCTCCACACTACATTCAAGAACTGTGCTAAAAGAATATTCCATCAGGAAGACAGCTTACACTGAGATCATCTGGATCACAGAGTAACTGACTCTTTAGAAGAATTGGACAGAGTCAATAAGGCGGTTTACTATGATCGCGGTTTTAGTGTGAACGGGCTTTTAAAATGGAATAAATTGACTCTTGACATACGTGGGGCTTAGAGCATTGACACCTTCAGTAAACTTCTTAAGACTACCTTGTTTCGTAGAGCCAACAAATAAGCTACAGCGCCCTTGGAGTGATCTTGTTCAAATAGTGTATTCATTTTTAATATAATATGAATATGAGTACCTACTTGTAAGTAACACAGCACCTACATTAGATTTGCTCAAATATTATAAGAATGGTCGACTTATTAGTTTCATTTCGACAATTCTCGCATAATATTTTAGTACGCAATACTCTCGGTGGAGTAATATCTTTACTTTAGTTTTATTGGATTTGTTCATTTACTCTCACTTCTTCTCTTATATAATATTATATCTTTATATTTCCTTCTCGCCAGAGACATTTCAAGATGTCCATTCGAATATAATAATATATATTCAATTTAATACAACTTTCTATGTACGTTTATGCTATGAAAATGTATTATCGAATATTCCATTGAAATGGCAATTTGTTCAAGAGCACACTCTGAGCTGCGTATTGTATAACACATATCTGGAGAAACTGTTCATAAAAATGTAAATTAAGATTATGATCGCCTATAAAAGTGAAGCTAGGTGTGAAGATTATGACTGAACGATGCTAAATTGCGTATATCTGTATACCTTCTTAATTTTCATCTGCATATCTAAGACAATAAATTAGTCACATTCATCTTTAGTAAATATTACTTATTTTGGTTGAAAATCTTCGCTATTTCCGCCTCCACCGGTTACGGATTTGGAGACTGTTATATGCCACTTTGCAGAATGCTTCAATGAAAAGCAAAAAAATTACAATATCTGCCTATTCATGGAGCCTCTAGATTAGCGGTCTTGGTACCATGGTGAAAATGAACAAATGTGAATTGTGAATAGAAGATATACGCTAGTGGACTTTCATCGTCTTCAGACATTTATATGTTGGGCATCAGAAATTGAACATGATATGTGATAACAAACAACTCAATGGAAGTATTTTGATATCCTAAAGACAGTCTTCGTGTAATATCGAATTATTTATAAATCAGTTTTGGTTCTGTTGTTTATTTTATGTTCAAATATGTTGATTTTTGCATTTCGTATAATATAATGTTAAGTGATTATATCACATTTAGTGTTGCGTGTTTTTTTCAATAGAAAAATCCCAACTGAATACTTGAGTTTTTATGCGATAAGGCCAGAAGCCGCTTGTGGTCCCCAGAAATCTCCAAAAGTGTTTGGCTTGTTTAAGCCCATCGAGGCTATGGCCTGCAGTTAATATTTACGACGGTCTGTGTTCAAATGATATAGGAATTTATGGCTTTCCGACTTTTTCAACCGCCGCTGGTTATTTATGCTCTCTCTCGATTTTATTGCAACCGTTTTCTGAAGTTTATCTTCGCGGATACTTTTGTGTATTTTACTGTCGACATTTTTCCTGCGTTTAACTATCACGGCCAACGATATATTGTATCTAAATATCACTCATCTTTTTAGAGACCTTATTGTTATCGTCGATCTTCGATTGTATGTTTATATAAGTTTTAGCAGAACCATACAAGGAGAGGAAATTATTTGAGTAAATGGAAGAAATTCTGATATTTTTTACTAGCTGTTAATAACTGTTATTACGTATTTTTTGTTGTATTTTAATTGATTGGAAATGTTGCGCTTAATTTCTACAATTTCACTCGTTACTTATTAAAATTTTTAATAGTATTTCAAGTTAATGTTTAATGTTTACAAAGAGTTAAGCTATATTTTTAAACGAATCTCTAATTAGGTATAAAAAACGCCCACAAGTTACAAGTAAAAATACAATGGTAGATTTATACCTCTGCAAGTTTGATTTGATATTGTTAATAAAAGTTGAATTTGTCAACACTTTAAAAAAGAGTTCCCCTCAATTGTTAACCTATATTATCTGTCTTACTATATAATTTAATTATATAGGTTGGTTGGGTCTAAAATTACAATGACGAATTCGTATTAAAATTGGGGAAACTTTCGAAGCATGCATTCCTTTAAAAATATTGATATATATAGATTTTTTCTTGTATTGCCTTTACATATTAGAGACATTCAAAATTATGTTCAATCGTGTATGTAAAATGAAGTCGAATTGTTGGATTTCTTATTTTATTTCACATTTGAATTTATTATATTATGAATCCAATTTATTCATTCATCGAGAATAAATTCGTTTTCGAACAATGGGGGTATGCCGTGGCGTGGCGTTGGGTAAATTTGATTTTTAAATGTGAGGCAGTAATTTTATGATATCGGAGAAAAATTTGCGCGGCTTAAATCGGCCCGCGCAAACTTTGATCCATCGCCGTTGCCCTGATTGAGCACTTTCTTTATATCCCCGTTGAATATTTACACGCTCCACATGTTCTCTATATCTGCAAGAAAATTCCAGAAGAAAAATCATACGAGAAACTTCGTTAAATTTCGCTCGCCCTAAACATAAGAGTATATGTAACGTCCTCGCTGTGACGAGAACCGCAAAAAGATGTATGGCATGTATGATCAAAGCACGCGATATGGTCCAGTTTATTTTCACGACAGTGTAAACACTCCGATCTTTTCTTCTAATTCACTTTCCGTCAGTAACGTTCAAATTTTAATTTTAAATCTATGTAAGCATTTTTACTCGAAATCTATGTTATAAGATTATTGAGTTCTGAGATATTTCGTGCACGAAATCGTCGACACCCAAATAATTTATTAAAGAAAACGTTAGCCTGTATTTGATAAAAAGGTATGTCTCGAGTAAGGATATTATGAAAAAGGCGAATTTGAAGGAGTGTAACAATGCTTCCTTTTATTTGCATTTTCCTCTTAGGGATGGATTTTTGGAATCAATTTGTTTTCTTGGAAAGTTTCAAAGGCAATGTATTATTTGTAGGTAGGTGCACCCCTACCGCCTCTCCCCAGAAACATCAGCTTTCTCGACTTATTTTCAAATAACGTTGTGATTGATTAATCAATTTATTATTTACAACCTGTTGTGCTGCCGTAGCCGCCGCCATGTTGTAGGTAAAGTTGCCCGTATTGACAAATTACCCTCATCGCTTTCGAAGCAAAAGAAGTTTCGTCTAACGTTTTAATTACGAGAAAAGTTCTCTCCATTCCTGCGCCACTTCCCGCCCCGTTTTGTGTTTCTTATTCCGTTTCTCTCGATGCGTATTATTAATAAATCGAGTTTCGGAAGATTCCACGAGTCAAAAGTTCAACATTCACTTTCGGGCAAAGTTTATACAATAATACGAAGACAATGATTCCCCTAACTAAAACGACAAATGGAACCGAAACTTTCACCAATTTATATGTAAATACTATCTATTTTGTAAGTTTCGAGTACCTACTTTTGAACTTGTAACAATAAGTAATTACAATGTTTTTTTCATAATGTTCTCTTAATGGCCACATTAATGATAATGCGATTTGTTGAACTTGGAGTATGATTTTATTTTAAATAAATATGTTTTTCACAAGCGTCTCTTAAATCTTTCTTATTTCTTCAATTTCGTTTTTAAATATATGTGAAACCATGTTCATTAATCATAATAACCTCTTAATACTCTATAACTATCCAGGAAAGAAAAATTCAATAAAATAAGATAAATAAAATTTACAAATTTATAAACACCGCGACCTGTATTTTTTCTTTATTGTATAACACAAATTTTATCACAAATAATACTGCAAGGTCAAGCTAAAAATAAATAGCCCGCGTTATCTATCCCGTTGACGTTATACTTTGTGATATTTAGAAAGGAATGATTCTGGTGATATAGCAATGTTACGTATTGTCTTGTTTGAACTAGGCATATGAAGGTAGGTTTGTCCACTTTGGCTCATAGCTGAGAGGTACAAATCTAAGAAATTTTTATTTGTATTGTACAAGTTATAAATATAAAGTCACGACCCCTCGGGCCGAGATGTCAAAGATGTGATCGGATATTAAAAATAAATCGTGTATGTTGTTCAAATGTCTTTTGTATTGAATTTATGCAACGATTTTATCAAGAATATTTTCTGCAAACAATTGTTTTTATTTATTTGCTTTAATCGAATTTAAATAATTTTATATTCGCATCTGCTTGTCAAGTTTGTGTTTTTTTTTGTCTTTGTACCAATCTTCGATTCGTTTTTCTCAACACGTACAATTTTGGATATCATTAAGAAATTTGTAAACTTATTGATTTTGCGTTCCGGTTTATGTGTTATTTGGAAGGTTTAACTGTCAAACTGTTTTTATTAATCTGTCTCGCTGTTGTTTTATACTCGTAAGAACGATTTGTCGAATTACTCGATCGTTCAAGTTTCCTGGGTTGTTGGGAAGAGATTGCCTTATGACAAGAACAATGCTCTTGTTTGTACATTATTAATTAAAGATAAATAAACAAACATAACATTTTTTATTTTCTGTTTCTAATTTATACACATTTTTAAAATATCACCGTGAATTTTTTCCATATCTACAAATTTACCTACAGCATGAGGACTTCTTACACATATCATAACATGTAATTATTTTTTTATAATTCAGTATATTTCTTTTCAGTAGGTGTGTGTGTTTTGAAAATTAGTATTCCACTTAAGGAAAGTGTTCCTATATTTATCCAAGCCTAAAGCGTCATACTTTAAGAGTAGTTTTTCCTCTTCTCAACGAAATATTTGACATGTGAGGAGTTCGTGAATACTTTGTAACTAAAGTTATTTTAAATTTCGAATTCGATATTGAAGCCAAAAGCACTCCTATTCTGGCTTTTATACTGGGTTATTGATTTTGTGTTAAGAGGGTATATAACGCTAAATCTAGTGACTGAAAACATGATATATTATATTAAAACCGCTTAATGCACTATGAAGTTACGTGTTAGTAAAGCCCGCCTGACACGAGGTAATATTCCAACTCATGTGGAATATGAGTTGAAAAGTAGTGTTTGTACTAATTTTTGAAGTCGTATGAACAGAAACTGTTTTTATCTTTTGTCTATGTTTATCTATCTACTACATTGTCATTCGTCATACAAAAGAAGAAAAAAAAATTATTTCATAATGTTTTGTAAAGTTTTTTTCGTATTCTTTTTGATTTATCCAGACGTACATTCCTAGCTATAAAAAATATCGGCACATCGGATTTCTTCGATATAATTGCTATGATTTGGAATGTTCTTACTTCTGTTTTTAGGATATTGCTTCTCGCATCACTATATATTTGGATTTTAATGTATGGTTTTAAGTATTAGAAAGACATTCCATTTACTTTCAAAAATTCTCATTTTTCTATGAAAATGGATTTTTTAATGATAGTTGTTCGTTTAAGATGCTATAAAACTCCTTATTTTTTTTCTCCTATCCAATCAAGATCGCGTACATTTTATGCTAGATCGTCTCCTTTGATTTTCATAATATTTCGAAACAGGTAATCAAACTCAAAATGTAATAAAAAACAAACGAGACTCATTAATGCACCAAAAATGCAAGTTATTTGACAGTTGAGAGAGATTTTTTCTATAATATCGATATGTACTTTCAATATAATGTTTTTAGAGTGAAAGCATTTTAAAGTCATTTAAATGATATCGTGTCAGGCACAATGTCATTTTTTCAGTTCATATTCCAATAAGTTGAAATATGAGTTGTAATTATTACCTGGTGTCAGGCCGGATTAAGAATGGCTATTGCGTGCATTAAAACGGGTTAATACGTGTTTTAAACTTTCGGCAACCCAAAAATTGGTGATTTTGTGCATTTTAAGAACAAATCACCCTTTCATTTTATGCACTCTTTTAGAACATAAAACATTTATTTCTCTACGATACATGGTTATGGAGTAATTTTAAGAAAATAATGTAAAAAATGATATTTTAATGATCTATTTAGAAGAATTTCTGCTGAATTATGTGACGAACATTCACTAGAGAAATGTTTAAAATATTTATGGTTCATTTTTAGAATTAGAAACACACTGTTTAACATATTTGAGAAATTTGATTTCCAATTGGGGTGTTTAGGTTTATATGCCCCCTTAAGATATTGATGGTATAACATGTTGGAAACTCCGTATGTACATAATATGTACTTACTTTAGTCCTTAATGAGTTTCGGCGTTCATACTGCAATGTGCATTTATTACCTAGACGTGTGCATTTCTCACTGCGAAAAGTGACACCTTCTGTTATTTCAAAGTTAGCGCATTTATGGCTTTAGAGCTTGCAATGTTTATTTATGGTTTTAGTGCTCTCACTATTTATTTATCATTCTTGTCGACTTGGTAAATTTAATACCATCTAAGCTATTTAATTAGGTATTATCTTTTTGGACCATTTCAGACAAATTTGTGCAGTAATAATATTGTTTTTATCTATAGTCATTCCGATGTATTATTATTAATATTTGCGGAGTTTATTTTTTGGATCATTGATAGTATCAAATAATTAACTCGTGGTTTAAAACAAAGTTTATTGTAATATATAAAATTGCCTGTACTTATTTATAGCTGCTCCATGAGTCATTTGTACTAACGTGTAAGTATGTTTTATTATTTTTGTATAGCTCATACACATGCGCCTATATATTGTAAAATATCTGACAAGCAGGAAACTACATAGACCCTGCGAATTTCATTTCATTATTTTTTTATGTACCTAACTATGAATAGCAAATGTTGCAAATTGAATACCTACCTATTTTTGTATCATATAATATTCAACAAATAAATGAATGGAGCACACAAACAGAAACCAGTCAAACAGAAACATTTCCGATCCAAGCATCTTAAAGGAGGCCAAAATTGACGCAATTGTAGTACTTACTTTGACGTATGACAGTGAAACATGGACGTGGCAAAAGGCGCAAGAAAATAGAATAAATGCTGCAGAAATGAAATCACTAAGAATAGTATGTAATAGAACGATATATGATAGAATAAAAAATGAGGACATAAGGAGTGAATGAAAGATAAAGAAGGATATTATAAGTAAAATGAAAATGAATGCCTTGAGGTGGTTTGGGCATATTGAATGGATGAACGATACAGCTCTAAATATTGGATTTCACCAATATTTATACGGCTAATATGATGGGCGCGCTGGATTAGTATCCAGTGGTCGCGAGTTCGAATCCTGCCACGACCTATTTCGTTCACCTATAGCACAACCATATGCTTATTTTAGGGAATGTATATGTACATGTTACAAGGACATATTCATTCTTAAAAAATATTATAGTAAAAATATCAGATAAATTCATAGACAATTTCATAATAATCAAAGTATAATATATATTTTTGCGATATAGAAATGTTTTAAGTGATTTACTACATAGAGATTTTTTTTAACTTTTCAAAGTAGCCTACCGTAATATTTTTATTGCCAGGTCTGGGTTTGTTTGCAAAGTATGAAATATGTATTATATGTATAATATTTTTCGTTTATTGAATTCCCCGAGGATCTATGTTTTGTGACATTGATGCGTCCGGATTTGCAGTGACCAAAAGTCGAGCCTGCTTACGCTACGGTCGCTTCTCAATTCGGTACCGACCGCCGCCGTACCACGTGACCGAGCCGGACAAGCCAGACAGCCAATGAGAACGCGAGGCAGACAGCCAATGAGAACCCGCCGGCGATCGTCTTGTACCGGCTCGGCGACGGACCGGTGGTCCGGTTAAGAACAGGCCGTTTTCCGCTCCGTAGTCAGTTAGCAGTAAGCAGTCAGCAGTCGTCGGGAATCGTCATTCGCAGCAAGAATCAACACATTCGCCGCCAGAGAAGAACCAGTCTACACCCACAAGAGGAATACGAACGCTGGCCGCGGCCTGCTGGCCGCGGCCCGGTGTGCTTTATATCTCGGCCACCTCGTTCACGTTCGCCCTCTCCACTACTGAGGACCCTGGTGCAGGATGGCACACGTCTCGACCAGCTGACACGGAAGATTCCAGGACTCACCGGTTGCACCAAGGGCGGTGCACGCTCCGGAGCCCTGGCCCTGCTGCTGGCCGAGCCTAACCTCCGGCCTTGGCCTCCCTCCTCCGTCATCATCCACGCCAGGTTGACCGTCGCCTGGGACTGAGACGGATGTCTAGTCCCAGCCTCATCATCAACGTCGGACCGTCCACTGCAGACGAGTGGGACGGACCCCAGAGGCACCAGACCTGCGAACCCGTGGCCTGCCCGCTAGACGCCTGCCGCCGCCGCCGCCGCCGCCTGCTGCCGCCGCCGCCGCCCGCCGCCGCCTCTAGCCTGGCCGCCACCACCGCTTCGCCGTCTGGCCTGGGCCGTCACCGCTGTCTCAGGCGTGTGGGACACGCCATCATCATCATCCGACCCATCGCACCGTTTGCGACGTCCCTGGCCAGCATGATGGACATGCAGTAGTGTTAAGTGACTTTAGTGTATTACTTTGACCTTTCTCATGTGTTTATTTGCTGTGCTCAATATGTTTATTTTATGTTCCTTGTCTGCTTCTTCTTCAATTTAATAAATTGCGACACGTCAACCTTCACTGGTGTTTCACTGCTCTGCCCCTTTGGTTGTAGGGAACGGCTATGGCCTCATATTACGCCTTGCCGTCATTTCCCCGCATATCAACATAAAGCTTTATGTCATCTTCTGTGCCTTTTTATTTGGTTCTAAATGTATTTTTAGAGAACGTGGCTGCCCAAACTATTCCCACAGCTACCTCCATACATTCACCACCTGGGAATTCCATGATAAAATGCAACCTGCGTAATTTTGTGTTGCCCACTCCTGCTCGGGGGATTTCAAACTTTTTCAATAAATTTACTATGCATACCTACCGTGAATGCGATTTTATTTACTTGCATTTGGATAGTGATTTATTATTTTTTTCAAAAATTCAACAGACGCAAAAAAAATTAGTGACCGTCGTAGTATACCGGAAAGGCGTTTGATTTTTCTCAAGTGTTATAGATTTTCTTTTAAGTGAAAGTGAATAGTAAATTATTTAATTTAAAACTTGTGATTTTTAAATTTTACATAGGACTCCATTGTTTCCCATTTTCGTAAAACATTAATTTTCGTAAAATCTTGTTTTGTTTTTACTTGTTTACAAAACCTCGTTTTTTTACTTATTTTATAAGTAATCATTGCTTTTTACCTATTTTTTTTATCTTGGGTGAAAATTGAAATAGTTTTATAGATCGTATGAAAGAATTATCGATACATATGGAAAGCTTGCCTGTCGGTCTTTAATGTGACAAATTCACCTGAATTTATCAATTTATGTTTTAAAACATATTTTTACAGGATCAGAGTCTAAATAATGTATATTATAATATCATTTTTACAGATAACTTGTAGGTGCATAAGCACGGAGTGTGTCGATTTGTATCAAATTTCAATGGAGTGTCGCGTCTATTCTCAAGATTTTCTTTTGTCGTGTTGTTCGTTTTTGGACCGCATCCGAAATTCTAGTAGACACGTATTCTGTCATACTATCTTCTTCCTTGCCAGTTTCCTAATCATATACGTTGTATATGATTAGGAAACTAGTATATGATTATCTTTTTTGAAGTTTTATGTGGATTGTGAAATTGTTGGTGAACCCTTATGTTATATCCGCGCTTGTGATGGCGCGAGGAATTCAGAAAACGAACGAACGTACAACTTGTCGGATATGAGCGTGACGACTTGCGGTGAAAATCTCTTATGTCGTCTAGCACCTTGGTTGGAAGTGATGTTGATTTTGTCTATTAACACCTTGACCTGTTATTTTTGCGGTTTTTGCCTTCTAAGTGCATAATGTCTCCAAGGTATAGTGTTTTAACGGTGTGTTGTATATTGTCCTATTCTTTCATCTCGTATAATCTAAAACGACTGGGCTGAGGTCAACACTGTACTACACACTACATAGTTAATGTACACTTTAGTCATATTTAAAGTAGGTATTCTTAAAATCAAACAATGTTTATTTTAGTTTGCGGATATTAATGGGGTGGTGGAAATCTGTGATATCTACGTCACGCCAAGCCCAATCAAGCAGAAACTAACAAGAAAAGTTAAAAAAAAAACATTTAAAATTTATTTTAAATACCTACATAGTTATACTGATTTCAAATGTATAAGTATGTTTTTGTATGTGTACCTACTTATTTATAAGTTCCGAAGTTCTTTCGACGCTGCAAGGATACCGTGATTATTTTTTAATTTTAACTTTTTCGTTTGATGGTGAAATTTTAACTAAACGCAACTTTGAAAACTTTAAATGAATTTGAATATTTTATCACCGGTGCGATTGTAAAATCTAATTGACAAAATGGAATGCAGCGCGTTTTTCATTAAAAAAAGACCTGTAAAGTCGACACTATGTTTTTCCTTTATCACAGAATTCTCTATCGTTGTCTAACTTTAAACATAATGGCGCTGTCACTCCACTTCGGCGTCGCTTTAAATTTCCTTTGTGTGAAGCAAGTAAGTATCTTAGTATTCTTTCTTCGGTATATTATTTCCTTAATGTCAGGTGTCGACAAAGTATTAGCGATATTTCAAAATATATGTTATAAAATATTTGATTACCGACAATTTGATTGCTCGATATTTTCTGATTGATCTTATATATTAATCAATCTTTTAAATGTCAAATATTTTTCAAGACGCGTCTTAATCCAAGTTGTATGTTGAAAATATGCTTTTTGTCGTCTCATAATCCCAGCCAAAAGTTAGAGATTTCTCAATGAACTACAGACAGCAATGAACTATGTAATAGGCAATGAAGATTTTTTTAAGGAAGTATGTACTGTTGTTAGTGGGATAGTTTAGGGAATTGAATAATAAAAGTCACCATTAAGTAGTTGTCATGAGCGGTCCTATAAAGTGGAATAAATTGCCTCCAGATATCCGCAGTGCTCAAAGCAAGACCACTTTCTCTATATGACTTGAAAACAGCTTTGTTTCGTAGAGCAACATAAAACTGAAATATAAGTGCCCTTGGAATGAATCATTGAATGGCGCTATAGAAATTGTTTAACATTATTATTGTAGTTGAAATATACATTTGTATGGAGTTTATAAGAGAGATGATATTTATTAATGATTAATTATCATTCAGTAAAATCCAATCCAATACAATAATTTATCTATTCGACTATATATTATTGGATTCATATCAGAACGCATTTAATTTCTTTAGTTTTGGACTACAACATAAGATCAACTAGATAAAGGCATATTTTTTTCTAGTTTAATCTTATGTAATAATCCTTTGTAAACGCACATCTCATATCATTATCATGCAAATAATGTATATTTTTTTTTTGTTTACCTCCTTAGTTCAACCAACCAACCAACCAACAAAGGGGTCACCAACTGATTTTTTTTTCCTTTAAAAGATATGTATCAAAATAATACAGCGTTAAAACCAACAAGTTTACCTGTACAAAATAATACAGCGTTAAAACCAACAAGTTTACCTGTACAAAAAAAATATGGATAAAAACTATAAAATAAAAATATATATTTAATGGAATGGTTGCAGGGCTGTTTGTGAAGGAAAACTGTCCATCCTTCACTTGTTCTAAGAATGATTTTATGGAATATTTTACATCATATATTAGAAATAAATCATATTTCAGAAATTATATGTGCTTTTAGAGTATCTGTATGAATTCAATGGTACATGGTACCATAGAGTATCTGTATGAATTCAATGGTACATGGTCAATGGTACATTTTTAAAAGCAATTGATTTCAGCAAAGGTTGCCTTTCTATGTTTTAAGATGGCACTAGTTGTAAGAACCTCGCTAACTAATTCCATTAACATGTCCTCCCTCGCTAATGTATGAAGCCTCCGAGAACCCGAGCCTTCCTTCCCTTGCAATTATTTTAACGTCCAGATTTTCACCAGCACCTTTTACTTCGTCTTCGGTCTGCACCAATCCCCAACTCCAAGAGAAACCTCCTCAAAAGGTCTAAATGCTTTTTATCGGTAATTCAATTTGCAACTCTTGGGAGCCCAATTTTCGTCTCAAGGAACCTTTCAACAAATATTTTTTACCACGAAATGATTAGTTAGAGTTTTAATATTATGGACAACGTATAATATTTTACAAATATATATGTGATATAAACAATACATGCAAAAAACGTTTGAAAAGTAAACGTATGACATATTTTTTAGCTTATATGTATTGATTTTTGTATTTATTAACATAATATATATGCAGGCACTATAACTTAATAAGTGTATCTGTTTATTTATAGGTGGGTATGAATTATATTAAAACCTCAATATTGTGTAGACGTTTTACGATATTTGTTTTATGAGCACAAACATTAAATGGTTTTGGGGAAAGGCATAAAATCAAGAAATTTAGTATAGTCAAATTGTTATATTCTGTAAAAAAATACGCATATAATTTGACTGTAACTTCTAAGACATATTTTTTTGTAATAATAATAATAATAGTAATAATTAAATAATATGGTTTATGTGTTTTTTTTTTTATTTTTCAAATTTTACAAAATACCTACTTTTGTTGTTGTTGATTGAAATTTCAATGAGATCAAATTGGAAAAGTACTGACTCAGAAGACACTCGTCTGGTGAGGAAGTAAATTTCCAAATAGGAACAACATTGTCCATAGTATGTTTATTATAAGTCATTTTTTAATTTGGTTTTTTATTTGTTTCTGTAATATCTAAAAATAATGGAAAGTAAATATATTATTATATGTATGTATGTGAATTTTTTTAAGCCAAGTATCAATCAATAACATCTCACATAGTTCAGCAATGAGGTTTACCACCCATTCTGAATGTTGTGCCTTTTTTGGTGAAACGAGACTGGTGTGTGGGTATACATAGATGTGTTGTTCTCCCTTTTATAAGGTATAAAGCAATGTACACCCGCACACCTTTCGCTGGTTACCACACATTGTGGGATATGCCGTGATGGTATGAATGAATGAATGAATTAATTTTATTTCATTTCAAATTGATTTTATGCTATCCTTTGAAAGTTCAAGATAACATATCAATACAAATTAAAAAGTATATTCATCGTAATTATAAGGAATTAAATTGGAGTAAAATCCGCTAAATAATCCACGTAGGTTCACAAAGCAAATAAAAAAATCATTATATTTTGTTATTTTCTTTTGTTTCAGATAATATTAGAAAGAATACCCGGAAGAGCGCGACGAGATGTCCTTGCGTGGAACTCCGCCCCCGGCGCCCTTGTGACGCTCCCGTGGTACGCGGACACCAGGTCCGCTTACCCCTTCTGGCTGGGGGCCATGGGCAGGGCGGGGGCGGCTCACCGGGGCTCCTTCACCGCCCTCGTCTACTGCCAGCTGGGCGCGCCCCAACACCCGTCGGCGCCACTCTATAGACTCATCAGAAATATGTCTAGAGCTAAACACATACATAGGGTAAGTTATAGAATCTAGTAAGACTCGTCATAAATATTGCTATAGCTAAAACACAAACATAGGGTAGTATACCATTACTGAATATTCACTTATTTATACCATCACGGCATATCCTGTAATATGGGATAACCAGCGACATATGTTTGGGTGTGCTTTTCTTTGTAAGAATACTAGATATATACTATCTTTAATTAAAGTGGTTAAGGCCTTAATTTTTACACGAAAATATAAAAGATTGTATGTTATATATAAGTAAATAAGTATATTTAGACGATTTCGACACGGGTGTACAAGATTGAAAAGCATGGATGAAATAGAGAAGTCCGTTCACGTAAATATTGAAACAACAAATAATGCGAAAATCCAAAATGGTATATAATTAAACACTAGTTTATTTAATAACCAGTATCAGTTTATCGAAGACCATCATTTGCAGATCATTCATAATATGAGAATGAGAACAATTTTAAAATGTAACAGATATACAAGAATAAACCTAATGTTAAATAAACTACAATTAATGACAGTAAAGTATAATACATTATATACAACACATTAACTTTGATTTACAAACTAAAAAATAATATTCTTCCAAAATATATGCAGAAAAATATATTATTCAATGTTAATGTTCACACTTACCCTACGAGAGGATGTCAGGATTTTCCAAAAACGAGATTAACAAGTACACAAAATAGCTTATACCATAAAGGTCTCAAAATATATAATAGTTTGCCACCACACATAAAAGAAACCACAAGTCTTGTCACCCTTCGTAGGCTAGGTGCTAAATACATAGTAAATATTAGTGTTCTCTCTAGTTTTACATGTTTTTATGATTGTCACCATACTTATTGTTTAAAAAAAAAATATTTACTTTTTGTTTATACTAGAGGGATTAATTTGTATATGTTTTTACGTCTAAATAAATTTTTCCGTCGACATAAATAAAGTTTCGAAGTTTTATGTTTAAAACGAAAGAGGAATGTGTGGTGTTTGGAAATGGCGTGGCTAGATATTTTGGGCCCTCGTGCAATAATTACGACAAATATGATAAATATTCACATAATAAAGTCAACTAGAAAATGTTATTTCTTGTTCAAATCAATTGATTAATTTGTCAATTTTCTACGCCTTTGTGGAAAGATATTCATGAAAATGGCGCTACATAAATAGTCAAATTTTATTATCATTAATAATGAATATTTACAAAATCAACGATAAGTTCCTTAGGACCTATTTTAGAAAATTTCTTTAGGTCTGTTTTGACATTCGATATTTTTAGATTTGATAATACTTACTTACTTACTTACTAGATTTGATAATAATAATTATTTTTATTAGTCATTTGGGTAGGTACCTAATCATGTCAGGCCCTCGTGCTTTGCATGTTCTTGCTGTCTCTGGTGTTGGTGTTCCCCGTCTAATTTTAGTGGGGAAATGTATCTTTATTAGGGATTATTAGTTTCTGTGTATGCTTGGTGTGCTTTTCCATTTTTCTAGTATCCTTTTGAAAAAGTGCTTTTTGTCTTGTAAAATTGGTTCTTAGAGGACTCTGGCATTGAAATAATTCCTGGCAATTATTGTAAATTTAATATCGTATCGTATTTTGTAATGTAGTGATTGTCTGAGCTTATTGTTATTAAAACTGTAATTTCCTTTATGCTTCTGAAGCACTTTATGAACACGTGCAGCCGCTGCACGCGTTTTGCACAAACTAATTAAACTAGTTATTTCAAGATATTCTTATTAACATTGACTCAATTTATACTATGAATTCAATTTACACTGTGGATCTTGGATGATTCGAAGATTATAAATCCTCTTAAAAATTCGAATAATCCATAAATTACAGTTTTTATGGTACACATTTTGAGTAAGGTAATGACGAAAAACCAAAAAGAAGTTTCTTTTTGAAATTCAATATACCATATTACTGTAGGTACCTATATATTTTATTTAGCTGGAAATTCTTTTGCACGTATATTTGTAACAGATTTTTAATTATCTCAATAGAGACGAAGTTGGAATATTTATTGTAGGAGAACCGGGAAATCAAGGCACCTACAGGGCTTACGACCTGTCATCGGCTGGTTTACGTGATCACTTTATGCGCTTGCGCAACGTTCACCAATTATGCCTTTTTAATGAGATCCCTATCAATTCAATTTTGAAAGTTCTATATATTGTAATACTGAAATATGCAATAATAAAAATATTCGATATATTTGTAACCTCAGCTTTGCATAAAATAACGATTGAAACTTAACTTTTTCGAACTTTTTACGATTTTTTTTCACATCATTATTTTTTTCTAACTAGAACATTTTCCTTTCGTGTTTGTGGTCTTTATTGAACATCCATCCTATTCCCCGCTAAGCTTTCTCACCACATATAAACCAGGAGAGTGTATAAAAAACAAATGGCTCCTTCAAAATGAAATAATGGCTTTCCAATAAACTTGATTTGACCCCTAGGCGTTATATTCCCGCACCAGATGCTCCCAGCCAGACTAGTATAATAATAATAATCATAAATTATGATTTTCCACTAAACGCCCCCACCACCAACTCTACCTTTCACCTCCAGTTCTTCTTTAAAACTCTCCTCTTCCTCTTTCACATTCGATAATTTTAGAGTGAGATGTCGCAGATCTCGTAGAACTCTGTACAAAAAAAAATATTCCAAGGCATGGTTTGAATACAGCGAATCGTAGATTTGAAATTCCCGAATTATTTTTTGCTTCTTTTTTTCTTTTTTAGCGCTTATGATAGTCTTAATTGCTAAATAGCTGGCTCCAAAGTTTCGATTGTCAATATTTTTTTGCAACCTAAAAGCTGTTTTAAGTAAATAGGATATTCACTACGGTAAAGTTAGAGCGAATACAAGATAAATGAGATTTATGAAAATGGGGATGTAAGAAAACCGCTTATGACACAATCCACGGATGCATTTGAGACGAAATTATGTTTCACATACCAACTATTTTACCCAAGATTCTAAATGCCAGCAAATTAAGACCTATGAGTTATTTGAAAATTAAAACTTTCAAAACGGAACAACGCATCTACTTAAGCGTGTGATTTTGATTATTTTTTAACAATGTTTTATTTTATAATACCATATTACTTATTTTGATATTGTATAATTTCTTGATTTGTGAGAAAAAAATGGAATCGTGTTTCATTAAGTACCTACACTTATTAAGGTAGGTATAATTTAGCAATGTAAATTGTTATTTCGTATATAAATTCTCTCAGATGTGTATAGTCCAACCAAGCAATACTGTATAATTGAATTACACTGCTTTGATCAGAAGAACATGGTGTATGACAAATATTTGAACAATCAATTGCTTTCTCCTTGTATGTACAAACACAGCCTGATCTTATTTGCGGCTACGGAGTGCCTGTCTGGTGCCTATACGTTATCTGTGCTGTGAGAATGTACCATTAGCACAACCAAGCATTAGTTCACGACTCGACAGAGTGTAGGTAATCAAACGTTCGCCTCCGTTGCATTATTTAGCATACTCCATTACATAATAATATGTATATGTGTATATACATATCTTATCAAAGATAATTTGGATACTGCAAATAACAGTCAAAATAGCGATCGTTTCACTTTGAATAATAAACCAGCGTCTTGGATTTTCCTTTAACAGTTATTCATATCGTTTCCGATTTATTTTTATGTACCTATGTAATTCAAACTGCAATGCAATGTGTATGGAATTAATGTAACTATTCATCATAGATATATTTAAAATCAAAGATCTTTGAAACACATATTAGTTACCTATTATATTTTAGGCAACGAGGAATAAATTTTACAAACCATTTGAGTCAGTTGCAATATATGGCTCTGTTCATTTCTAATTGATTCAAAATATAAGGAGAATTTTTCTATGTAGGTAAGACATTCCCTATGTAGGTACTATTTATATTGTATTCTGAATAATCCTTAATTTACGAAAATCTACATATTATCATCTCCGCCTACTTTGCCTTGAGGCATCGTTTTATGCTGTGCCTTTATCGGCTGGTTCTTCGGTAAATAATTTAGTTCAATACCGCAATTCTGGTTTCGCGGAGTCGGAGATCAAATCTTCAGATATCCAACAGCCGATAGAATGCAGATGATTTGTGTTCAGCCGAGGGCGATGGAAACACAAGGAACCAACTGAGTATCACTATACTACTAACTTCTGGCAGTAGATATCTTTTATCTCTCATTTCATTCAGACTCCAGCCTCTCTTCTCCAGTCTTAGAACTGGGTTATTTGGAATTGTACTGTTTCTTCTTTGAAGTATTAAAATATCGTTATTTTAGTATATTTTAGAGCTATATTGCTCTTTACATCGGGTGAATGTTAAGATCATTATTTAATCACGAATCTTATATAATATTTATGATTGTGAAGTTTGCAAGTCTAGTCCACCATTTTACAATATACTCGTTACCCTATTATTTCTAAATGCAACAAGTTAAATGTTGAATAAATAGTCCTACCGCTTGTTGTAGTATAAGTAACCATTTCTTTAGAAATCAGATTGCTATGGAAACGATGTAATCCATAATCTGTAGTGTCTCTAGTGCTTTGAAGATATGTATTTTGCAAATGCACCAATAATTTCTCTGACAAATGATGACATCAATATCATCAAGCCGTAATCCTACTTGAATTATATATAGAGATTCGAACGCAACACTATTTTCTATTGTAATTATCGCTTCATTTATGCCCAGATATCGTTATTCGTCTAACGATCGTTAACTGTATGTTATCGTTATCTTTTTATATCCCAATGAAATATTTTTAATTTATTATTTTTAGTGCAAAAATTTAAATTGTTTTCACAGTAATTACCGTTCGTTAATAGTTCGAACAATATCAATAAAAAAATATTAAAAAGTAATTGGAATCGTTTGTTGGGTATGCATTTTTTTCCAAATATAATTGACTGCGTTTCACACCGTTGGTCCATGAATTTTGTATTATAAAAAAAACCCTTAATGGGTTTTGTTCGTTTTTAATCTATGATTCTATTTTCACGCAATTTATTCCCCGAACTATAACTATAGTTGATGGTAGATACATTGGTACCATCTATGTATGATACAAGTAGTGATTCAGCGGTACGTGATTTTAATTTTTAAATGTACGGATGTGTGCACCAGGAAATCGATGGAAACTCCACATCCGGGTTGTTTTTCTGGCACCAACTATTCCGTGACGCTTTAAAATCTGGTCTGATATGTGTAAATGTGTTCATATACCTTCCTACATATCTGACGCCATGTACACATAGGTATGTAGTTATATATTCGCCCAATTAGGATTGAATCCCTATTTTTATATTCGTTTGGCATGGCTAATCATTTTATCCGACATGGAAATATTTATAACTCGAGATGAATTTTTTGACGTGCTTCCATATTACAGAATTGTTGATTAAATTTTTGTATGTAGGTATATTTAAAGGATGCTCTTTATTCAAAAAAAAATCGTATCGTTGAAGAGTATTAGAAAATGTTATTACAAAGGAAGTACCAAGAGGAAGAAAAGAATAAAGCATCATAAGTATAACAAAACCTTGCTGTTATTCGATTATTAAATAAAGTAAAAAATAAAAAAAAACACTTCCTTGCGCCCTGCGCAGGTGGGGTGTTTATTGCCTCACCAACTAGTGTTTCCAGCCCAGAGAAGCAAGTATTGCGTGAGAAATTAATTTAAATAAATTTTTCCTTTGCTGTAGATCGTGCCCATGACGCCGGCACAGAAGTCAACCCACTGTGCCAGGCGGTCGGCACAAATATAAAAATAATTCAAATTAATTCGCATCATAACTATAGTTTAACCTTAAATGGATATTTTTAAAATAAGAAATAGATGGGAAACAATGTAAATATAATAAAATAAAAATTACATTTAAGATTACATATATATACATTTAAAAATTACTTATTTTTTAAGTCATTATTAGAATGCTAATTTTCTTAATATCCATTTTTTTCTAATTTTTAATTACTTTGTAATAGTACATACACGAGGTTTTTTTGTTAGTAGGTGAAACGATCGTCCTTTTTTCTTCTTAATTCTTGAATATGAACGCTAGCTTAGTCGTTAATAATCTCTAAAACCAAAAGTTCAAATATGAATAGAATTAACGCGTCACAACTGTTAGGTAATTTACTGTATTCTGATTTGTAAAAAAATATTTCAAGCTACTATTAGCTTGTTTACTCTTTTCGTAAATATTATGTAGGTTCAATGTACCTACATATTATACTTTTCTTTTGTTGACACAGACTGGTGGGAACTGTCTGTCAACATTTTTAATTTTAGTCAAAGCAAATATCACCTATCCGTTGATCTAAGGATTATTGTTCAGTCATATTGGAGCGGTAAATCAAAGAGACACGTAGTTGATATTAAAAATTCCTGAAATGTTGTGAGATATTTCAGAAATTTCAGTTTGTTTGCTTGATGAATATTACAAATTAAATGTGTCCCCCTTACACATTCTTGTTGGCAAACAACAGCTTTACGTGCGTTATAAATTCCTTGATTACATTGCTTTATTAAAATAATATTTTGTTATATAAAAACATTTTTTTCTTGACGACCAGAATATGGCTTAGGGCCAGTCTTATAAACGAGAGACCAAATATTCGTAAGTATGTTTACGATTTACTAACGGATGGATGTTCCTAAGTAGATATTACTATCGGCGGTATTATAAAACTACTTTAACTGTCCGTTTATTTGACAGTTACAGTCTAATTAGACTACAATGGATTTTCAAAGGATTTGTATTGGACTATAATGGATTGTAATGGATTAAGCGGGGCTGTCATTGCAATATATAAACAGAGAGTGTTTAATTTTTTGCGTACTTCAAACAATATCAAAAATTACAAAAATGGTGATAATCCTTTATTATTTAACTAGCGCGCTGGATTAGTAATTCAGTGGACGCGGGTTCGTTCAAATCTCGCCTAAACTGAAAATTTTTTTTTTAAATAAAAAAAATAATTAATATAAAATAAAACGAAATTCAGTGTCATCAATGTCATGTTGAAATAATAAAATATTTGGTCAAACACAAACTTGTAATCAAATTCGTTTTGGTTATTCAAAATCACTGTCGGACGACATTTTTTACTGAAAAAAGCAATTCAATATAAAAATCCAATAAAATATAAAACAGTATATTTAAAAATATTCGTAATATCAAAAATATACCACAACATAAAAAAAACAAGTGTGGTAAAACTCAATCCTTCCATAACTTATCGTTAACGAACGCTTAATCGGTGGTCCGACCGTCGGTAAAGGCTATCGGTAAACTTTTACTAAAATTTAACTAACGGATTGTTAAGACGAAATATAGAGCATTTGTATCAAATTTCGGTTTGTTTCGTCTGAAATCTAACTAACGGACGTTTATAAGACCGGCCCTTAGGGGACTTCTTGCGATCCTGTGAGCGCCTGACTCACCATACGAATAAGTATATATATATATATTACAAAACGTATTGTTTGTAATTAATCAGATTATGATACAATGGAGTTTTACTTTGATAATTTATGTAGATTATAAATAAACATTTTTTGGAGGTATAGCTTATGTAATATTTTTTCATATTTAAGTATCTTTGTTTTATCTTTTTTTCAGATATTAATAATGTGGGCCAACGACCACCCCCCTCCACCTCGAGCAAGATGGCCCTCAACCCCACAGCACATTCCCTTAGATATAGTGGACACAACCATTTATAGTCCGGGGTGAGTATTTTTCCCCGACAATAACAGACCTATTCTTTTCATTTTAAATCCCTTTTCCATATTCAGGTCGACTATTTCCGCTATCCTACGTGTCCCTTGTATACAATTTTAGGAGTTAGTAAAAAAGTATTTCACCATGTGATAAAAATATTTATATAATATATTCTCCGAAAGCATTTTTGCGAACGAATGTTTAAACATCTTCGCGATAAAAACTTTGTATTCGTGTAATACTAAATAGGCATTGTTTCATTTTCTATTTTTAAACTATATTCCTTGAATATTTATTTATACTTATTTTTAAATATTGTCTTGGGATATTGAGATAAAGCATTAGTCATGTTGTTTGTTAGGCGTGTCATTTATAGACATAAATAATTATAAACCAGTTGATTATCATTATTCTTAATTTATATTTATTTGGTTTACAAATGTTATTTATTTATAATAAAAACTTCTTGAAGTTTATTGCCGAGTCACATTTTTTCCAACCATATTTATACAGCCCAGAGATGCGTTAATTTAGTGAGAAATCATTTTTGTTAAATATTAAATGTTTATATTTATCGAGACATACCGAAACATACCTGCCATATATGAATACAAAAACGTATTCCTCAACTATTCATGTCATATTAGGTTTCTCCGTATAAAGTAAACTTATCGCCTTAGACGGTTGGGACATCTCTAACGCATGGTGCAGAACCGAGTCCCGAAGAAGAATCTCAACACACAACCAGATGGGAGGCGAAACGGGGAAAGACCCAAATTAAGGTGGATGGATGATGTAGAAAAGTCCCCGAATGCAACTAATTGGAAGGTGCCGGCGATGGACCGAGTGGAATGGTGGAAAGTTCTTAAGGAGGCCAAGGCTCATGATGGGCTGTAGCGCCATTGGTGATGATGATTAGGTTTCTCCGATCTAAGGATTCTGCGCTAGTCTTTATTGTTTCCACGCTGTATTTTTGTCCAAAAGTTCCTTTAGTCACAATTAAAGTATATTTTTTTTTAATTCTTATATAAAATTTATGTTTTTCTAATTGAAAAGTTCTTGAATTCTGGTTGATAACGAACTATTTTAATTTTTAACATAATTGTTATTAGAAATCACACCTAGAAGTTAATATTTAATTTTTATCGTCGCGTCGCGTCGTCGTTATGTTGCTACTAATCCTTTATATAAACTGAGAAATAAGTGTTACAATGAACAATTTCTTACACCCTGTACACGTGGCGAATTTATTGCAATATGCCAGCCTTTATCCGTCAAATAATCTACTTTATATTCAAATAAATTTATTCTATCAATATACATACTAAGTATGGAATTGATTAGGTAAGGTAAGCGTGTCTCTGGCGTCGTCAGTTTATTATGTCCCCGAAGGAGATTTCATCAATAATGCGTGATTTTTTTCGCCTTAATGTTGTATTCATGAAATATTCTTTTTTATTATAACTGAAGACCTTATCTCATACTTTTTTACTAAAGATATCTTCAGAGCTAGTGATGAGTCTTGCTCGAAATACCAGACTGATCATAATTCATATCATTTCTTAGTTCTTTGGTTTATTTCGAAATATCTTTGTAGGTATTGAGTTTATTAGAAAAAAAATGTGTGGAAAATTTAGGCGGTAACGAATATCAAAATATATCCCAAAAAAAATATTAAAAAATAAAATATATTTATCAAGATATAATCCACAGTCGAATACTGATTTTTAAATTATATTTTTTTGTTTTTAAATAAAAAAAAAATTTACTAATAATGTATCCTTGCAAAACTATGAAAGAAATCAAATAACATAAGAAGCCCTATAGTTGCTCTTGAAAATAAATTGTCAAAATTGTTAAGACAAAAATACCCAAAAATAGAAGATTACCTGGCAGATCTGCGAATAGATCGAAGAATTGTGAATTGTTCGAACTCCTCCTCCCAGGTATTCCATCCTCAAAAACAGGTCAAGTTAATGACCCTAATACAGGATGAAGAAGAAGAAAGAAAAAATACACCTTTTTTATTTTGTATTTCGCCAATCTTGTGACGGAATTGATATTGAAGTATCTTGAATGACGAAGGTAAATTTATAACATATATAAAGACTGCATCTCTGACACATAAAAGATTGATTTTAAGAGTGATTGCTCATCGCTAGTGGTAATAGATTGTGGTATGGTAATCGTGGGTTTCAAAGGACCTACCTATCACTGTTACTAGCACTAGTTATATATTATGTAGGTACTCTATTATTATTCCTGTCATATCTCTCAGGTCATGTTTTCTTAACTTTTTTACAATCACTTAACAATATCATTTTACCGTAAAATTTTCATAACCTTTACCATTTTTCTTCTTAACTCATTATTCATATTATAACGCGAGATCTCCTTTTTTGAATTTATTATTTTCGTTCGACACTGACGGTGTTTTATTGTATAATTACATCTCAAATAATTATTGAACACTATGGTTCACTTCTAAATTTGTTAAAAACAACATACGATCACGGCCTATCTCCACAATGTGGGTTATTTAGCGACAGGTGTGCGTTACCTTAATATTAATATAATGATATTAATATTAAGGTACCAGTAAAAAAGGAAGCCTCCACCAGTAAAAACAGTTGTCCCGTTTTTAACAAATAATTTTTTTAAGTGAAACAGTGTTTTATTGAAATTTAGTATTTTTTGTTCAAGTGACACTTGTCTTGCTTTATTTTAAGGGGCCATATAAACCTAAACACCTCGATTTCAAATCAAATCCCTCAAATATGTTAAACAGTATGTTTCTAGAAATAATAGTATAAGTCTTTTCGACATTTCTCTAGTGAATGTTCGTCACACAATTTTAAAATTCAGCCTAAATTCCCATAAATAAATTATTAAAAATATCCTTTTTTACAGCATTTTTGTTAAATTACTCCATAACCATGTGTCGTAAAGAAATAAATCTTTTATACGCTTAAAGAGTGCATTAGCAGACCCTTAATCAAAATAATAAAAGAGAAAACCAAATATCATACGAAATGGAAAAAATTTTCTAACCCCAGAGATTACGATAGTTTTGCCCTATTGCGATCACGTCAAAAAAACCTCACAAGATCCTGTTTCAATTTGTACGTCGCTAAAATAGAAAACTCACTCAAATCCAATCCAAAGAATATTTGGTCATATGTTAAATCAAAACGTCCATTAAATAACTTACCTCTCACCATGCATTATAATCAATCTACTGCAAATGATGGTCCAACTATTTGTAGTAAATTCAATGAATATTTTGCTTCTGTATTTGTTGACAGTTCTGAACAACCACCTGCAATGGATATCCCAGATTCTAACTCACAAATATTCTTACACAAAGTCACTATCAATCCTATTCTGGTATATAACTATCTCACAAAAATTGATACTAGCAAAGGAGCTGGTTACGATAACATTCCAGCCCATTTAATAAAACAATGTGCCAATGAATTATGTCATCCATTATACTTAATTTTCCAAAGATCCCTTAATGAGGGTCATTTCCCAAGTATGTGGAAAAAAGCCCTTATAACACCAATACACAAAACTGGAGACAATTCAAACATCGAAAATTATAGACCAATCTCGAAATTGTGTATTTTCAGTAAATTATTTGAAAAAATCATTATAGATCAAATTAATCCTGAAATAAGAACATCTTTAACTATTAAACAACATGGATTCCTTAGTAAAAGATCAGTGGAAACCAATTTATTAGAATTTACCGACCATTCATTTTCTGCCTTACTCGAAAATAACCAGTTAGATACAATATACCTAGATTTTGCCAAAGCGTTCGACAAAATTAACCACAATATTCTGTGTTTTAAATTATGGAACTTTGGCATACGTGGCGATCTGTACAGATGGATAAAGTCCTATATAACAAATAGATCACAAGCAGTAGCCGCCAAAGGTTTCCAATCGTGTTTTGTTCCAATTCCCTCCGGAGTACCGCAGGGTTCTCACCTGGGTCCCTTGCTTTTCCTGATCTACATTAACGACATAACACAATGCATAGCTACCTCTGAAATAATTCTTTTTGCCGACGACAGTAAATTATATAAACAAATCTCATCTACACATGACTGCTCACTGCTACAACAGGATTTAAATAACCTTTTTCGCTACTGTGAAAAAAATCAATTATATATAAATATAAATAAATGTTTCTCAATGAGTTTCAGTAGAAGCAGAAATGTAATTAAATTTCACTACACTATTAATAATAATATATTGTCGCAAAAACTCGAAGCGAGAGACCTAGGCGTTATCCTTGATAACAAACTATCATTTATTCCTCATATTGATTCTGTCGTAAATAAAAGCTACAGAAACTTGGGTTTCATACAAAGAATAACCAAATCCTTCAAAGAAACAACCTCGCTAGTTCTCCTATTTAATGCCTTCGTTAGAAGTCATTTGGAGTTTGCATCAACCGTATGGAGCCCTAGTTACAATATTCACATCGATAGAATTGAGAGGATTCAGAGAAGGTTTGTTAAAACGCTTAATTTTAGAAAAAAAATTTACCGCCATGATTATGACCAATCTTTAAAATTACATGGGTTTATATCACTTGAAAAAAGAAGAAAGATATCCGATGTCTATCTGCTTTATAAAATACTTAATAACCTTGTAGACAGCTCTTACCTACTCCAAAAAATTTCTTTCAACTGCCCCATGAAAACAACACGCCAAAATCACCTTTTCTATACACCATACTGCAGAACAAATTACGCACAGAATAATTATGTCAACAGATGCTTAAATTATTACAATAGTCTTGACCCCCAACCTGATATATTTAACTCCACACAGACATCGATGAAACGCCAATTACGCGCAGTTATTGGTAATATTAATGGTTAAAAATCAAACCTACTTTCCTTAAACATTCATCCCTTCCTTATCAACGCTTTCCTATATCCATTATCCTTCCCTTTCCCCCACATACACTCACCATCTTACAATGACTACCCAACATTAATAATGTATAATAATTTAAATATGTGAAACTTTATAATTGGCTATTTATTTTGTATTCTCATTTGAAATTAAGTATTATAAATGTATAGCTGTTAAGTTTCCAAACAAATGAAAAATAAAAAAAAAAAAAAAAAAAAAAAAAAAAAAAAAAAAAAAATCAAAGTGAATGACCGATAAAGTTTACTACTAAGGTTTGTTCTTAAAATGCAAAAAATCAACAAATTTGAGGTTTCCGATAATTCAAATCACGTATAAACCTTTTTAAACGCACGCGATATTTACCCTTACTAACGCGTAACTTCATAGTGCATTGGGCGGTTTTAATATATCATGTTTTCAGTCACTAATGCCCGATTTCCCCAAGGCTCCTTAACTTAAAAAATCACATTTATGAACTACTTAGCGCAAAATTGCATTTCACCAAACAATCTTAGCCTCGCTTAGCGACGTCGGCGCATAAAATTTTAAGTGGCGGTCTCTAGTGGATTAACCGTCATAAGCGTCACTTAACGCGTTTGACAGATAGATATTTGGGTTACGATTTCGTCGCAGAGTTGTTTTATTATTGAATTTATCTTTTTTTTTTGTAAAATTTAAGTTATATTTTGTTTATTATCATCTTGGAAGATGGCTGGATTCGTGAAATCGTTGAATAGACATGCTCCATCCGTTTGTTTTGAAGTAATTGCCGTGTTTTTTGAAACTAATTCAATTAATTTAGTTTTTTCACTGGGGGTAAAATTTGTAGAACGTTTCCTTGGTTTATCCATAATTATACTCTGCTAAATATTATACTCTGATAAATATGCGCGTCCCGTGTCGAACAATCTCAACAATCAACAAGTGCGAAGCGAATAAACAACCATGACAGCGAGTATATCCTAGGATGTACACCGATTTTTTAAACCAAACCTACAAAAGTTTGGTAAAAATAGATTGGTTAGGTTTGTATGTAGTTATAATTGCGGCTGGCATGAGCCAGTTGAATTGTATATTAAAAAAAGTAACAAATATTAAAATAAAATAACTAAATTGGTGTGAATACTAAATAAACTGTCTGTACATGATGTGTCAAAAACAAAAACTGGTGTACAAATAAGGCTACCCTGACAGCGAGCGCCGCTAGCGCCATCTGTTGGCGCCAGCGGCAATTACCTATACTCATGAGATCAAAGTAGTACTTTTTTTATAATTAATTTATATATAGAGTAAAAATCGTGAAATTCACACGTTAGAATATTTTAATGATATTTTTATAGTTTATTATGTATTTCTTATTTGCATATTTTTTAAAGTAACGTTATCTTGAGTCCATATTCATGTTCACCGGAAACATAACAAAAACTAATCCTGACCTTAGCTTAGTGTGGCTGTTATTTGTTGGTGAAATGCAAATTTATTAAGTAAGCCACTTAAGGATTTAAGTTTCGAATGGGTACTTAGCTGATGTTCGATTTTGAGGGACCTTGGAGAAAGCGGCCGTAAGTTTAGCGTTATATGTCCTCTTAAGATAACTTACATTTTTGTATATACGGGTGGTTATTCAGCGAACTTGATTTATACTAAAAAAATGGTATTGCATTTATCAACACAATTTTATTTATTTATTTATTTATTTTTATTTATTTATTTATTTATTTAATCTTCTTGTACATATAATTACTACACTGGCGGGCTTATTGCCTAATGGCAATTTCTTACGACCAACCAGAGTAAATGTTAAATATACTTAACAATGTGTACTATGGCAATAAGTTAATCACATTACAAAATAAATAAAGATAGCAGAAGAAAAGTAATAAAAAAAAAGAAAAAAGATAGCATATAAGAACAAATCATAGCAATGATAGGAAGACTAAGGGATAAGGAAAGGAAGAGGAGAGGAAGATGTAATCAGGTGTTGTCAGATAAATATTTTTGCTTTAGCCTTTTCTTGAAGATGTTTAGTGAGATAAACATTTTGTGGCATAAACAGTTTTTTTCCGCCCCTTATTAAGAGAATGATCAACACAAATAAATGTTCACACAGATATTTTTAATTTTCCAGCATGGGTATATCGGCTCGCTTCGCACCCCATCCCCTGATCGAGACTGAGGCTGTCCTTCAGTTGGACGAAGATGCTTCCCTGACATCTGACGAGGCGGACTTTGCCTTCACTGTGTGGAGAGACTTCCCCGATCGCATCGTTGGCTACCCTGCCAGGACGCATTACTGGGACGATGCCAAGGTTAGCCAACTGACTTTGTTTTTCATTAATTTTAAGAATTTATGATAGTTATTGTTAAAAAATCTTTAAAACTACTAATGATTCATTGTTCTTTTTGTAATATCGACGGAAAATATCCCAAATAGATAACTTAGAAAACGATAGCTAACCATGAACCAGCACTCTTAAGTCCACATACTCTCTTTTACACACACACCCTCTCACACACACACGCGCATACACACACACACACACGCACGCACGCACACACACCCATACATATACACACCCTCTCTCTTACATAAGCGGAATAATAATGAAATAAATAAATAATTAAAATTCTTTACTACTTACACTACACACACAAACAAAAATTTATTTGAAACATGTAACTGACATTAGATTTAGATAATTGATGTATCATATATATTATTAATTAATGTTATCAAACTAATGTTGTTTGTGTTAATTAAAAAAAAATAACACCCGAGAAAGAAGCAGTTGCTTTTAAACCGGTCGAATTTTATTTTATTTTTATTTTATATATTTCGGTAAACATACAGCAATACAAAACAAAAATCTTATTCGTGGTTTAAATAAAGTTAATTATAATAGGTCTAATAATGAGAGGGCAAAAATAACACTTCAATTAATCGAATATTTTTATTATTGCATATGCGCAAACATTGGATTTTTTTCCCTGTCGGGAGTCAAAGATATTTTTTAACAGATTTTTAATTATCTCAATAGAGACGAAGTTGGAATATTTATTGTAGGAGAACCGGGAAATCAAGGCACCTACAGGGCTTACGACCTGTCATCGGCTGGTTTACGTGATCACTTTATGCGCTTGCGCAACGTTCACCAATTATGCCTTTTAATGAGATCCCTATCAATTCAATTTTGAAAGTTCTATATATTGTAATACTGAAATTCTTTTCGATTGAAAATAAGGAATTTTTACTACAGCCATCTATGGGTGAAATTATGAACAACAATCTTATTATTTTTATTTATTTTGTTGGAACGCCATCTATTGAGAGAATTGCGCATATGCAATAATAAAAATATTCGATTACTTACACATTGGTACAAGTAGGTAAATAAGACAAAAATGACCTTATAAGTCTGGCGCAATTCAGGGGTGACTTCTATGCGAAAAATGCATTGTCACCTCAGATATAAGAATTGTAGCTTTCATTATTTACAAAAAACCAATTCTCTCAATAGATGGCGTTCCAACAAAATAAATAAAAATAATAAGATTGTTGTTCATAATTTCACCCATAGATGGCTGTAGTAAAAATTCCTTATTTTCAATCGAAAAGAATTTCAGTATTACAATATATAGAACTTTCAAAATTGAATTGATAGGGATCTCATTAAAAGGCATAATTGGTGAACGTTGCGCAAGCGCATAAAGTGATCACGTAAACCAGCCGATGACAGGTCGTAAGCCCTGTAGGTGCCTTGATTTCCCGGTTCTCCTACAATAAATATTCCAACTTCGTCTCTATTGAGATAATTAAAAATCTGTTAAAAAACTTCAATTAATACTGAAGGACAAGATAGAAGGTCATCGAGGAACTGGAAAGAGACAGATGTTCTGTCTGCGTACTATTATAGGGGCTTCAGCACTGTGGAGCAGATATTCTGGGCAGCACAGGGCCGAGAGAAATTTGCCAACGTCGGGGGCTCCTAACAGGGCACCAGAAGAAGAAGAATAATGAAAAAAATATTGTTATAATTTGTGCTCATTTTTTTACCCTTACGGATGTTCTTGATCGTTTCATCTTCAATTCTTTAATGTCTCGTGTTCCCTAGTTGTTATAGGCATTTATTTGCTTATTTTAGGGAACGTAGGAAGATGTATATGTACTTGTTTAACAAGGGCATATTCATTTAAAAAAAAGCATAGCAAAAATTTTTACATCTTCCTTTAAAAAAAAATATTTTTAAAATTGAAGAAAAATATGTCTTTCTATAATTAAATAAGCAATGACGGTATAAAATTACAGAAAAATAAAAAAAATAAAATATAAGGCTCTAGCTACCGTTTTTAAATTGTCAATACTGTCAATGCCGACCGCAGTAGCACAATTGGTAAGCTGTTTGGTTTCTGTGCGGACGTCCTTGGTTCGATCCCCAGCAGAGGAGAAATTATTTAAATGGATTTCTCACGCAAATATTGCTTCTCTGGGCTGGTTACTCTGGTTAGTAGGAAGAAATTGCCACATGGCAATAAACTCGCCACTTGCGCAGGGTGCAAGGAAGTGTTTATTATTTTTATAATACTGACTGTATTTAAGGTGTAGAACACCATTATACTAGATACCTATTTTTAAATCAAACAAAATTGACCATAATAAATTTGATAAGTTTGATTTAAATATACCTACATAGCTCTTGCTGTCATTAGAATGTATATTTTTTCTCAAAGAATACACACGAGTATTGCACGTTATACAATATTATTGACAATGAAATATTTATTTCAAAATATTCGTAACAAAGCTATTTTTTTGTTTCGAAGCACAAGTTAAAATCGTCATTTAAATTTTAAATGGACAAGTTCTGCAGAGTGACATTTTTTAAAGTATCCTTATAAAAGTTTTAAAATGCACTGACGTTGTGTTTATTAACTTTGGCGAGAAACTGGCATTTTATTCCAGGACTTTTGTTTGAAAATAAGATTCGTTTTATATACGGAGAATACACAATTTGAAGATACAAAGGAATATTTTCATCTTGTCCGTGTTCAACCAAGAACAAAGTCGTGTGTCTTTAATGTAAACAAGTGCAGTCGCTGTGTGACTTTGTACGTATATATTATATAGTTAGATTAGAGTATACAACTATATGTTTGTAGATAACATAATATAATTCTGTAAGGATTATGTACTGTTTCCTCGGGACATTTTGACCTGTCTGATGTTATTTTGTCAAACATTCAACTTAGTCTGATACATTTTTTGTTTCTTGCTCATCGTTGATTTCAAATCATCGATATCAAATAAAGTTTTTTTTTACATTTAGCAAGAAAACTTACAAATTAATAATGTCACGAAACATAAATTTATACCAATTGACCGCAGGTTAAAAAACAAAAAGCCTTAGGGACTATTTGCAATTTGACTATAATGCTTAAGAAGTTTCAGCCATACGAAAAATTGGGTAGGTACTGTTCGTTTCAATTAACAAGTACCTAATTTCTTTTTTATCTTTACATCGGTAAGATTTCTTAGTGTTGTCAGATATAAGAATCTAATCTTCGCCAGATGTGACAGCGTAAGTTGGGTTAATTAATTTTGTTGTATTCGTCACATAGTTAGAATAATAAAAGTTTTTTAAAGAATAATAAAAACAGTAAAATGAGTTTTTAAATTAATTTATAAACGCAGTCTCTGTTAATTCACAGATCCGCGAAATATTCAAACTGCGTAGAAGTGAATTAGCCAGATTGTGAACTATGCAACCAACACAAAAGGAGTTATCCAATTGTCGATTCGTTCATGAGAATTCAATTCTCTGAATGAATCGACAGTATTAAGCCAAGATGCGTGTACGAAGGAACATTTTGTATGGCGTAGTGGACTTTTGCATGCTAAAAACACCAACTTAGAGGCTTCGCAGCATATATGTTCCCATACATGGATTTACTCAGAATTCGGAGTAGCACGTTTTATGTGTCTGTGTGTCTATCCCCCCCTCCCTTATAACTTTTGATCCGCTGGATTCAAAAAGCCTAAAATTTCAGAATATATAAACAATTTTAGGTACACAAAACTTTTATACTCAGTATTTACAATTTTTTTTCCAGTCAGGGGTTATCAACATTTTATTTTTTAGAGCATTTGTCTACATATCTCAAAAACTATAAAAGACAGAACGCTGAAATTTTGTACAAATATAGTATCTCGAAATAGATTTTGAAAAACA
Organism: Molanna angustata; assembly: GCA_963576475.1. Taxonomy (NCBI): domain Eukaryota; kingdom Metazoa; phylum Arthropoda; class Insecta; order Trichoptera; family Molannidae; genus Molanna; species Molanna angustata. The sequence goes on along the minus strand of OY754967.1, from coordinate 26,230,886 downwards.
TTTCCAGGGTTTCTCAAACAGTTTTTATTAAGAAGCAAAAAAATTATAAGAATTTTTTTGTCTTTAACTGCCTTCATTTCTATTTCTTTTAAAAATATCGAAAAATGCCGAAACATGTAAATTAGACAATTTAAATTTCTATAAAAAATTATTATAGTAATATATCTCAAACTTTTTTTAACAATTTTTATAAAAATTGAATTTAGTGACGACATTGCTTCATACAATTTGTATGGCAATCGCCTATACACAATAATATATGTAAGAAGACTTAATAGTTTGATACTTAAATCTCCAAACATACATACATACCATCATGCTGTTTTCATATTCTGGTTAGAAAAAAGGACTGACCTCCATACTGTCCTATCTTGACATACATACCTACATGTGTTGTATAGAAAACAAAATATCCTGAAGTATTCAATAATTTGGATTTATGGGTTTATAGTTTGGTACTTATTCTATACATATTATCGCTATCGACAGTTGGATCTCATGTGTTACATGCAACTAGTTTAAATGGAACGGACAGTACACGTCGGATTAAATTCAAATTCCAAATAGTAAATAAGGCCCAACGTGTCTAACCGGAATAAATGCTATTATTACTAACTGTCATTACGTCCGATTCTATAACGTTTAAAGAACGTTCCGGCTAAAATAGGTGCGTTCCTATTTAGGAATGTCCTTACTCCAAGTAAGTCACGAATTAGTTCAATTCCCTATTCTATAACCACATTTTAGTTGAATCAACTGTCAAAATGTTCCTTATTTTAATTCACACCTAATTGGAAGCGTAAGTTATTTTCGCAGCAGTCCGGGATATTTTAGTTAAAATTGAACACATCAGTTGTATACGGAAAAAAAATTACACCTGTTGCGTTATGTTAAAAATAAAAATCAAAGAATATTAGTGCAGATCAATTGAAATGTTTGGTTAGTCGACATAACATAAACATGGCCGAACAGTGTGCAGTATAAGTAGTCTGCGACGACAATTGGAGTTAAGCTTATTATCTACGGTGCACTAATTTTGTAGATTTTAGGTTATGGACCCCCTGATATGATGATGAGAACACCTCAAAGAAAAATTACTTAACTAAGAGAAGAATAATTGAGTGTTTGTCACAAAAATGAATTATTGTAAAATGATTAAGGCATATATTATATTCTTGACAGGACTGATTTTAAATATATCAAAAATCCAATGCGATCTTTTAATCGAGTCTATTCTTTTCATAAAAATAAATGGTAGTACAGGAGTGGGTGTTTCTCCTTTTCATTTAGTCGTATGTGAAAATGTCTTCTCTAGACTTGGTGGTGTACTTTACTAGATTTACCTGTCAGCTCAACCAGCCGTAGAAGTTATATTTAACAGTAAGTAGCAATATTTTCTGTTTATTTTTCATAGTTCGTTGGTACATTGTTCCGCCACGTGTCGAACATTTTATACGACACCTGCTATTAGAAGTTTTTTCATGTAGGTACTTACTCTTCTTACCACCCATTTTCACGAAAACGTGCGTAAACATAATCAAAATAAGGGCTACTTGCTTTAAAAAAGTTTTCATTGAAAGTTTTCTTAAGCTTCATATGTTTTTGCCTAAAACGGTTATTTTTCAAAGAGTAACATGGAATGTTAGAACTTGACATAATGTGGCATTTCATTTTGCGATATTCAATAATAAAAAAAGATGAAAATCATTTTCCAGCACGTGAGAGTGATTCGAAAGTTTAACAAATCAAATTATTAAAGCGAAATTATCGAAATAATAAAAAGTACATAAATACACTACACGACATAATGATAGCACTGTAAAGTCGATCGAACATATAGTTATAATTCCGAAGACGAATAAGCTTGAATCAACATTGAAGGCATTAAAAAACTAAAATGTGATCACCAGAACTGTTACTTTAAACCAGGGATGGGCAAACAGTCGATCGCGATCGACCGGTCGATCGCGAGCGGTTTTAGGGTCGATCGCGCGCATACTTATTTTTGTAAGGATGTTGAAATAATTGCTTCTGAAATATCGAATACTTTTGATTATGGACTTGCCTTCTCTTGAAAACGAGATAATGCAGATTATTTCAGACATACACCTCAAAGCCAGAGCAACAGATACCACATTTTGGTCTCTTTTAACTCAAGAAAAATACCCAAATTTAAAGCAAATTGCCCAACAATTAACTGTTTTGTTTGGGTCAACGTATTTGTGTGAATCTGCATTTTCTGAAATGAAAATAATTAAGTCAAAATACCGCAATCGGCTTACTTACGAACATCTGTCTTCGTGTTTACGTTTAGCACTTAGTAAATACGTGCCTTCCTACGAGATATTAGCGAAAAACACGCAGTGCCATTCATCGACCTCTAAGTAGTATGTAGGTAAGTACCAATTATTTTTCTGCTTGTGAGTCGATCGCTTGTCGTCCAATTTTTATGTTGTAGACCGCCGATAGTGTAAGTCTGCCCACCCCTGCTTTAAACTATATCCATTTTATGATAAATGTGGTATTCTTTTGTTATTTAGATTTCCTTTATTTTATTCATTCTTCAGAATGGCAAAAAATAGTGAAAACTTTTTAAAGTGTATTAAAATTTTACTGCGTTTTCGGAAACTAATTTTTATTTATAAATTAAAATATGGATTAACAGCTTTATTTGCAATAAAATATTCTTTGTAAAGTTTACTCCTACCCGGAGAGAAGTTTTGCCAGAATGCGTGAAGGAAGTATCTAGTCTTGCCGTTTTTCGTTGCCTAGGTGTTGAAATTGAAAAAGTTATTTTAATATATTAGGTAAGGCGCGCATGGAACTTAAATTCATCGTCCGATTATTATCGGCCGATTAATTTATCGGCCGATCGGTTCTAACGCGTATGGAAGCTTATAGAATCGTAGGATTGGAAATAACACGGCGGTCAACATTCATATATTTAAAATACAATATGTATATTATTATTATATTCATAAGTTTTAACACCTATATGATTAGAAATACATAGGGATTTTTTTGAAGTAGCATGTGTTTGTGCTCTTGTCAAAATGCGTAAAAAGAAACGTCAAAAAAATCACTGGGTTCATTCGCTTATAAGTGCTATATTACCGAAAGGACAATTTGTCCGGTCCTACGAAGATTTAAGATCACACCTTGAGGAGTTTTTTAAATACACCAACCAGTTATTAAAATTTCGCTAATCTCCAACCACAATTTTTGCTTAATTTGGCGGTCACTATATTTTTTTAATTTTTAATCATACTATGAAGGACGTGCTTCAACTAATGTACTTAATTGTTCGGAATCAATATTTATTTCATACATATTTTCTGACATTTCGTTTGACAACACTGACAACGTACTTCTCGATCTACTGTGCTCGGACGATTAAATTATCGGTGAGCAAGCGCCATGCGCGCTCTCTCATACAACGGGATTGGTTACAAAAAATCGTCCGATCTCGATCGGCCGATTTTTTTGTGTCTCGTCACAGATTTTTAAATTGGCCGATTCTGTTAGCTTTCGTGCGCGCTCTTACATGTAATTCGAATGTTGTAGCTCACCGATAATTAATCGGCCGATGAAATTAGCTTCCATGCGCGCCTACCATTATTGTGTGTTTCTTCCACCGGGAAGACTATCAAAGAGATGGAGGGAAAGCTGGACATCCTCGTCCCAGGACCTGTATAAACAGATCATAGATCTACCAAAAGAGGAAAAAGAAGAAGTGTGTTAATTTTGCTGTTTTGTGTTCTTTGGTGGATATTAGGTATTTTTCTAGATTTATTTTGATTTTATATAACTTTTATTATAAATATTCTTTTTTTATAATTTTTATATTTTCTTTAAGTCATACTATCTTAATTTTTTAGATGGGTCGATGGCAGAGCGGTTAGCGCATTGGGTTAGTAATCTAGTGGTCGCGAGTTCGAATCCTGCCTCGACCGATTTCGTTCACCTATACCACAAGCATTTATTTGCTTATTTTAGGGAACGTAGGAAGATGTATATGTACTTGTTTAACAAGGACATATTCATTTAAAAAAAATTGTTTTGTTTTTTTTTCAGTTTTTTTTATTTGTTTATACTAGATGTAAGTAACTGTACTTTCGTTTACACGTCTGAATAATAATAATTTGTATAGCGCCGTTTAATGATTCAAGATCATTCCAAGGGCGCTGTTATTTAGATAGAGATAGAGAATAAAATATACATTAATAGTTTGGGCTGCAAATTGATATTACGCATAAAATGTGCAGGGCTTTGTCGATACTATGTTTGTATGACAACTTTTAAGACTTGCCAATCCTTTGTCTTCATTTTGATATCAAATTTAAATATGCGTCGTCATTCTTCGATAGTCTTTTACTCCTGCTCTCTGCTGGCTGGCTGCAGGGTCGTACAAATGTCGGTATATAAGCGTGAAGCACGTTTGCCAGCTTAGAATCCACCCTTTCTAACTATCCTGGCTGACTTGCGCGCACAACAGCTTCGATATTTACTGTATTAAACCAGTGTTTATTAGAGAATTATTTTCAAAATTCTGCACTGCTCAAGACAAATTTTATTTAAACTATGAAATTGCTGTTTACATTTTGAATTTATTATGCACATGTTGAAATTAAACCCAAACTATGAAATTTAACAAAAAATCCGAATTCATTTAATAAAATCAGGAATGAAGATTTTAACGAAATTCTGGTAATTTTTGGAAACGTCTCCTTTTACGAAATTCACTCATATTATGTCCAAAACATACTGACGAAACTGTGTGAAACTGTGTGAAAATACAAACTATCCTTCATTAAGATATGTTACATTGAGATATCCAGATCACATAGTCAATAAAGTGGTTTTATTTTAGCATTGTTAGAACTTCAATAATAAATTGGCAAAGTGTATAGAAAAAAAACAAAGGAATATGTGGAGCAGAATTTTCGGTAAACATCTCAAATGATAAAAAAATTCTCTTTTTTTTTTTGATTTATAAACTGACCTTCACTCCGTCGAAAATTTTCAAGATATTTACCGATAACTTAACCTAGTACCTTCCTTTGAAGTGATAATGCCTATTCCCATAATTCTCCTTAAATGTATCTCAAATCTTTTAAACTATACTCAAATGAGTAAGTTAATGTATATATAAAATGTTTTTAGAAAGAATACGCTTTTATTACCTTCCCAGTCTTCGTAGTTTCATTAAATGTTCAATTTGGCGTATTCATTCTGTGACGACATGTTATTATTGGCTGTATGTCTGCACCTGCAACTGCGCTGAAATGAGATTTCTACCTGTTTATGTATACATATGTGCACACAACCCTCACAGTACTCTTCATTTATTTAGGTACACTATATTGTACATACCTGCATGTATTTGGATACCATTCTGTTCGCCAATCACATTTGTCTTTACGATTTTGTATTACATTACAATAATTTAAAAAAATATTCATTTCAACAAGTAAATCACTTCTCGTGTCAACATTATTCCTTTCCATCCAACTTCGAAGGAACCAGAATTCATTTAGAGGCAACGTCAAATATGTAATTTTCAGTCTGATAAAATATTCTAAGTTTTACGTCACGAAAGTTGTGGGTACAAAAATGTCGTTGAGAAATTTGAAAGTTATATTGCTTGCATATACTATTCATGTTTTCTATTACATAATATTGTACTATGTATAGTTGTCCAATGTTGCTATATTTTTAAGAATTAGTTGATATTTAAAGAAATTGTATGTAATAATAATATACACTTTCTTGCACCCTGCCCAAGTGGCGAGTTTTTTGCCATATGACAATTTCTTTCAACAAACCTGTGTTTCCAGCCCAGAGAAGCAATATAAGCGTGAGAAATTAATTTAAATAATTTTTCCTCCGCTGGGTATCGAACCCAGGATGCCCGTACTTAAACCAAATGGCTTACCAACTGTGCCACGACTGTCGACACAGTTGGTAAGACGTATATAAGTAGTAGTATCTATCTAAGGAAATTTTTATCAAACATACATATTATGTGATTTAACCCAAAAGAGATTTTAAGTCAATATTACGCGAGTCACTATTAACAGAAATTTCGTAATTTTTACATATTTCATATTTCACCTATTTTCGCGTGCTTTTTTCATTTTACACCGGTAATAAATCAAAAATTGTTTTTTACATATTTTATATTTCACCTATTTTTGCGTGCTTTTTTCATTTTACACCGGTAATAAATCAAAAATTGTTTTTTTGATTTTTCTTTTATTTACAATCGAGACACTTTTGGAAAAATGTTTTTGTTTATGAGGGGGTTTTACGTGTATCAATTTTAATTTATGTACCTATTACGAATTTTCGGATATGACTAAAAATGTTCTTATTAGAAAACCTTTATGAATAAAAAGGTCACACATGTCATGAGTGGGCAATAAAAACACACGTAAATAAGAACGAGGCTCCTGTAAAAACTGAAGAAAATAATTGAGAAATACTTCTGTTGGGAGAAAAAAAAGCAGTGATGTTAAGTTATATATTGCTTCATCTATTGTCTTGTATCCTTCGGGGTGCGAGTCGCTGTGTTGCATTTTCCATAACACTAGCAGCTTCGGAGACATATTGGATATCGTGTGATGTATGACGTCAATATCAACGGTGCGATGTGAAAAATATTCTGTATATCGTCTATGAGAATTTCATTTCGTTCCCACTATAAAATTTTCATTTTTATTTGTCGTTCTCATCTCTCCTATATCTAGTTGTTTTATTTCTATCGTTATTTTCGCGTGTACTTTATCTATCCCACTATTGCAATGTTAATAACCTAGATATTGTTTCTCCGTCGAAGCATAAACACCAATAGTTTATGTATATTTTATTAAAGTTGAGAGTTATTATGAATAGAAACAATTGATTTCAAAATCTATGTTTTGTTTAGAAAAAGCTTACATTTGGGTTTGCGTTGTTGAGTTTATTTATCTTTAGGTTCTGTTTCTGATATGGTTACAACTGTTTTCATTTAGCATTTCGAGATGATAAAAAATCTATTTCTTCATAATATGTTAAACTTGTTGTTGTATGCGAGTTTGACAATTGAATTCGATGACATAGTTGAATAGGATGTACCGTAAAATAAGGGTGGTGACATCACATATGGAATGATGATTTATTTAAACGGGCTTTTGTCAGTGCTGAGCACCAAGTTGGTCTTGCAATTATGAAAATGACAACTTTTTTATATTTTATAAAAGTATTTAATTATAATGAAACTTTAAGTTGTTTCATACGTTTATACATAAATCATTTCTTGAAATAATTTTGTAATAGTGTATGCAGACAAATACATTTAAGTTGAAATTAAAAAAAAACTCTTGCTTTTTGACAAAAATACTCTATGTATATTTTAAAACATTAAACATTGTGTAACTATTGGCCTTCCAACCTCAGTCATGGTCTTGTATTTTATTAAAAACCGAGGCTAAGGTTGATCACTGATTTTTGGCTGTTTTATTGTTTAGTTTTACTGAAAAATAAAATATAAGAAAAATATTTAAGTTGCATTAGTATTACCGCATGTAGATACTATAAAAATCTATGTCCTGCAAAGTTTCCATTCGCAAATATCAAGATGTCACTTTTGTTTTCTTTCGATCTAATATAAAAGGGATGCCTCTCATTCGAAAAGTGTGGTCAAAGTTGGATGTCTTTATTCTCTCTTTTCTCAAAGTTTCTTCTACTGGTTCGTATTTTTATAAAGCATATTAAAATGAATTCAGTTTCTGAGGAAAGTGCATTTGGTTCACTTAGTGCATGCATTGGTATCTGTGAATTACCCGGGTACTAATGCGCCTGCGAGCGATGAAAATTTGCATCTTGAATTTCCATCATGCATCTGTGGAATAACTAAGAAAATCTCGAGTTTCTCCATAAACCAGGTATATACATATCTATTTATTTTCCTATGTACGCTTGGAGCAAGAGTCATAATAAGATACGTCAATAATAATAATAATATCTTAACATTTCCGTTCTTGCTAAGGTTCCACTTGCATAGTTAGTTTTTTTTAATTAGACAATAATTCATTAATTAAATATTATTTAACGAATGTTTAAAATAATTAACATTTTTTTTAAATTTGTTGATTTATTTCGTGTTAACCAATTTCGCGTATCTACATACATATTAACACATAATTATTTTAAGTGTATATGTATACTTTTTTCTTCAACCTTTAGTATTTTTATGATTTGTTTTGTGGCTTTTATTTTTGCCTTTGTAATTTTAGCTTTAACCAGAATAATTTGGTAGTGTGTCATTTGTTGGTTTGTTTGTGTGTTTGTCAGTTAGAGGACATATTATTAAATTTAACTTATAAATTTAAATTTTAACTCTAGCTTTCACATTTTATTTTAATCTGAATAATTGAGTATTATGTCATTTGATTGTTTGTTTGTCAGTTGGGGGACGTATTAATGTTGAATTTAACTCTTAAATTTTCACAGCAGTTTGTGCATTTTAATTTTAACCAGAATACTTTAAAAATATGATTTTTTGCTATTAAAATTTCAAATTTCAACCAGGGGGCAAGTCTGGTCCAACCGGCGAAATGAAAACCCTCGTGATTACCCATATCATGGATATAATTATCATATGGAGTTCTATGACATCTAAAGATAATATTGAACTGCATATAATAATTATATCCATGATATTGGTAATCGTGAAGGTTTTGATTTCGCCGGTTGGACCAGACTTGCCCCCCAGATCGCATTTTATTATAGTGAAGGGAAAATTCCTATAAAAAAATCTTGGGGAGAGTGAAGGGAAGTCAAAATTTGTGTTATATATATTTTTGGACGAGAAATTTTAAAAGTAATATTAAAAAAAATCGTTGAAACATAAAATATTTTATTTTTGATCTCGATAACAGCTCCATCGATCGGGTCCAAAACTATCATATCTTTCGATCCGGAATCAACCATACAATTTTAGAAAATTTCGTTGAATTCGGTTTGGCGGACAGACAACAGATTTTACAACAGATCGCCTTCTATCCATATAATATAATAATTATATCCATGATATGGGTAATTAATACTTGAGTAATTAATACTTGATTTTACTTTTCTCCTCGTGTTTCAAATGTACCCGTCCAATGACAAAGAAAGAAAAAATAATTAGAAAATGAAAAAATAAAATAAATAAAAAAAATAATTAGAAAATGAATAAATAAAATAAATAAAAAATACGTTTAGGTATTACTCCTTTTTATATAAGTGAAAACGTGTTACTTAGGCATGAAATTGTATGTATAATGCATTATGCATGCTGTGTGTTTTCCGAATAAAATTAAATAAAATATAAAATATAAATTGAAATAAATAATTGCTGTGACAAATTCGCATATAAAACTTATTTTAAGGGGGGGGACTGCTGCCAACATACCTATTTTTCAATTTGATATATCATCATTATTTCTTATCAAATTCTTGATTTAGATAGTTTGGGTATTAATAAAGATAAATATATCTTTTTTTTATAATGTTCTGTATAAATTCTTATAGAAAAATAACGGCATACCCCGATTTTCAAATTTTATCTTATATTTTTAATAAAATATAGGGCGTAGTTCAACATATTTTTTTTAAATAAAGAAGACAAAAATATCTAGAAAAATAAGATGTGACGTTGCATTAATGCTTCAGGTTTAGTAAATAAACCTAAAAAACATTTATTTTCCATTCAGCGCCATTGCGAAATAAAAGTTGTTTTGGTTTATTAACTTAAACTGATGCATTAATGCAACGTTACATCGTATTTTTCTAGATATTTTGATCTTCTTTAATTTATAAAAAAATATAATGCTCTATACCTCATAGTTTTTTAGAAATTTAAGATAAATGTCAAAAATCGAGGTATGCTTATTATTTTCCTAAAGAATATATACAGAACATAATTAAAAAGTTAAGTTATATTTTTCTTTATTTATATCCAAACAAACTAGGTTATTTTTTTCAAAATTATTCGTTTTATAGTAATGATGCAAATTCAAATTGAAAAAATAGATAAGTTGGCAGCAGTCACCCTCTTAACGTAGGAGACTGAATATTCTGATAATACAAAATACACATCAAAGGCAGCTACTAAGATCTTAGAAATAAAACAAAAGATTTATGGTAAATACATAAAAATAGAAGACTTTGGAACTTAAATAGTTGCTTTATTACCAAGGTCATAAATACAACTTCTGACTAATGTTTTTATTGAAATTATCAAAAGAATGGATGATTTAAAACGTGTATTTCTAATTAAAGTTTATTTTACTTGTATACATTATGAATTATGAGATATCTTCAAATCTATTTATATTTAGTGAATAATAATAAATTTACTATTTATAATCACTGTTTGCGTTTCTATGCCATATTGAAAACCGTCTTTGTTTACCTGATGTATTTAAAATTTTGTTATTTCGAAATAAAACTAACCTAACATGCTTCTTGTTTACGGACGTAAGACGAGTTTATTAATATTGATGAGTAGAAGAACTGGTGTGCATCGTGGATTGCAGTATTTCACCGCCCCAGGTGATGCATACCTGATTTCTTGGTAGATTTCATCTCGCGGAAGAGCTTTCCGATAACAAAAGAGCACCTTCTTCTAATACTAAAAACATATTTATGCATCTGAGTTCCATCGCACTGTACTTGGATTATAATCAGACGTCACTTCTCCTCTTGTTCTCGTGTGTGGGACTCTAAGCTGTGCAATATAATAACGAAGACTGAACGTGTATAAGTATGCTTTACAATCCGTGGCACCATCTGTGACAATTTTTATTTTTCCTTCTTATCCTTGAAATGCTTCATTTGATCATTTATATATACATAAATACTTCAATACATATTAACAGAATGTTTATGTTATGATAAATTATTTTAATGCTCTTCTGCTAGGAACTGAAAGCCAAACGGCTTACCAACTATGCCACGTCTCTCGACAAATGTATTCTTATTGTGTTTTTGATAATCTGCACATGACATTGAAAGTTTAAAAGGTACTTTATAATTTTATGAATATTTTATGAGTTTTTTATATGCATTTCTTATATGCTATTGAAACCCAACATTTCATATTTTTTTGTGTTATTCACAGAGAAATTGTACTTTACTTCTATTTCTGTTTTCCTTCTCATTTTATTCGTTTTATTCGAGCCAACTGTTGTTCATTTATTATGTAATCTGAGGCGAATTTCTTCGTATCTTTGGTTAGATATTCATATCAAAACATTTTCATTATTTCTCCCCTATTTACATACTTGTATTATACATACAGTAAATTTTATGTATGTATGAATATTATATCTGGTATGTATGTATATCGAAAGTGGTTTCCGTTTCGGTTAATGGTGTATTGGTAAACTCAGCTCGAATTCATTAAAACCCACGAGTATCATTTGTTTTAAATAAATTACAACATAAAGTAAAATAGAATATGTAATTTATTTAAAACAAAAACTCTCATCATTATTTTTCGTTTTTTTGTAAATATTATGCGAAAAAATACCTTAAATGACAAAAAAACACCTTGACTATGAATACAATGAATTTTGTATTGCACGTACTCTATCCTAATCAAAAACTATTTGAGAAATAGAAAATGACCATATACTTAGTACCTACAGAAGAGGGAATCTAGATTGTCTTTTCTGTGCCATATAGTTACAATAATATATTTGTTAGGGATATCCTTTTGAATCCTCTCCTGATCCGTATCCCTATCATAGACAATGTATGCCAACCCGCCTAGCCGAGAAGAAATGTTACAAAAAGAACAAACAATATACTATAGATCAACAGTACAGCGAGTTAACTTCGAGAGACGACACAGTGCACTTGCCCTACATATATGTCCCTACATATATCAGTTTACCTACTGTGATGGTCTCCACCCTAACCTGAACTAAATAACGTCCTAAACTATTTTTCTGTGGATCCATAACCTCCTAAACTAGCTAGCTAAACTACCTGTTAAAATCTAACGTCTATTTCCTGGTACTATAGCTAATTTCCCTAACTAGTTTATCCTCTACCTGTAAGGTAAATCTAGAATTTATTACATCTATTTGAATATTCATTATTGAATGATTCTATCATGAAAGAACATCGTATTCTTCTATCTAATTTCGCTAATTTTATATGTTTTTCAACGGATTTTGGCCAATGATCGTCTAGTAATTATTATTATTATTCACGTTAAAAAGGACCCTCTACGTTGTGTTTTATTTACGAGTTATAAACAGACGAATATTTATAATAAAATTTATATATATTATATTAATAATTAATAAATTAACAGACTCCACGACTGTTGAAAGATAGTTAATATTTACATACAAAATTATAACTACAGGATTATTAAATTCGTATAATGTAATGATAAAACTTCGATTCTCAACCCAAATTATGTAACTTAATTGTTACTCAATTTGATCGATATATGTATATTAATATACCTACAGACTTGGTAAATTTTACTTTATAATAAAATGAATCTTTAACAAATCTACTCTCTTATATTTATATATATAGAAGACAATGCATTCATATACCTACAGACTTAATAGGATGACGAAAGTTTTCATAAAACAAGTTCATATGATTCTCATAAACAAAAACATAAATAAAACTCAATAGAAAATACGATATATGCTTCTTAACGCTTTTTTCACACTCATGGAGGTTAGTAAATAACGAACTTAAGTTTTCCTACCTTTTCGTATATCCTGCTGTAATGAAAACATATCAAAACAATACCAAAATACATTATATAACAAAAGACAATATTTATATGCAATCGACGATCTTTCCATGAGTGTGACGTAAATAGTTTTATATCAAATTTTGTTAGATGTCCAATATATCTTTATAATGTTAGTTTTCAGGACACGAATTTTCCTTCTACAGTAACAGATTGAAACGTGAATATTTTGATTACTTTAGATAAAATGGTTATTTCAAGACACATAGGGTGATACTTTGATTTCCATTAGCGATGTCTAAGTGACATTTTAAGGCTCCTACAAAATGGGCTAATAAAGTTTTGTGTTTTTCACTCGATTTTCATACTTCATCTGACATTTTAAGGTTAGGGAAATTCAGATTTTCAAGAAGATCATGCTAATTTTTCATGCTTCATGCAGTTTGAAAGGCCCCAGTACACGCCTTTCTACGTCTCAAAACACCGACAATCAATACTTTTTGAGTCCGAGTGCACTAGACTACGAATTAATAGACTATCTATAAAACATGCATTACTATATATATATATATATATATATATATATATATATATATATATATATATATATATATATATATATATATATATATATATATATATATATATATATATATATATATATATATATATATATATATATATATATATATATATATATATATATATATATATATATATATATATATATATATATATATATATATATATATATGTTATAATATTTTTATCTCGGTATTCCCGTGTCAGTAGGTCTTGACTAAGACCATTTGTCTTCCGACGTTTCGCCTGAATATCACCAGGCATTTTCAAGGACTTAACGAAAAGCACGCGCGCGACACACGTCTACTCACACTGAAAGCTCACCGTCAACTTGAAATGCCTGGTGATATTCAGGCGAAACGTCGGAAGACAAATGGTCTTAGTCAAGACCTACTGACACGGGAATACCGAGATAAAAATATTATAACATATTTCACCCGTGAAAACATCAAATATAACATATATATATATATATATATATATATATATATATATATATATATATATATATATATATATATATATATATATATATATATATATATATATATATATATATATATATATATATATATATATATATATATATATATATATATATATATATATATATATATATATATATATATATATATATATATATATATATATATATATATATATATATAAATATATATATCTCCAACATACTTCAGCTGCGATAGGGACATTTCGACCCTTGAAATGTCGCTAACCCCACAACTCTAGTGTTTATTCATTTATTTATCTATATGACAAACAAACAAATAAATAAACGATATATGAAGTAATTCGAAGAAAGGAACCAATGGTCAGTTGGTTATGTCTTTTGAGACATCAAAGGTAGAAGGACTTGGTAAATTAGATTAGTATTATATTAGATTAGTGAAGTATTTTACCACGATAGTCGATAAATAAAATACTGGTATTAAGGACAGGAAATAATACTTATTAATTTTCTACGAGATAGGATAACTTATCAATTTAACATGCATTTATAGGAAAGGAGTTATTGAGTTTTGTTAGTATTATAATGCTATTAGTAATTTAAATAAAGAAAATAATTTATGAATCACTAAATTCTACATGCAAGCAATTTATATGGAAATAGGATTATACACGTTTACTTCATTTCACTCTGTCAGTTATAAAACACATTACTTCAAATATAAAATTAATAAAATTATAGAAAATTTTCAAATAGGTTATAATGTTTAAAATAAGATTATGTTTATTCAAATTGTACTTGAAAGAAAATTCAAAATAGTTTAAAAATGATTATATTTTCCAATTTATATTCAATTTTTCATGTATTCTCATCTTATTACGTCAAAAGAAAATAATTAAATTGTTAGTAAATAGTAAAAAAAAGGACTCATCGATCTCCAACATAATTCTTCTCGTACTGCACTGAATTTAATTTACGATAGCGAATAAGTTACTGATTATTGTTAATAGAGAATAAAAAAAAAGGAAAATATCACTTTACTTCACGATATGAATACACAATCAAATAATATTATTTTAAAAAAAAACAAATTCTTTCGCGTGTCGCGAGCAAACGACCGCCCCCCTTCTCCCTCCAAATGCTATCTTAACGAGTGCATTTAACTCCTTTCAAAATAAGACCGCGATAACCGACAACTAATTCCCGATTGCCCCTTATTTAACTCTCTTCGAAAACCGCCCGTCTCTGTTCGCGAGTAGAGACCAATTAAACACACAAATCCCTTCTCCACCCCGTCTCATAGTTCCAGAGACAAACAAAAAAAACCTTCCCCCCACTCAGTGCTAAGCAATCACCGAGAACATATCTACACATATATATATACATATATAGATAAGTACCTCTATCAACATGCGGGCGCCAAGCCCGACAAATTATATAAACACAGATTATATGCACCATATAAGAAAACAAATAATAAATCGAACCAAATAGAGTCATCACACTACGTTATTGAGTTTTTTTTTACATAGTTTTCTTCGTCAAGTTATAGTTTCTTCGTGTAGTGTTTTGTATTCCTGTGCTGCAAATAACATTCTAGTACAACTTCAATATTGGTTCGTCGCGGCTGGCGGTAAGTACAATTTACCTTCATTGATCTATGCTCCTTTCGAAATATTGTTTACCTTCAATTCCCGATTTTAAATCCCTTCATACAGTCCATTTGATCCAACAATATTATGTACATAATATGTATCTATCTCTTATTTCCAAAAACTTCCTCGGCCTTAAAATTCTCCATATATTTTTTTTGTGTTGTCACAGCATAGAAACATTAAAAAAAAACACTGTTTATTGCCATATTGCATGCACAAGGACGGGTTTATTGCCATCATGCAATATTTTCCTTTAAAATTGTATTTAATTTATTTGATACTTAGAGATAACATTGTATAATAGTAACAGAATGTGTATATTGCGTCGCTGGCGTATCTTGGGTCAGCAAAGAAGATTGCGGTAAGTGAGGTATAAAAAAAAATTTCAACCCAAAGTTGATTCTGATACATATATTTTGAAGTCGTTCTAGTTTATTGAGATGCATTTCATTTGCGTCCAAAAAGCATACATCGGCATAATCAAGCAATAAAAGAAGAGGTGATTGAGCTTGAGTTATTTTGCAACGTAATGGAAGGTGGTTTCTAAGTTTATTAAGTGAATGTAGGGTAAAGAAAATAGATTTGCTGACATGCAATAACAGTTCATGCCACGAAAGGTCATCATCGATGAAGATCCCAAGATCTTTTACAACCCTGGTATACTCATGGTACTCGATTGCAATTGCCTGGGACTTTGTTGGATTAATAAGAAGACCATGATCCGATGACCAAGAAGATACAAATTTAAGATCTTCAATCATGAGAAGGACTGAATTGTTAATATCAGAGATATTTTTACTGACAAACTTTTAATATTTCAAGAGACGAAGTTGGGATATCATAGAAGAACTAGGAACTCAAGGCATGTCATGTCTTCGGCTGGATTACATGATTACTTTATGCGTAACGTTCACCAATTATGCATTCTTATTGAGTTCCCTTATCAATGTAATTTTTGAAAGTTCTGTATATTTGAATAATGTGTAACAATTCATTTGAAAATAATACATTATTGCTATTGCCATCTATGAAGTAACGAAGTAACCTTTTTTGTAACTCCATCTATTGAGAAATTGGTTTAATAGTAAACAATGACAGCAACAGTCCTTATAAAACCTCATTTATTCTATATTGAAAAATATTAATATTAGATTGATAACAATCATTTTTAAAATTGGGAAGCTGGGTATTTTTATCGCCTAATTACGTTTCCGTTTTTACATTTGATTAAAAATATTTTTAATGAATTATTAAATCAAACCCTTTAATTAAATCGTTTTCGATACATTCGAATGGTCATAATACCCCGGTATAAATGCATCATAAATATTTTATTCGAAAGCCCATGATTTGATTATGCCAAATGGTGTACAAAATAATTATGAGTATTTTATTATTCATATTAATTTGACGCGATATAAAATAATTTAATACCTGCCGGTTCTTAATTGCTTTTTGCATTTGCAATTATTTAATTTAGATTTGACGCATCGTTGGGAACAATATTGTACTATAATTTAGTATCCACACGTGGTGTTTCTATTACCTATTCTCAGGGTTACAAACACGAAGGAACTAAAACGGGACGTTGACTGTGTTATCTTAGAGTCCTTGACGAAACCCAGCATTTCAACTAAACCAAAGCATGCATGTACATATAATATGTCCTATTCTAATTTGTTTGATTTGCGACCGTGGATAAAAGGATTTTATCCGCGCGGTGTGACGTAATGAGTCCCTTATAAATCCAGTTAACTTTTTGACATTTCTCATGTACTAAAATTCAGACGGATAATTTTAGACGAATCAGAATTTGACACACTGTATACATTGTAAAAGAAAAACAACGAATTTCTTAACAATTATCTCTCTGTGGGCATCAAAAGTATCAAATAAATTAAATACAATTTTAATGGAAAATATTGCATGATGGCAATTAATCCGTCCTTGTGCATGCATTGTGGCAATAAACCCGTCCTTGTGCATGCATTATGGCAATTAACCCGTCTTTGTGCATGCATTATGACAATAAACCCGTCCTTTTGCATGCATTATGGCAATAAACACGTCCTTGTGCATGCA